>JAMXBB010000001.1:141706561-142157471 GCA_024138015.1 Lumnitzera littorea
CGTGGGGGGGGGGGGGGTGGGTTGGGGTGGGGGCGCGGTGGTTGGGGTTGGTGGTCGGAACTTGGGGGGTTTTTCCAGATTATGTTGAAGTTTTGTTTATTTATTTATAATTTTTTTTTGGTGCAGAAGTGGCATCCAGATAAGAAGAAAGATCAGGACGAAGCAACGTCAAGGTTTCAAGAGATAAACGAGGCATACCAGGGTGAGTTAGTTCGTGTCGAGATAAGGTGCTTTGTATTTTTATTTTTTCTTGTTGGATAAGTCCAGTAAATTTCATCATTAGTAAGGAGAATGCACTATAAATTTTTCCCAGAAAAGGGGAGATTACAAGAAGAAACTGACCCAATTATGCTTTGTATTATTGAACTATCTAGTGAACAAAAATATTTTAGTAGTTGATTGAAGTAGCCTTGATTATGCATAGAGTGATATGTGGAGTTTGATTTGTTTGTTAGGTCAGTGTAGTGTGAGGAAGTCTCGTTTGTTGAATGTTTTGAGTTTCTGATGGTTTGTAATTTTATTGCCTCATTTTCATCCAAAATATTTTGATTAATTTCATCAAAAGAATTTTATTGCCTCGTTGGAAAGGTCTTTAATGGATTATTGCTGTATGGAGGATAGAAATGTTTCCTGCAATAGGTCTTTATTCTGCAATTCAATTGTTTCAAGTATGCTTTTGAGGGTGTGGTTAGCTGGAGAGCTTCTTAGTTTTGTTGATATGTGGGGAGGTACCGAGTGTCCCTCAGTATATAGGCAAATACCAAGTGTCTTTTAATAAGTAGGCAAACATTGAGTACAGATGACAGTTGTAAAAGTGTGTTTGGTTTGCATGATACTTTTTGAATTTGCTTTAACCTTTTCAGTTGGTTGAAGCTACTTTAATTTGCCAATACTAGGAAGTTAGTTTGAATCATTTTGAAGGTATTAAATCAACGAATGTTGCTGTATGTAAGCTTACCCAAAACAAAAAATGTTCCTGTATGACGGTTGTGGAATGTAATGCCAGATCACAGTGGCACTGTTTTTACTGAAATACTCTTTCCTACATCATAATGGAGGACTTGTGAGCCTTTCATGACATTAGGAGAATGATCTTTCTTGCTCCTTCAACAAGATAGAAAACTATAACAAAAAAGATGCTCAGTGTTTGATCTCTTTATGGAATTCTTGACAATGGGATTTCCAGTTCGATAAATGTGATTTTAACATTTCATCAATTAATATCAGAGAGAAGGAATTTACTAAAAAGCTTTAAGAATGCATGTGCACTCTATTGCTGATGCTTTTTATAAGTTTTCCCATATCGGTTTAAAGCTCTAACAGCATCATTATGGACATTGGACTACTTATTCAAGATCTACATAAATGAGGTGTAGATCATAAGTCATGTATAGCCAAAGTGAGCCTCTTGTCATTTAGGTGTACTTAAATTGCTTAAGATGTAAGCCCTTCATTGGGCAAATTTGAGAAGGTGGTGACAGTTGACAATTTTCATTGGAATTGTTGGAATTTTATATTTGAAGTTGAAGACTTGGGCAACAGTGGAGAAAGTGATGTGGCATGGGGATGTTACAAGGATCCATGCTGTCTATTGGAAGCAAGAAGTGTTTCTTATAATTCAATAGGAAGCAGTAAGTGCAGTCATGCAACTGTAAGGCATTGAAGGAGTTGTTATCAACTGTGGCAGCTATTAAGGTATGATGTATATATGGTTGAGTTGACTCTGATTATGGTATGCCTAGGTGAGGGAAAGTCAGAGGCATGCAAGATATTATGCTATTCACAGAAAAGATTATTGATATGTTTATTTTCAAACTTTAGGGAGAAGCACCTTTTCCTGATTAAGCTCTCATTGTATCTTGGTTCCATCTTCTTAGTGGTCTGATGCATGCAAGATCTTTGGCTATTCATTAAAATGATTGTTGATATGCTTCCTTGAATGAACCTAAAACTTAATGCTGATGGCAGCAGAGATTGTGTACTGCTCAGGTGCTGGAGAGGTTTAAGGGACTCCACTGGATCTGTGGCCTTTAGCTTCGGTCATTTTCTAGATAAGCCTTTAATGAATTATTTGAAAATGGCTATTTAAATTGGGTCGTATTTATGTGTGGAAAGAAATTTGAAGGTTATTGAATAAAATCAGATTACCGTGTGGTACCTGATTGGATACAAGATCTGTTGAGTGGATGTCTTCAATAATCAATTTAGTATTAGAAATAAGTCTTCTTTATGTGGATTACTCAGGCTTCACATCTCATGTAGTTGGAGTCCAATATGTAGCAGATGGTTTTGCCCAGGTTAGCAAGATCTAGAAAGCCTAATTTTTTGTTTTCACAAGTTGCTGATGCACCAAGATTTGTTAGGAAGGGATCACCTAGCAAAAGATTTGATGTTTGGAGACTAACTTGAGTTATTCAATGCTTGAAGCTGAAAGGCAGTGATCTATAAGCATAGAAAGCAGGATAAAGTAATCAAAGTTTGGTGAGGTGGGAAGTTTGAAACTTTCTACTCTTACTCCCTGGAGCTTATGCAGAGTAAATCGGTTACTGGCTTTTTCTTAATTCCCACACTACCACCCCCCTTCCATAGTGTGTGTGGGTTGGGGTGGGGGGTGGGTAAGGTTAGCTGTTTTTAGCTGGAGTAAAAGAATAGTTTAGTTTGTGGTATGAGGCACAAAAGCTGGCCTAAGGTCTTCTTTTAAGTTATAAGCAGCACAAATTTATTTTTGTTGAGCAGGGAATGAAGTTTATCTTATCTTTATTCTGAAAGCACAAGTCTGTTATCTTGAAAGTTTCGGTTTTTTCCTTTTTGAATAGCATTTAACATAATCTCTGTGCTTTGTTGACAGGTCCTGACTATATACATATAACTAATTATTAGTTAGGACTACTAACATTTTTCAGCAAGGCTGTCTAGGGGCACAAAAGATGGATCAGTTTAGAAATTTTCTTTGTCCTTTTTATGAAGGACACTTTGTAGTAATTTTATGCTTTCTATTTTGTAGTCTTTAGTGTTTAAGATTATATTCCGCAGAAGTTTTCTCTATAGAAACTAGCTCATTTGGCTTCTCTTTTTGATGTTGGAGAAATATACTGGAAGTTATGCATGACAATTGAAATGCTTGTTTTTGTCTGGCAGCAGTAGGGTTTGCATGGTTATGAGTCCTAACTAGTTTGCAGAAATTGTTGAGGTAGAGCCGTAGTAGATGGAACTTTCTGAGCTATTTTGGGATGGTTCTCAAAACAGCAGTTGAAAATGGTTTGATATTATTATACAGTAACAATCTGAAATGGACTGAGAAACTGTTTTGACTAGTTTTTGGTAGGTTACATGCTAGAATTTATGTTTTCTGCATAATTTCTTAAGAAATGTAAAGGAAATCCAAAGAGGAATGAATCAAGTTTTAGATTTTTGAAACTCCCTACATCAACCTAAGCATATTTTATTTTTTATGTCCAGTCTGTGCACTTGTCTCTGAGTACCTAGCTATCCACTGTAGTTTATGAAATCTCTTCAAATTAGTGTTAAACTATTGAAACAGAGAAGACATAATGCTCTCTTATGGATGTTATCTGCTTAGGTCATAAATTGTCCAGTTTGTGGTATGTCTGAATGAATAGAATGTCAGATGAAGCCCAGAAAAACGTTAGTATGACTTCTCAATAATTTTGATGTTACTGAGCTATGAATTAGGCTAAAGCATTGTGCTACATTGCATTTCGGTAATCTCTGGGTGAATTGAGATATCCTTGTGATTACGACATATTAGAGTCTTGCAGCTCCTTTTTTTCTTTTCTTCTCTCTCTCTCTCTCTCTCTCTCTATATATATATATATAGTACTTGTTATAGTCCATGTAGCATGTTTTGGTTGTGGGTTTAATGCATTGGTTTTTTCTGTGCAGTTCTGAGTGATCCTGTTAAAAGGAGCGAATATGACAGTAAAGGGATGCTATACATCCATGACTATAATCTAGTAGTAAGCACTGTGGTTTTTTAAATTTTGAACACACAGAGGCTGTCGATTGTCTTTTCGGGCTTTAACAGTCCTGATTTTCTCTCCTGTAGGAGTACCTTAATCGCTACAAGGGACTTATATTGACATGCAATGGGCTGGGGATTCAGCAATCAATCTGGTGAGGGAAACTTATGGGTTGCCTTTGGCACATGTACAAGTTTGTGGAAGCCTGGCATTGTATATGTTTTAGCCTAGTTGAGTTGAGGAGCCGATGAACTTTGGATTTTTTAGTGGCTGAAGTCATCTTCATCTGATGATGTTCACATACAAGTGACCATCATATGATTGACTTGTAGAGTCCTCCCCTTGTTGTAAGGGCTCCGATCTTGTATACTTTTATCACCTCATATCCCAAGGAAAATTTGACGACTTGTCCATTTTGAAATGGAGCAAGTATTCTACTACTACTACTATTATTTACTTCATTGGCTATATATAGCATTACTCATTGATGATCAGCTGAGATGTGCTAAGCAAATAACCTAAATTAGGGCAAGCACCCAGAATTTGAAGCAAGCTGAAACTACAATCGTCACTGTTCCAATATTCTCTTGGGAAAAATCTAAAATCTTATAACTAAGCTTGTCTATTGGCTTAAAAAAAAAAAGAAAAGGAAAGAAAGCATGTCTCGTTGCTATCCACGTGTCATTGAGTAATAGGCCCATTGTATCAGGTTATGTTCTCTCTATACCATTTCCTTTGTTGAAGGCACGTCTATCGTTACCGAGCATGTGGACAAGATGACACACAATTTTACATGATCAGAAGCATATCAGAACCAACAAAATGTGACGGGGCCGTCTGTGTGTAATGATTTAATAATAATATTTAGGAAAACAGACAACAATATATTTTCATTAGTTTATTTGATGCTTATCACTCGTCTTGAGTGTTAACAGGAAATAAAATTTCTTTTTCTGCTTTAGTAAGCCTACTCTATGTATTTGCTTCGTCTTCATAAGGACACAAGGGTGTCCATAATAGTTGTTCCGTCTATTGTGAACCTTCTATATCCGTGTGCTTTGATTTAAATTTGGTATGTCACACTAACCAAGTTAGTTATTATCAAATTTAAGATAGATCACAAAGAAAGTCGGAAATGTGTTCACTCAAGTTGGTAAAAAGGGAAAAAACAAAGAAAAGAAAAAAAAAGCCAGTTCGTCGCATGCTAGAGTTAGCGCTTACAGAATATGGAAATACAGTATGGTAACCTAATAAAGTTAGCATTTATTATGATTATTCTAGTTTAATGATATCAATATTGATTTTCTAGTAAGATTAATTAGGTTCCAATCTTTTTATCTCAAGTTGTAAGATAAAATGTCAAAAAAAAAAAAAAAAACACAAAAAAATAAGAAGAAAAATACATGAGAAGTTACAAAATCATGAAATTTTCATAACATAAATCTAAAATCTTCTGTTTACGCGATCAAATTGTAAAAATCTTTGAACAGTATATAATCAAGTCCCAGCTCATCTGCTACACAATCAATATATTTTATTGTTTAGTTACATGTGGAAGAACGTCGCAGAAATTAAAAGTTAAGACTTAATTGTACAACCCAAAAGAATTTTAATTGTGGGGGGTGGGGGCGGGGAAAGTAGGATCAAGTACAAGCAAAAGAGTAGTCAACATGACGTGGAAGCGACAAAATAAGAAACAGGGTGGTATGGTTCCACTCAGGCCAGGATTTGGCTGCCATTGAGCATTCATTAAACTTCATCTCGTAAAAAAATAAGGATGAAAATAAAGCTGCCCAAAACTAGGGGTAATCTTAGGTGGAGATGACAAGGAAGTGACGGTGACTTTTCCATATAAAAGAGAATAAGAAGGCTTATTGATAGAAAAACTAGTGGCAATACATGTGTAGTTTACAAAAATAAGTGGATAAGGCAAGGCCTCGATTTTTTTATTTAAATTTTACTCGTTTATATTTTTTTAATGATCACCTCACCCTTGGGGATAAGGCGGCATTGACTAGAAAGCAACCAAATCTCTTTAATTGTCATGCTTGAAAGTTGAAAAAGGTTAACTTCTGTTATGACCATCATAGATAAATTTTTTGATAGGATTATGGACTCAGTGAAGTTTTGTCATTAGTGTATATTCTTTTCTAACTAAGAGAGTTCGTGTAAGGACAGACGGAGCACCAATGTATATAAGACTTAGATTTTTCTTTGTTAAAAAATGTAATAAAGTGACACGCATAATATTATGAAAAATAGCAATTGAATTCCTTATATCATGAACAAAAATTTCTTAATGGGCATCAGACATCTGTTAAAATGATTTATGCAAGAGGGCCATTTTACAAGATACAACCCAACAACAAAAAAAAGAAAAGAATAAAGAAAGATTACTTGTCAAATTTACTAGACATTTTATGATTACTATTTACATTTGGAGGATATTGAAAAAATATTCAATAAATATTACATACCACATGTTATGTTATATATATATATGGTGTGTAAATATTAATAAAATATGGATATGAATATTAATAAAAAAAATAGTTTTCAAAGCAATAATCATATGTGATTTATATAAGATATATATATCAATATTTTATTGATATTTATATATTATATATACATAACAAGCAGTATATAGTATCCACTTATTTATAAATATATGAAAATCTTATCGGTAATAAAAAAATAAGCTACATAGTATCCTATGAGGCCTCATGAAAGTTAAGAAATAATCATCAAATGATTTATAAATGTAAGGGGGAAAAGAAAAATCTCAACAGAATACCTTAAAAATTCTTGGGTAGTTCGGCTACCTATAATTTGTTCCGTGGTTGTGCATCACTTGGCGAAAAGTGATTCTTAATCCCAAGTCTAGCTTGAGTGCAAGCCTAAATTTTAGTGCGGACTAGTTTTTCACCAAGGTTTCGGTTTGAAATTTGATTGTGCTTGAAATAATTATTGCGGGCTTAATTAAATTGATGTCTGCTAATTTAATTGCACTAAATTGGCTAAACGTGAGTTAAGGCATAAGTGGATCAACAAGTAACTTGCTTAGCCCAATAGTATTCTGTATGCGATTATTGATGGGCTTCTAAGACCTATGAATTACCATAAACTAATAAATCTTACATAAAATCAATTTAACCAGCAATTAATAATTTATGTTTTGGCCCTATTGCCCATGTTTAAATACGTGAGGCTTAAATTTATATGGTTTTGTCATATGGATGGACTAATAGCTATTGAGCTTAATCACAACCCTAGAAGAAGAAAGTCAAAGAGAAAAAGTAAAAGAAGGAGACCTAATTAGGCTGAGTTATAAAATTAAAATAATGTTTGGTTGTAAGGACTAGATAGGATAAAAAGAATTGGACAAGACAAGTGTACGGAGGATTGGATGATACAAGTTTACTGTAATATATTTGGTTTGGATAATATAGGACACAAAATTTAAATTAAAAAATTAATTATTTATATTATAAAATAAACAATTTTTTGTAATATTTAATAAAAACAATATTAATTAACTTAATTTATAACATGGAATGGTATTTTTAAGAAAGTAAAATATTTTTATATTTTTGTCAAGTGAATTTTATTTTTATACTATGATGTAGATAGGATAAAATTTGAGCCTTTTGTCCAGTCCATCAACTCAATTTTTGTCTAGTCATCAAATAAAGATACAAAGCAAACATAAGACAAAATTTTTTGTCAAGTCAAGTATCACAAAAATTGAACAATCAAATACTACCTAAAAAAATGAGTAGGTGACTCGGAGCATAAGGCATAAAAGGTAACACCTTTAGAATTTGCTTATTTAGATTTTTCTTATTTTGGAAAGCATGGCCGTTATTTTAAGGAATTTGCTGTATTATTAGGGGTAGAAAGTTTTGTGATATCTATGTAGTAGTATATGGAGATTGGAAATATAACAAATGGAGTCCTATGATAATTTGGATGAAAATACTAAGGATATTTTTATTTCAAAGTTGTTAGGTCAAAAAATCAAAATTAATAGAGAAAATTTGATTAAAAGCTTTGATTATCTTAGCTGAATGATGATGTGGAATTGGTTAATACGAGTAAAAAAGAGGCTTTTATTGAGTTAAATTATGAAGTTAGAGTATTAGATGCACTAGATGTGTTTGTGCTTGAATTTGAGTTAATAGTTCGATTATTGTATAAATTGGTTATAAGCTGTTGTAGATGGCTAAATTCGAATTGCTCTTTAGGCCACTAATTAAAATGGAATTTGTCTCATTGAGCTAAGGTAATAGGGCCCAATGAATTAAACCTATATAATTTTTTGTGATTAAGGAGATTTGGCATTGAGTAAGGTCTACTGGATTGGTTCGCTTGATTCAACCTTTCTTAGTATGGCTCACACTAAGAAAATAAGACTTTATTTGGCCTAAACCTACTGAAAAGAGTCTACTTTGAGGTCCATAAAAGAAGAGGTCAATTCTAGCCATTAATTATCATTATGATTTAACGAATGAGATGAATAATCAACTTCTACAAGCAAGTCATCCCCTCTTCTGTTTGGACAAAAGAAACCTTGACTAACATTGTTATTCTATTGGACTCCACAATCAAAAAAATTAAACACTCAGTTTCCTCCAGAATATACACCCCATTCATCACAAATAGTAGAGCTTGATGTTATCCAACTCTTTTACCTGCCATACTCTATGTTAGAGTCGCAGTGAGATCATCTACTCCTCCTCCCTTCCACCTCTCTTAATCATCTTAAAAGTGTTACTTAAGTTAAATCTTTTTCCTTGCTCATGTGTAGCGTATTCATTATGTAGCATGTAAGTAACCTTCACATTCAAACCCTCTCACTTATAGTTGTATACTACTTAAGAGGGTAGTTTAATTGCAATAACCAAATAAGATGCAAATTTTAACTATTAGAAAGAAACAAATTAGATATCGTAAATCTAATTCAAAGGTTGTACAGAGGAACAAACATAATATGCCATGTAAAGTTGTGTCAATGAAGTTATTTGAGTTCAAAGGAATTAAACTTCCTAAACAATCTAAGATTTCACGGCTTATGAAGAAAGTTATTGAAAAGGTCAAGGAAGGATAGAAGATTCTGAGTGAAAAAGTGACTCAGAGAGTTTAGATTTTGGACAACAATTTAATCCGAATTTGTAGACTGGTGAGAGTTCTAAAAGTACATCTAGCTCTAACATTGAGGGCTCGAATTTTCTCATATCAAAGGTTATGGATGCAAAGTTTGAAGCATTTAGAAGTTTTATGCTTCAAAGGGCATATGGGAAATTTCTTGCAAAAAAAACTTTTAGAATTCTTACTTTATCGCATGCTTTTATGATGTAATTAATGCGATGTAATAGGTGTCATATCATTGCAGAATTGTGTGTAGTCGCATGCTTTTTGTTTTTCGAATGCAACTGTCCGATCAAAACTATCTCCACATATTCGCATCGCAATGTTTTACTAGATTTGTGCTTATACAAATCTCTATAATTGCTAACTCGTTTTCCAAAGCTTTCAACCTATAAATGCTAGAATCACTTAAATAGATTACTCTTTTGCAATTTCTCTCACTTTCATACCGTTATTTATGCGACTCTTAACTCTTTTCATCAACTTTCTTCAAAGCTCTCTTTCTTTTTCCCAAAGTTTCTTTAAGCTCTTTGCTTTTCTTTACTTCAACATTAGGATGTCTACTAATAGTGAAGCAAACATAAGTGAGACGCCATCTAATGTGTCAAAATACAGCATAACAAACTCCGAAGCCACAATTAGTGACTCCCCTCATGGAAGAGAGGACAAAACCATGTTGTTGGCACAGTTGGATGATGACTCAAGAATGGTAGTGGAGGCATTAGATAGATAAATGAGCCTACAAAATAGATAATGGTGAGGAGCGTTAAGATGTTGTTTGGTGTGATTATTGTTACATCCTAAAGTAGCAGAGTCGTAATAGTCTCGTTATAGAAATAATTCTAAGATAGAAGTTGACCTTATAATTGTTATTTTAGACCTAATTTACACAAGACGTTAACGATTAACCCGCTTTGAAAGAAACGGCTCACAAATTAAACAGGTTATTTACCTAAGAAAGTATAAAAAATATATACTAGGGTTCAAATATTACAATTAATGTTTGCATGATTTCGTAACATAATTTTACTTAAGAAATACTTTATTTTACAATGTAAGATTCCAAATTAAGAAATAAAACCTTAGAAATGTATCCATTCTTCAGTTTTATTTCCCTACTTCCAAGATCTAACAGTAGTTAGCTTTACGGTAGTTATGATGCCGCTTTAAAGTTAGCACCTGCAATAATATCTATAGGGATGCGAGCAACTAACTGTTCAGTAAGTTAGGACGAAGACTTAAAACTCTACATCGAGCACAAATAGAATTATCATCCAGTTATCTTGATGCAATGCAATAAATAAATGCCATCACATGATGTTATTTGATCTATTGTAAGATTAAAAAAATTACACTTGCTTTAATTCAGGTTGAGCAATTAATGCACATTTCAACAACTCACAACCAAACCTAAACTTGTGTAATAAAGACATCACTCATCTCATAATTACCTTTGAACTGTTGCCTTTACTCTTATTGCGACCTCCTCTCCTACCACTTAATTCAACTAAGGATGAAGAAGGGACTATTATACTATTCAGCGTTATCCTTTTCAAAGAGGTCAGTATTTGGTAAAAGAACCCTAAATGTTTCCTCTAATGGGTTATTATGCAAGAATGATTTAGAATTATAAGTCATATATTTAATTAAGTCTAGTTTAAGGTGTTCAATCATTTTACACAAAACAAACAGTTATAGTCTAGAGCATCAACCCAGAATCATACAATCAAACCCAAAAACATGTACACATAAGCATACGCATAAACAAATTATCTAGCAGATACAATCAAGTATAATCTTAAATCTTCTAGTTCTATAAAACAGAATTCCGAAATACAGTAATGTATTAATCCCAAACTTATCTAGACTTCCTACTTACTCACACAAGGTATAACTCGCAACAAGTCGTCACCGATAAACCCTATAATATGAATGTTGTTTTAGTTTTCATATAACTACCATAGATAGATTTTACTTATTAATTTAAGTTATTATTATCTTTAATTTAGGGTCTTACTATATTTAGTTATTCAGGTTTAGGTTTCTTAGGATTATTCCTCTTGTTCAGCCAAATTCTAAATTTACTTATTATTCCAATTATGATTCAACCTTCGAATCGGGTTTTAGTTTATCTTTTGATTACTCTTTATTTGTAAGTCTTGTAAATTCATTTTAACCTTTTTCTTACAGTTTATTTGATGAGTATAACCTTTGGTTTAAGTTTTTGACTTACTCTCTAATATATTTCTATTAGCCCTAATTTTAATTATGCTTCTGAATTGATTTTTGATCTAAGAATTGTCCACATTTTGACTTAACCACTCATACATATGTGTATATATAAGCTTTAAATCATTAATTTTAGTTTAAAATTATAATTTTACTAAATTATTTAAGCTCTATATTTCCTATGACCAAGCTAGTTTTAACTAGTGTAATATCCTATAAATTAGCAATTGGGATATGAATATCTGAGTATTAGGACCAAGCCCTGTCCTTGTGCGATTATAATTAATAATTGATTTAGGGCATTTAGAAAAGTAAATTGAGGAGGCTAAAAACTTACAAAAAACATGATAACCGTATTTGAGGAATCTTTGTACACTTGGAAGTAAAAAATTTAATAAAATATCAAGAATATAATCAAGATAATAAGAATTTGCTCTATATGAGATTCTAAAGTTGAGTTTAGGGCAATCGTACATAAATTTAAGGTTTTCAGAAAAAGTTATTTGATTGAACTCAAACGTTATGACTAAGATAAAAAAGTTAGTTGAAGTAATTTGGTAAAGTTAGATTTTGAAAATAATTACCCAAAATCCCGATTTTGCCCTAGAAGTATGATTACTTAATATAGTATAAAAATGATTGAAACTCCTAAAATCGAGCTCGGAATGCGATAAGGACTTAGAAATAAGTTAATTAGACAATAAAAGAAAATAATATAGCATAATATATTATATGAGTATACATGGTATATATAATAAATATATTCATAAATTAACCTAAAATTATATAATTATGCATAATAGGTGATAAAATAGCAAAATTAAATATGAAAAGTATCTTAAAAATAAAAGACGTGCTAGAAACATAGTTATATGCATATAGTTACCCGTTACATGTGTAATATAGATAGTGTATATATGCATGTTTATTAATATAATAATTAAATATACTTAAATTATTCAAATTTCACTAAAATTAAACCAAACTTATTCAAATGATGTGGGAATTGTTGGAATCTATGTGGCACTTCAACAATAGTTGGAAATGATGACTCAAAAGTGAATCATCAACCATTTGCCACCTCATTTTTTGTTTTTCAAGAAAAAATATTAAAATAAATTACTTAATAATTAGGAAAAAATTTAACTGACCCTAATAACTATAAATAAGACTCTCTTACAACAAATATATATTTAGGAACCTAAATTATAGAAAGGAAAAATCAGAAAAAAAAAATCAAAGAAAAATTAGAACAAAAACAAAATAAGGATCGAGCTAGGACAATTTCCTAACCATTCGATGACCAAACGTGGAGCCTTGTCGCCACCTAATAGAGCTACCATCTATTAGGCCGGTTAACAACCCTTCTCAAGCCAACGGTGGTAGAAGCTCTGATGAACTCAGGTTTCGAGTTTCTGCCTTATTTTTTTTTCTATTTTTGAAAAATTATTAAATTAATTCCTATGTTATATTATATGTACTTTCATTTTGTAAATTTATTTTTATAGAATTAGGAATATTTAATGTACATGCTTAACAAATGAATTATTCATCTTAAATTTGAAAATCAAAATAAATATACTAAATGATGTAGTTTTTAGCTTAAAATTTTTGTGTAAGATACATATGATATATAGATAATTTCTATGTAGCCCAATTTTTTATTTGAGTATTTTTAATATTTATTGTATTTTTAGCTCCAAAAATAGCTATAATTAAGGTGAAAATATGAAATAAATAGGTTTTGTGAAATTAATTGGGGAAAAATGACCTATATTGACTTTTGGTGAATTATAGCAATGTTAGAATAGTTGGAAAATAATTTTGTGTAAAAAGAATAACATTTGGATAATTAAGTATAATTTTAGGGTAAAATTGTAAATTTGAATATATAGGTTGTAAATCGATAATATAAAACTAAGTGATGACTAAATTCCCCATATTTTTAGGTGTCTATAGAATTTTTCAAGGAATTATTCAATGATCCAAGCTATTTATTATGAATTTACATAGTAAAATAACTTAAATTATGAACCAAGATGTATTTTCAGGAATAATAGACTAAACTGTGATAAATAATGAAATAAAAACTACATATATACATACTGGTCAGATGTGATGACAAGCGAATTTTTAATATATTTAATGATATTTTGATGATCAGATTATGTTATATGTATTAGGGTTAAATAATATCTATATTATAGAGTTATATTAACAAATTATGTAAAATATAGTTTAATTATATAGAATATGTATAATATGACAATATTTATTTAGAAACGTATAACTGTGTTAAAAATTCAAACTAGTTGTTAAAAGTCATCTTTAGAAATATGACTTGTAATATGTGCCACTAGGTCTATACGAGACCAGTGACACTATTTTTACTAAAATCGGATAAATCTAGATAATATAACCTATATCTCTACAACATTACTAGTTTATGTATTACCATAACTTTACCATAATTGAAACGTGATTTAACCGATTAAAAGTATGTTTTAATATGATCGAAACGATATATTATACGTAATAGTATAATTATGTACATTATTAATAATTAATGACTTAACTTGGCTTATATAATAAAACTATATATTATTATATAAGGAAAACGATAATATGCTTTACACACATACACACACACATATGCATGCACACACACACATATATATAACTGTTTTAAATAANATATAGTTTAATTATATAGAATATGTATAATATGACAATATTTATTTAGAAACGTATAACTGTGTTAAAAATTCAAACTAGTTGTTAAAAGTCATCTTTAGAAATATGACTTGTAATATGTGCCACTAGGTCTATACGAGACCAGTGACACTATTTTTACTAAAATCGGATAAATCTAGATAATATAACCTATATCTCTACAACATTACTAGTTTATGTATTACCATAACTTTACCATAATTGAAACGTGATTTAACCGATTAAAAGTATGTTTTAATATGATCGAAACGATATATTATACATAATAGTATAATTGTATATATTATTAATACTTAATAACTTAACTCGACCTATGTAATAAAACTATATGTTATTATATAAGGAAAATGATAATATACTTTATATATATATATATATATATAGCTATTTTAGATAAATTCCTAGTGTTTTCATAATTATTACGAAAATTAAATTTAGGTTTTATGTATATAGGATTCCTCGGTGATCGAATCGTTGACAATTCGAGTTTTTCGTAGTAAGCATCTGAACGGATAAGTGGGATCAATACCTTACAGCATTTTGAGATATTATTTCAAAATATTTGGGGACTTTGATATGTATTGGCTTGTGATTGTAGAATGCTATTTGTGCGTATGCAACATTTATGGTTGGGTTCAATTTACTGTGATGGAAGCTGAGCTTCATGATAAGGTTGTTCTATGAATATTATTATGTTTGAATTGTTTGAGCTTGGTTGATCACTCTAAAAATAAACCAACTCAAACTCGGCTTAATAATCCAATCTAATATGCTTCGCAACCTATTAGGGGTAACGGTTAAGATTCTCAAGCCAAACATGGACTCCTTTCGATGAGGATAGCTGAAATGGTTATTTCTCTACCCTTAGTCGAACTAAATAACAGGAGAGAAGATTATGATAAGGTTGGGGGTTGTGGTTCGAAGGTGGTTACGGAAGGAGGGTATTCTTCATTACACAAGCCCTGGTTTGTCTTGATTTACGAAGTGTGCAACGTCAATCTCCTTAACTCGAATTAGAGCGAGCACAATTTCTCTTATCTCATAATGAGTCAAATAACATCATGCGATAATATTTGCTTGTATATATATTGCATTTAATCAACTTGATTAAAAACCTTGTTTGTGTGTGCTGAATGCATACTTCTATCTCCGCTCCACTTACTGAGTAAGTTGTCACTCATTCCACTATAATTTATTTTACAAGTTTCAAATGGATTATAAGTACTTGTCTAACACTAGAACACTAGTAAACTGGAACGGGGAGTGAGATGCAACAAGAAATAGTTGGTTATTGTCCTTAGTATTAACTTTTTATCTTTTAAGGTAAACTATATAAAACTTCTCAAAGGACTTAGTAATTTTCAATATTTTAGTCTGTATGTGAAATGACAGGTACCTGTGGGATTTACTATTACTCTTTTATAAGGTCAAATTACAAGTTTATTTTGAACAAATTATTTTAGAGAATTACTCTACAGGTTTATATCAAATAAGTATCAAATTGGATACTTCAAAGGGATAGAGTTGAGTACGCCTGGTATGAACTAAGTCTATAATAGCAACTATAAGGATAGTTTTTATCTTGGGATGGTTCACATGGTGGAACTGTTACGACTTTACTTTTTTGGAGCATAACAACTAGTTTTTGAGTCGATTTTTGAATTAGTTTATAAATTAAGTTTTGTTTTAGCTTCTAATTACTGTTTTTATTTGTAAACCCTATTTACAAGTAACTATACTTAGGTATTATAAATCTCCATTTTAGCTCCTAACTAGCATTTTTGTTGGTATGGTATATCCTACTCTTAATTTGACTACTGAATTTGTTCTCGATGTGAGAATGACCTATATTTTTCATATAAATTCCCAAATTTATATTCCAAATTAGATTTATAATATTCTCCTATTATTATAATATTATCAATTTAACTTAACATTTTTCACTTATTTAATATTCCCATTTCACATATTACTTATTACTACTTAAATTGCACATAAAGCATAATCTAACATCTTCAACACTATAATTATCGTCTCTCATCATTAACTAACATTCCAAGACATCTAATTTACACTCTAAATAAGAATTTAAACTAAATTAACCTTAAATCATAAAATTTAACTTAAATATACCCTTTTTACCTATTATTTTTTTATACTTATTTATTACATAATATGCATAATACATACAACTAATACCTTAAACTTCACAAATATCATCATACATCAACAACTAACATCTAAGGATATCTAACTCCATAACAAATCACAATTTTTACCAAATTAACATTAAATTACAAAATTAAGCCCACTAATTGCCTTTTATGTATCATTTGAGGGCTTAAAAATTAAATAAAATTTTAGAAAATAAATTTTTAGAAAAATTCTTCATAGAATTATTATAAATACCCTAAATAGTCTACACAAAATTTTGAAGTCAAAATTACACTATTAAAGTCATTTAAATTAAAATCGAAAACTAGCTCGGGTTTAGAGATTTCTTGGTTGTATTCTAGACTATAATATTTGAAAATGAACTCTAAATTTGCTTAGAAATAATATAGTCATGTCGTTCGATTATGTCAATTTTCAAATATTTATAAGTTGCTCATTTTAGTTCTAAATTGAATGAAACTTGTTTCTATCTTCTCATTTTCTTGCGAAGATCGTTTCAAAACCTGTAAATTAAAATTTTACTTAATTAAATGTCATCATTTAAAAATAAACTTAAATTTTAAGGAAAAATCATCAAAAAATTACTATATAAAATATATGTAATTAGGAACTCATTAGAACACTTAGTGCTTAGGTATTGGTGGTTCGCTTAGTTGACAACAACAAGAAAGTAAAATAGCAGCTACTGATGCTGGGCTGATGGATATTCTTTGAGCATACGGATTTCTAGTTGGACATACTAAGGTTGGGTCGAGAGGAAAATTGAACTTTTTAGGTTTCTCAAAGAGGTTGATTTGATTCTTAGAGGTGGGTTTGACAACTTGAACAAGGGTACAATTTGACAAGTGATGAAGGAGATAACCTTGGACATATGTTAGCTCATCCTTAGACATCTGGCCACTAAGGATTAATGTGACTAAGCCTTTAAGTCCTTTGATTTGACCTTAGGTAATTAGTTGAGAGCTCAGCAATTGTTGCCTAAAGATCGACAGGGTTAGCAAAGAGCATGGTGATGGTGGAGAATAGGTTAGGTTGATGACGTTATAGGTTAGATTCCCAACAGTAGTGGTGTTGCTTGTTGGTGCCATAGTGGTAATATAGTGGGATGGTGTAATTACAACGTAAAACATAGAAATCTTTCATCATTTCATACCTTTGTTTTCTTGTGAAATATTTATATCTACATTATTTAAGTATAAGAAGGAGAGTTTGGTGTCTTTTTTCTAATTACTTAAAAAGTCTATAAAATAATTAGGAAAACCTATTAAAACATATGTTATTGAAAATGAATCATCTTGAGTACTTTAGGTAAAATCATAAACCTACAAGTTTAGTGGTTAAAATTATCTAGATTTTCAAAATATCTTATAATATCACCACATGACACCATCTCGTTTTTATAGTCTAGCCTAATAATTTCAAGCATGAAATGGTAACTTCCCCAAGCTTATTTCTTTTCCTCATCAATTTACATTATATCTATTACCTCATTTTCATTTCAATTTGAAAACTTCATTAAGACCTCATAATAAATAATTGATTTTACAATAGATTTATTTTCCAATGATAATTGTCATTTTTCAAATTTATATTTTATCTCTCATAGCTTATACATTAATGTTTGATGTCTATATCATCTACACATTCGATTCATCACATAAAAGTGCTTTCTTACAAAGAAATTATTTTTTCAAACCATAAGTAAAAATAAGTAAAAATGAAGAAACAAATCTCATATGAACATTTACTACAACTATGGCCTTCAAATACTTCTAGCAACTATACAAAATAGAAGACAAAAGCCTAAGAAGAAAACTCTAGGGATGACCTCACCCATTTTTCCAATTCTTAGTAAATTTTTCCTTAAGGCACCCTAATCTCTGTTTCTTTCTTCACCTTCAAATTCTTAAGCATTTTATTTTGGAATTTGCTTTGATGAATATTTAATTATACAAACCTTTTGTTTTATTAAGTAAAAAACTTTAATGAAATATATTTCATCATATTGACTTGATTTCTTTTTTGGTTTTTATTGGCTCTCAAAAAGCGATTGAAACAAAAGCTACTCTTTGTAATCATGGGATTGATAATTCCATTTAATTTTCATCAAGATTAGGTGCATGAAATGTTAATGATACTTTTCAAAAAAGCTGTTGTTAAAATGCAAGATGACAGAATGGTAAATGCTGTAAAAGCATGTATTGTCACCGTTTTTAAATATTTAAGATTTAAGATAAGGAGATATGAGGGCAAGGCTTTTTTTTTTATTTTTTCGGTTAAGGGTAAAACAGTTTAGTTACTAAAAAATAATTAAGGAAATTTCTTGAATAGTTTTCTCTTCATCTTTTTTATCCTTTTGATTATTAGGTTTGAGACTAGAAGATTTCATAACATTTCATTTGATAAATCATTGTATGTTATTTTTGTGTGGAAAGTATTGTTTATTTATACATTATAAATAACTTTAATTAAGATGAGTGAAACATTTTAAAAATGGTGATCTATATTTATCACCTCAACAACAATATCTAATTCATTTGTTTTTTTGAATTATATTATCAAATAATATTACCTTATTTTCTATATTTATAGTTTGATTTTGTAATATGTAAAGTGGAATAAGCTTATAAATAAAAAAATCCTCTATATTTGTGTTAAAATTCACTTAAGTTTTCTATGTTGTAAGCAAGCAATTTAAGCCTTTCATGTTGATGCGAAAATTCATTTAGGTCCTATTTATTCTAAAAGAATCATCTAGTTTTTCTATAGTTGGTATTATTCATTTTATATATTTTATATGTTAATTATTGATTTTCCATTCCTTATATTAGTTATTATATGTTAAATGCCGTACCAAGCATAATTAATCTGGTAATTACAATTCTATTGTTGTTTATATAACTTTGCTAAGATGATGGATTTTTTCCCTTATTACAATAGCTAGAAGAGAGGATAAAACATGATATAAAGCTTGATAATTACCCATAAGTTCAAAAGTTTCAAAGCTTACTCCAAATGTTTGATTAGTTGGAGATAAAAGGGGGTAATCTTATCATCTTAATCTTCTTAAAGGAGATGATAAAGATAAAAGATTTCCCCAAAGAATTACCAAAAAGATCTTTTGCAAAAGGGTTTGAAAATATTAAAAGAAATTCTATCTTCTTTATCTATAGTCTAGATATAATTATTTTTTGAGGTATTCTTTTTTATTTTTTATAATGTGTTTTAACATGCTTGGCTCTACAATGAAGCAAATAAACCATACACATTTAACTAGATTTTGTGATGAATATTTTATACGTGAGATATATAAATTTGTCACACATAATAAGTGTAGCACTTATCAGTATAATAAAAATTATTACACTTTCATATATTTTTGCTAGGTAAGTTTGATAAGTGCCTCCAAAATATCTTAAGGAAACCTCTTTAAGAATATGTTCTGATAAGTTTAGTATACTAAACTTATTTCATATGAGGTATATCACATAATTAATGGTTCTCATTAGATAAAACTCGTATATCTTGAAATCCGTATTTGAATCCATCGTTATACTCTTCATAGAAACGGTCCGATGTATTTACGTCAGCAAAGAGAAAACGAAAAGAAAAGGAAAACCATGTCTTTTTCTTTCTCTCATCACATCTACCAAATCCAACGGTCCACGATTTACTAACACAGTGCATCCGCACAAGGGGGATCCCCTTCAAAAAAATTCTTTTAAACCTCAGAAACAGGAATCTATTCTATTCATTTCAATTTTCAACTCTCTCTCTCTGTCTACTTCCCAACTCGTCTTCCCTCTCCTTCTCCACCAACTCAACGAGTCGACTCACTTGTTCACCAAAAATGGCCGTACCAGGTAACCTGACTCGGGACCAGTACGTCTACCTGGCAAAGCTCGCCGAACAAGCGGAGCGTTACGAAGAGATGGTCCAGTTCATGCAGAAACTCGTCCTTTCCTCAACTCCTGCCGGTGAACTCACTGTTGAGGAGCGAAACCTCCTCTCCGTCGCCTACAAGAACGTGATCGGATCTCTCCGTGCGGCTTGGCGTATCGTGTCGTCCATCGAGCAGAAAGAAGAAGGCCGAAAGAACGAGGAGCATGTGGTTTTGGTTAAAGAGTACAGATCTAAGGTGGAGCATGAGTTATCGGATGTGTGCGCGAGTATATTGAGTCTGCTGGACTCGAATCTGATACCTTCGGCTTCGGCGAGTGAATCGAAGGTGTTTTATTTGAAGATGAAGGGAGATTATCATCGGTACATGGCGGAGTTTAAGGTCGGCGATGAAAGGAAAACTGCTGCTGAAGATACTATGCTTGCTTATAAAGCTGCTCAGGTATTATTCTTTTCTATTTTAAAATTTAAATTTTGAATTCAATTTGACTTGATTTGACCTAATTTTAGGCTTTCCTAAGAGTTTTGTTTTGTTAAAAATGTGTAAAGTTTGAATCTCTTAGTTAGGGTTTGATGGAAAGGTTTAGTTCAGGCGATGCGGGATGGTTCATATGTCCGGGGTAACCAGTCGTTTTTACACCATTAAAATTAAACTGGCCTTAAGCGTGCGCGACTTGAAAATATTACATGTTTATGAGCTCACTAGTTGAGTTGATGTGCTTTGAAGAAGCTGTATTGACAAATTGGATTCAATAAAAGGGAATTTTAATTGAATTAAACTTGTTATATTTAGGACATTGCGTTGGCTGATCTGGCTCCGACACATCCAATAAGGCTAGGGCTGGCACTCAATTTCTCTGTGTTTTATTACGAGATCCTCAACCAGTCTGACAAGGCTTGCGGCATGGCTAAGCAGGTGACACTTCTTTCCCCCTCCTCTCCGCTTATATCTCTCTCCTTTACTAAGCATGACGGAGCTATCGTCTTGTATTCATTTTTCTGCTCTGCTTTGACATGCCCTTGTTTATGATTGTTGCTGTTTTATCCCAGTTATCTTTGAGCTTAAATATGCATAAATACATCACCCATTTGCTAGGCTAATAAAAAGGGTAAACTTTAGTCTTTGATTTTATCTTTTGGGTCGATATACGAATCCCTCGATCCAAATACTCAGGATCCTCAACTCCAATGGACATGCTATGCTTCGATCTTGAAACGAGCATAAGCTGGTTTCCTTGACTAGAGTTCTTCCTTATTATAATATCTGATTTCGGGATTGTATTGACAAGGTGACTTGATATTAAGACGTGGACTTTCTGGTAGCACTGCTAGAAACTAAATCATTACCAGAACCAAGAAAAGATTGGCATGTAGTTATGTATTTACCACTTTTATGCAGGTGCTGCTAGAAAATTAATACAGTACTACGAGAAATTTTACTGCAACTTAATACTACTTATGCCAATAATTTCCCTGATTTTCTGTCTACTGCTGCTGGATTGTGGCATTACACGAGAGGATTTTGTGTACATTATACAGTTTCTCCTGCTTGCTTTTCTAGATAAACTTGCACGATTATCTTTTTAAAATTTACTTCACTGTTTAGCTTTGTCCGGTTAATTTCATGGTTTCCAATTTATTCTTATTTTGGGTGAGATTGTGATGATAATGATAAATAAATATGCCTCATGGCGTCTCGATTTTTTTTTTTTCTTTTCTAAATTCCAATAACTGATGGAGAAGAAGAACCAAATTCAATTGCGAGTCATAAGGTTATATGCCTTGCTTTGCACTGTTACATTCTCCCAAAACTCTCTAAAAATGATGAACACGTTTTATTTCATTCAATAAAATAAAATTCCATGAAATGTAATTTTTGTAAAAATGACGAACACGCCTTGGTATATTTTTGTCCCTTTTCACTTTGCATATATACGCTTTTTCTTTCCTTGTTACTCCCGAGTTTTTGTGTGTTTTCATCTTTACATATTTCTCTTATTTTCCACAATTCGGGTTTCCGTGTTTTTCCGATTTGCATGCATATGTAATTTTTTAGTTCAATTTCATAACTCTATACCTTTTCATTTTGCATACTTTGGGTTCTTTATTTTTTTCGTCGTTCTTCTAGTTACATAACATGAGTTCTCAAGTATTGTCATTTTGCATCCGTGTATTGTTATTTTTCCATCTACACAAACCTAAAAACATTACTCCACCGTTAAGAAAAGATTACTTTTTTTTTTTTAAGCTTAAGCATGCAAAGTGTAAAATTAAAAATAAAAAATAAAAAATTCGAAAACTTGAGTTATGTACCTCGAAAAGAAAATAATGCGGATGTCAAAAGTGGAAAAGCAAGAAAACCTAGAAACAGTGAAAGTCCAAATTGGCTAAATCTATTTTTTCATTCCTGCTGATGTGTCGTTGAAAGTAACACTGAATTGGCTATAATTTCTATGGAATCCATACGAGGGCTTAGGAGCATCGGGAAGCAGCAAAAGTCTAGATTTTACTTTTATTCATCTTCGTTACGAAAATTCTGGTTACTTGGTTTCGATATTCATTTATTGAACTTTCTCATAAAGTTAATGTTCGGTTCATAACATCATGACAATTGTGTATATCTTCAGCTCCATCTAGCTCTAGTTTGAATATACCATGCACAGTCGTAATGGATGTCATTTATCTAGACGTCTTATATTGCGGCTGAGAAGTCATAGACGTATCTAAATTTCTGCTTATTGTAAGTCTCAATTAGGTTTTTGAAATGGACAAAATAAAAAGTGTTTCTATTTTATGATTAGTGTATGACTTCTATGCCCCTATACAAATTTTCATTCTTGATGGGGGCTGCGAGAAACTGAAATTCTAAATTCGCATTGAAAAGGGATCGTCTTTACAGTAATGTTTTGAATCATGACGTGAAAGTTGCAATTTATGATGTCGATCTGTTGTTGTAGCCGCAGAATTTTCCAGTTAATCGGGTGAAATTCTTGTCCAATTCTATTTTGGACGATCACTACATCAGTATATGCCCCACCACCATCCATCCGGCAAGCAAAATCTTGTCCGGTTCGGTTATGTTTTGGTTTTTGCGATTAGAACAGTCCGGTTTGGTCATGTTTTGGTTTTTGCGATTAAAACAATAGATAAATAGATCACTAATAACACTCTTAATTGAGGATGAAGGATGTAAGATAAATAGTCAGATAATCTTTGTAAGTAGGATCACATGGCTCCATTTATCTTACGTACTAAAGTTGGGTTAATCAGCAATCTATTTTTATCTTATTTTTTTCATGGATTTTTACTTGAAATAGCTGCATTTGCTTTTCACTGTAATATCATATGCGTCGGCTGTGTAGTCATGATCACTAAATGCTAAATGGTCAACATATCTGTGCATAAACCATGATTGTTTGGTCTCTTGTCGTGTTTTATGTTTTGTCCATTTGCTGAGGAATGAATGATTGGAATTTAGGCATTCGAGGAAGCCATTGCTGAACTGGACACGTTGGGAGAGGAATCCTACAAGGACAGCACCCTCATCATGCAACTTCTCAGGGACAACCTCACTCTCTGGACTTCCGATGTCCAGGTCAGCTGCCTTAAAAACATAGAACACCACATTCTCTCCCTCTCCATCTGGTTTTTAATTTGATAATTTGTGGGTGTGCAGGACCAATTAGATGAGCCATAGAACATACGGTGTTGAACTTCTCCCGGGCGGAGGTGGGCTTTGAATGTCATTTACATGCTGATTAAGAAAGTGTCCCTTGATGACATGTTTCTCATATTTAGAGAATTTATCCTTTTGCTCTTTTCCTTTTCTTTCTTTTGGTTTTTTTTTTTTTGAAATTATGATATGAGTCAAAAACAAATTATCTAGTGCCTTTGCTTGGATGCCATTGCCTTTCCATTTGAACGTGTGCCCACTCCTGAGAACGGTAGCTTTTATCTTCTTTCATCATTAAGCAAGCAAGGATTAAAGATGAAATCCAACCAAAGAAAACTTGTAAAAGAAACACATGAGATACAAGCAGCAAATGAGTTTTTCATACAAGGAGAATATCAGCTTTATCATTTCAAGTGCATTGTAACATTTAAGATAGATAGGATGGAGCGAGGGAGAGATTTTAAAGGATTTCAGTCTCTGGTGCTCTTCTTGAGCCATTCAAGGTACTGCCGACTTCCGCCAGTTATAGGCAAAGCAATCACTTCTGGCACCCTGCAGAATTTGACTCAATTTAAAACATGGGAAATAAAAGAGTGAAAGGAATAATCAAACTACTGCTATGAGTGTGAAGCTTACTCATATTCATGGTTTGCTTTGACATGCTCTGTGAGTGCTTCCAGCAAGGATTGCCTCGTCTTGATAATAAGCAATTCCTCAGGATCCGATTGGACCTGCAAATTGCATAATATTTTCTCAGAATTGATGCTGCCATTGTATCTATTACGACATGGTAATTACATACTTCAATTAGCGTCTTCTCACGTCTGATTTTTTCTTTTTTCCCTTTTTTAAAATAGATATAGTTAGTGTATTTCATAAGAAAAATGGGGATAAAAATGATTAAGAAAAAAAAAAAAACCCCAATACAAGCAATTTGATTTATATTTCATAGATTGCTATTAATTATAAACGAATTAACATACCTTGCCATCCCAGAAATAGACCGATTCAACACCTGTATAAAATGGACATTACATTAGTCCACACGAAGTCAGCAGTTGAGGATCTAGGGCAAGATATTCGCCAAATAATAAAAAAAGAGAATCTAAGGCAGCTTGCATTAGATCTCCCAAAGCAACTATAATTAAATAGATAAATTTCACTCTGAAGGAAGACCTAAATGACAAAGGAGCATTTAGATGGTAGACAATGAACAGTATTTGGAGGGGGACCCGGAGCTACTCATCCTCCTCTACATCCTTCATTCGAAACCTGGCATATGAGAATGGTGTGGTTCAAAACAACCGTTGTGTTAGCTTTTAAATGGATGCACAATGACTCTGAACGCTGCTCTCTGTTCCACGTTACTGTGAAAGACAAGCAAAAACAACCACCTTTATGCCTGCACATCTTTGCAGACAGCCGATGCTCTAGAGTTGAATCTGAATATGTGCGTTGAAGTGGTCATAAAACGGCATCTATTGTCTCTCAAGTAATGTTCACTATACACAATACCATTGCCATCTGTGATTTTGTCCCATTAGGAAGTTATGATTCCAACATTGTGGATAAAAAAGGAATTATATTTTCTCTAGGTTACTAAGCAACTTCAAGATTCAACAATCTCTTTATTCCTAAAGCATCAACATCAGTACTGCTTTTACCCAAAAAACATCCGTACTTTCAAAATATCAATATCAATCGGTCTTGCACAAGCTGCAAGTAACTCTTTCACCTTTAGAATACTAGAAAAATTGCTTCACTTAATAAGGATCGTAAATCAGGAACATAGTACTTGCCTGGAACTCGATTTACACATGCTGCAAGTTTTTCTTGGATTATGCTCTCAGCCAGCTTCTTCCCTGCAAGAATTTCACGATGCCAAGAATCGTAATCAAGGTTTTCCTAACAAAAGTTATCATAGCTGATGTAAACTATATACAAACCATTGCTGAAGCATCTCATCTTAATGGAGGTGAGGAACATATAATCATTGCACCATGAACAAAAATATAAGCCACTCAACATGATATAGGAAAAAGTATGCAGGTATAAATAAAGAGAAGAAAAAAATGGAGATAGTGAAGAGCCTGCCTTTTATGGATGGATAAGGGATTTCACAGGATGCATATGGAAAGGCAATTTTCTTCGTGGTACCATATGAACTACAATGTATAATTTTCGCAATAGCTTTGTTGCTTTGCACTTTAAAATACCTACCCATTCCAATTTGCTTCAACTTTTCAAGTTTTTCTATTTAATATCAGGATTGTAGAAATTGAGTCCTGTTTTCCTTTTTTAGCTAATAGCTGAGATGAATAAATGGGGAAGACAAACAAACAATTTGGATTTCACACTTCATTCTCCACTAAGTTCACCTAGAGAAAGTATTATCCACACTGCAATGTTGTTGATCGACATAAATTAAAAACCTAACATAATTTTATAAATTTCTAGTGTAGTTTCAATTTAGCTCCACTTTCTCTGAACCAACTATACTTGTAGATCAAGAATAAGGCCTACAAATGTGCCACTGACCACCTACCAATATGGGAAATAATCATTTCATCAACACCTTTTATAGTTGTGCGCCATTTGAATATTTACCATAACATTGCCTAATTATGAGTTAGGGGTATGGATATAAGTGTCAATTTTAGTTGTTAGAGTTTTTAGTTTCTCTCATATGGATCTATACAACTCTTAATCTTGTTCATTACAGAAATAAAGTCCGAGCAAAACATCAAGTCATCTCAAGTGGCTCTTAGGATATTGTACTTCCTTAAAATTGATGAAACCTTTCTTAGTTTTTCATTTCTTTTTATTCCCCATAGAATACCCAATTCGTTTGTAGTTCCTTGTAACAAAACAGAAGAATTGGTATCAAAATGTCAAACTCCATACACAGCATACACAACTATCTCAAGTCTAAGAACTATAATAAACAAACAATTACGATGAAACTTGCACCATTGACACATGCAAGATGATTCTAGGAATTAGATAAATATGCAAGCAATTACAATGACACTTACACCATTGACACATACAAGATGATTAATTCTTATTCTAATGGAATACATCTTGAGGTTCAGTTCCATTATTAGAAATGAATTTCTAGGGCAATACAAGGAGTACACTCTCTATTGCTACTAATGCATTCCACTATCCACAGCAATACAACCATTTGATTCAAAGGCCGCGTCCACATGATTGAACTAGGTAATTCAAATACGACAAGAACAACACAAAATCAAGGCTTTTCCCCAATAACGCAAGAAATTTCACATTTGCTACAACTAATCTCAAATAATATATATTATAATAACTTGATAAAACTTTTCTGCTTCCACCATCCTCGCCAATCACATCTTGTCACATATGATGAGTATTTTATGTGACTATTGATGATCAAATTAACACAAGTGCAAAAGCAACCCTTGCTTTATTCTTTACAATCATGTATGGTAATGTTGAAAGAGAAGTTTTTTCCTTAGCATCCAAGCCATCAAACAGTGTACTTTTACACAGCTAGGCTCCGGCCCCAGAAAATCGACCCTCGGCTACTCCTGCAATTACTTGGTGTCCCCCTTTTAATTCCTTCTTTAATTCTATTAAGCGGAATTCCACCACCAAAGAAATCGAAGCACAATGCACCAACATTATGAAGCAAGTTTTAATGGCAACAGGGGAATTGAATTATTAATTCTCAGCTAATGTTATACCAATACCAAATGATCTAAAAGCTTTAAGGTTTGAAGGATTAATGTTTACATTTCGAACATGAATAAAAAACAGAAACATCATTACCTGCTTCCTTGTTCGGAACAGTGACATAAACAACGATACTTTCCGCAACATCACCACTGCTCTTCGCTTCCATTCTCACTGAATGCTGCTGTACTGTCCTTTTCTGCATCTTCGATCTGTTACATATATTTCATAAAATCAATTAAAAAACGATGAAAGAGATAAAACCTCGAAAATATAAAAATTTTCAAAACCCTAGGGGGGCGAGTGAGGAGTGTTTACCTGAGGAGAGGAGCGAGAGGGAGAGACTGAGCGCCGCCCGTTTTGAGGAGAGAGGAGGAAGAGGAGAGAGAAGGGAGGAGGTGGGAGATTCCTATACTAACTATACAGAACGCGCCCACTAAGGGCAAACGCCGTCGTATCGTGGTGGAGGACAGGATGGATGACGCTCTGCAGCAAAGAGTTAGTGTCATACTTTTGGAATAAAAAAAAGGGGGTTTTATAGGGTGTGGTGCGTTCCAAAGAAGTATGTTTAAATTCGTTGCTTGAGGCGTTTAATGAGAGAATGGAGAGAGAGAGAGAGAGAGAGAGAGAGAGGTGAATTCTAGAAAAGAAGGGTTGAGTAGAAACGATTGGTCATGGTTTGTGAGTTTGCCACGTACAAGGTCGAGGGAAAAAAACTTCAGATTCCACCTAAAGTATTTTTAAAATTTTGCTATTCACTTTTTTCCCCCTTTCTAGAGGATTTAGAAAAATAGTAAATGTTACTCTTAATACTTAAATTTTACTTATTTACATTTTCCACTTAACTATTTAAAGTTTGAAAGTGTCAATTTAAAATTTACAAAATTTTTTAGATCATTTTTCATTTTTTAGAATGATGGTTAATTGTAAAGTCCATTTATTTAGAACTATGGCGTCTATTCAAATTAACTCAATTGATAAAGGTCTTTAAATTTAAATTACTCACACTATCTTAATAATGAGGTCTTAGGAACTCAACTCTTACCATAATTATTAATCTTAACTTGATATATTCAGGTGATTTCATTATTAAGAATCTTAATTAACTTGTATATTATAACGTTTTGTTTTTCTTGATAAAGGCGTGTTAAATAAGCACAAATAAAATAATTAATCTGCAACGTTTATGATGTAGTAGTGTTGGACACAACTTATAGGTTTTCGGGCCCAGCCTACTCCTATAATATAAAATGATTTCAGATAAAACTTTTAGAAACATAGGCCGCGCTTGGACTCTGGTTCTGTCCTAATTTAATTTATTTCCTGTATAACATGAGCCCACGGTTTTAATAAGAAATAAAATTAAAGTAAATTGGATAAAAGTAAATGGGCTCGTAGGCCCAAAATTGCAACTGGTTCTCTCGTCTTAGCCCATTAAAATGACATAGAACTCTATTAAACGTAAATCGCAAAATTATCCATTCACCTTATGCAATTCTAAATCCATCAATATTCACAATGCAATAAGCAAAAGAGTTGGTGTGAGTAATGAATAATCATTTAGCCACTTGAGTCTAGTAACTATAGCTATATTAGCCTGAACGCGATATAATCAAACTGATGGTTGATGCAATAGAGAATATAAAGCCTATATATGAAATGGAAATAGTAAGAGTAGCAATTACTATTTATGATGTAATTGGGATTGTAGTCATCAACAAGTTAGTCTATTAATCTATTTCTCATCAACTAACTTAAACCCAATGATATTATTAAATTTTTAGGTTCACAAATTAATCTATTAATCGATGTATCCGTTCATTTCAATTTTAGCTTGAGATTTATGAAAATTATTAGCTTCACAAATTTTTTATAAACATGCTATCCTCCATGCATCACAGCTCTAGATGCCTTGTAATCTTATCTTATCATTTGTATAAGCCGGTTTCACTGAGAACCAAAGTTCCAAAAATTATATATATATATATATATACACACACACATACATATAAAATTTAAAACATCTATATCATAAGCATTATTACTACCTCAATTTTTACACACACTCTCTGATTGAAGCACTATTTGTTCATTAACTCTTTTTATTAATTAACACTTAGTACATGGATTATAATTAGCTAACACAAAAAATTGAATCAAACAATTCTTTAAATTTAATAGATTGTGAAATTCTAATATTATTGTCAATTTTAAATATATCTAAGTAGAATTTAAAACCAACAGTAGTTTGTGTAATTAGATTTAATAATATATGAAAAAATCTCGTACATAATTATAGTTAGTATCGTTTGAGGATTCTATCGGTAGAGTCGATAATGGTTGGACTTTACACGAGTGAGTAATGGGCTTGAAAAAGATAACACAACGAGTAACATCAAAGGGTTATCCTACATTGCTACTCCAATATTTTAATTAGTGTTTGATTGTGGGAAAGTAAGCTTAGAGCGCTCAAAGAAGGCTCATCATGCAACTATGGAAGCACTCATGGCTATTTATATAAAAGGTTTATTGAGGATCTTAGAGCATGTTTAGCACGTTGGTATATTTACATGATTTGTATAGTAGAAACATGCGATCCGACATGTTTTGAAATTGTAGAGACATAATTGTTAACTGGGTCTTAGAGAGCTTTATTCACATGTCCTACAACTGTTATGACCTTCTTGTTGTTAGATTGGTCGTCTAAGTGTATCGACTTATTTAGAGATCCTTTAAAGAGGTCGATCATTGAGCAAACTAGGTTAGGCGCTAATAGATCACATTGGACATGAGCTCAATCAAGCTGACCCAAAGTTCAAATAGGTCAACGTAAACCTAAGAGATCTATGTCTAAAATATCTTATTAACACTTGGGAATATTATCGATTACTACTTTATTTTTTTTTTTATTTTATAACTAAAATTTGAAATTGCTAGATTTCATACATAATTAAATTTTTGTTCATCAAATTTGCAACCTCATTTTTAATTGTTTACAATTATACTTTTTTTCTTTTCTAATTCGCATTTACCATATTATCCTCTTAAAGATGACGAAGGTAATTGATTTGGTAACTATACATTTTTTTTTTCAAATCCTAAGGGAAAACGTTACGCTTTACTAAGGTCCTTATCATGCACTTAAGGCATGATTGTTCTCTAAAGCCATATGGCACTTTTAGTTCTTAATGCTCAATTATATCATCTTATTCTTAAGTAATGTTGTTCCAGTGGAAATGCTTAAAACATAGCTTCTTATATAAAGTCACTTATAGCTTAATGGCATGAATATTAGTTTCTTAAGTGAGATGGACTAAATTCGAATTTTTTCTCTTCCATTGTAATTATCGAAAAAAAGGATAAATTATGTTTTGGGCATGTTTTCACTCTTTTTCAACTTAGGTACCCATGTTTTTGTTTTTAATAATTAAGAGACTTGTGTTTTATTAAATAGTGAAAAACAAATTTTATTACATCTTTGTTAGTCTAAAATGAACTGTCGAAAAAAAATTTTCTTTTACTCTTTTATAGTATAATCTATGTTGATATGACAATAAATACTTTTATAAACATCTATTCTCTTTAGAGTATGATGAATTTGCAAATAAGAGACATGTAATGTTGTAAATACATATTCTTATCATATTACAATTCCTTTGATATCCTTGGCATTGGTTTCATTTCCTTTAAGATCTTCTACAATATTTTCTGGACATCTTATCTCCTCTCTTTCCTTATAAGAGTGAATAGTGCATATAAGGGCATATCATCGAGATTATAAGTGTGTAAATATTGTGATTATGTTTTAGAAGTCCTCAACTCTAAAAGAAAAGGAAAAAAAAAAAAAAAAAGCTTTGATTTATGGATGAGGGGAGAAAGCTTTAGCTAGTGTAGAGACCTACATTTTTGTAAAGTAAATTCCTTTTGTGACAGCAAGCCAATAATTGAAGGTAGAATCTAAAATAAATGATCACATGTGACAATTGATTTGTAACCCTATTCTCAATTTTTCTGCTTCACTAATGGTGATAGTGTGAATTTTGTTTGTTGTTCCCTGTTATGCATCAACAATGCTCAGTATAGTTGTTTGAATATACTTAGCCTAAAAAGAAAAGATATACATATACAAAAGAAATAAAAGATGAAAAAATAAAAAGAATTGCTTTCATATAGAATGATCAATTTTTGAATTATAGGCACTAGAAATGCAAATTTCTTATGGTTGAATGAAAAAGACCTTTTTCTATTTTTTTGTCTAAGTTCACTTTACACTAATAGAGATGTAATGGAGTTTATTTTCACAATTTAATAAAACATGAGTTCCTTAATTGTTAAAAATAAAAACACAAGTACCTAAATTGAAAAAGAATAAAAAAACATAAGTATCTAAAACGTTATTTACTAAGAAAAAAAAGACAACAATATGTAGTTAAATATAAATCAAAATAACCATTCGCAATAATTGTTGACTATCTAATGTAGTATAAATTGACTATGCACTAAGAACCACTGACATGATTACTACATAAGCACATAATATCATCTATAAATATCTTAAATTCATTTGTGAAGAAAAATGATCTTTGGATATTATCCCTTTCCATTGGATTACTTAAACAATAAGGTTGACTACTTCCATGTTTATAGACTTATCATGCATTTTTATCCATCTAAAGTGATAAAAGAAGCTACTAGTAACCTTTCTTCCTCAAAAAATATGGATTCTTTCTTGACTCATTATCACTCTCTCTATTCTATAACTTGTACATATATGGTTAAGATTATTTATATATCTTTTTTTTTTTTTTGCTAACTGTGTTACAATTTAGAATACGGAGGATTCAAATCCTAATTTATCTAAATAAAATATCAGCAATAATACTATTAAACTACAACAATTTTGACAAGATTATATATATATGTTTAAAAATTTGTGTGAACTTTCACCTAGATCATTTATACTTCTAAAAAGACTGCACCCAATCAAAAGGTCTTTATAGATCAACATTTAACTATAACCACCTGATTAGAGACTCAACTTCATGTCGTGGCAATGAAGGGTCAATAAAAGATCACTGCAGGATCCATGCCTGCATTTAAAGTTTTTTTTTTTTGGTTGAAGGACCAAGGCTCACGATGACTTATACTATGTGTTGAGCGAGCCCACAAGGCAGATAACCAAATGTTTGTGCAAAGGATGGATGGATTCGTTGGTTTGGCAAGCCAAGCCCATTTGTGGAATGGGATCAACTATTATCGATAACATGATCTGACCTTCATTAGCATTTTACCAACAAGAAAAATAGTTGTTGTCATCCAATTCTTGTGTTATTAGCATACATCATTTGCCAAAATGAAATCAAAATAAGACTTTAATATATATACTTATATACCCCATAAAAACATAGATGCGATTGTAATATATATGTATATTATTAAAACCTTTTAAGGTTTAAATAATCGCCGCTCATATTTTTTATAAAATTCTATTAAATATCCTTAATACTATTATACTATTAAATGATATAAAAATAATTATATAGAGTATTATAGTAAATTTATAAATTACTTGTTTTTAATCCCACTAACCCATTATCAATATTTTATCTTCCACTCCTTCATTATTATCTCCTTAATATTCCCTCTCCTCATTAATGTAGTACCAATATCTTCTTTTCCATTCCTCCATTATTCTTTCCTCATCCTTCCTCTCTTCTACATTTCACTTTTTAAGTTTTGTTTAATAGTTTTAGTCCATTTTCTTCTTAAGATTTCATATAACTAATAACCCACTATTATTTATGTATGAGGTATTAAGTTTGAATAAATTATTATAGTTTAATTTAATAATTATTTTAAGTTTTAAATTTTACCATACCATTATTTTTATTTTTTGTACATATATCCCGAATGCATGTCTGCTAATATATATATATATATGTGATTATTTAAATAAGGTGATTATAAGGAAAGAAAAAAAAAAAAGGTTCATTATTTGACGATATCTCGAATTTCTCTTGACGCTTAGGATGAATAGTGATAAGGCCTACCAATGAATAATAAGCACGACACTTTGTATTGTACGGTTTCTCTTTGGTCTATTATATACGGGTAATAACAGTCACATTCAAAGGAAAAGGACGGAATGTACTTGTTACTCGTATCATTAGTTTCTAACATAACTGCATCAAAAAGAGCACATAAGAGTTTTACACAACTGCGTATTAGCTGCCAAAACAGGATATGAAGACATACAAATTATTAATGCCATAATTAATAGCCGAAACAGACAACCTTTTTGACAAAGAAAACAAGTGCTGCGGTCAAGAATATGGAATAAAAAAAAAAAAAAAAAAAACACAAACAGACAGATCAAATCAACATCATATGCGTTTTGAAATTTGAGCGCAAGATTAGACATAAATTGGTCAAATTAGAGGCTTAAAATGTAATTGCCAAACATATGCCAGGTTGGTTTCCATGATATATTTCTTTGATGTATATTTATATTTAGTAAGGTGCAATTAATGTTACACTGGTCAAAATTCATGTCTTGTCTCCTCCTGTTGAATATTTAAGTAAATATACTAAATTATATAAAACTGAACGGAAATCATAAATAGTTTGTTTACACCGTAATCGTGATGATTTTATCATAATCATTTTTTTTTTTTTTATCATGTATCGTATATTGTTTCAATTATCATATATTTAATTGTAGCAATCAGAAATTAAAGGGTTTTTAATCTCTTACATTTATAATATAATCAAGGTTGTCCAATATTTATTAGCATAATAGAGACAAGAAAAACTAAAAATATATGAAACCATGGAATGGAACTATGCCTCCACCATATATGCCCTAGCTACTCCTTTCTCTATTACATTTGGTCCCCTCCCCAACTATACTATGAAAATTATTATTATAATAGAGAATCATCCTCCCAAAAAGGGACTTCAAAAAGGCTAATCCAATAATAAAATTGTAAATACATTTGTCTATTTCCTAACTATCCAAGTTTAAATAAGTTATCGCAATTTAATTAGTGGGTATTTAACTAAAGTGTGCAAAAAGAGACGGTCATTGAGACAAGATAGGTGCCTTTGCCAGCTAAAAACTGGCAATTTAATTATATAATTTGTATATAACAGAATGCTGCGACTCATGAGAGACCATAACGAAGGACAGGCTCAACAAAATGTCACATGGAGGAGCCAAAAGATGGGGACATGTAGCTTGTACGTGGACCCAAATTTCATCCACGTGGGGATGTATATAATTAATACTTTTGTATAATAAAAGGTCGTTAAGTAAATTCATATATATATTTATTTATTTATTTTCCTTTCCAGTTATACGGATTACATGGAGAAAAATTATAATTTCCATTCCATTACGTGTCCACCCATATATCTCCATTATATAGATATAGATATACATAATATATTTGAATGAAAATTGTAAATATATCTCGAGACTACTAATTAGTATAAATAGATTCTTTGAACTTCTAAAGTTTGATTTAACCTTCTTATATAACTTTTGAAAAATATATATAGAAAACCCTAAACTATTTCTATAGCTCCAAAGGCCATATCTATATATTGTGTTTTAAGTAATGGTTTTGGGGGTTATATCAATAGTTAATTAGAATTGATAAGACAGATTTGTAATTATCTCTAAATTTAGTTAAAATTATTATAGTTTAATGGTATGAGTATCGATCTTTCAACAAAATATATCAAGTTTGATTTCATTTTTCCTAAAATTATAATATTATTGTAGTAAAAAAACAAAATCCCAAAATTAAGATAAATATATCTTCTACTCATTAATTTGCTTGCGTGTATGGACGAACATAGTACAATACGACCTACTTCAATTGTTGTGCCTCTGTTTTCTTTTCCCTTATTCATTGTCTAGTGGAGAGAGTGAGAGAGAAACAAACACAGAAGATACGGCGGATGTTGGGGACGCTACTGAAGAGGCCAGAGGGCATAACACGGCGTTGAAAGGACTGCGTTGCAAAATGCACATGCAAGAGAATGACCAAAGGGCTTGTGTTGCAGGCTCTAGGCATATTGACACAACAATCTTAAATCCTTTTTTAGTCTTCAAAGGAATAAATAAATAATTTATAATGACTTCTTTATCCTCTCTTTCTTTGTTCCTTCATTTTTATCGATGAATAATCTAATTATTTTTTGCTGTTTGTCTAGAGGTATTCATTTATGGAGGTGGTGAATCCCTAAGATAAATCGTATTCCTATTATTTTAACCTGTAGCTTTAGATGAGATCTCATGCACTAGTATAGGGAAGTCCATACATTGGTCTCTATTTATTTTTCAGTTATTTATCATTGACTACTAGAAGAGATTTTGATTTCATGGAGGGGGAGTATACTTCCAAGAATTGTTTTTAATATCTACCTACTATATTAAAGGAAAAACCCTTTTTAACTATTTACAACTAATAATTTAATGTTTTATAATTTTAACCATAAAATATATTCATATAATAGTTATAAAAAGAATTCAAATCTATTCCACAAACTTGTTAACTACAGCTTATTACTTATAAAATTCGTCTAATTATATAGTTATCGTTTTCTATGATACTTACTTTTACAGTTATTATTATTTTTATTTATCAATTATTCTAATTACTCAACATTGTTATTATTTAAAAAATTTATTACTATTTTTATTTAAACAACATTTGCTATTGCAATAAGGACCTTTTCATTGAAAATTTTTTTACACTTTTAATTTTGCCGACGTATATTATTGACATTCTTCTATATCATGTAGTCCAAATGTCTTTTTTGTATTTTTTGTACACACAATACAAGTACTTTGTCCTTTAGTATATAATTAAAAAGAATTATCTGGTTAGAGTTTACAATTTTTTCTATTAGTTATGTAAGTCCCAATTAAGTAACCAAGAGAGGGGAAAAAAAAGTGGGAGGCTGGGGTGTTTGAAATGGTTACTATTAAAACTAAAAATTTCAAGACTTTTGCAAATAATAAAAAGCTCTTGATTACTTAACTATGTTGACGTGCAAGTATTAGCAATATAAATAAACAATAAAATGCAAAACACCAAACTAATACTCAAGAGCGGGGTGAATTGAGTATTAAGGAATGAATGTAACATATACTTAAACAATGAATGTAACAGTGAATGTGATCAATATAACCTATTTCCAACTTTCAAACACAACATATACAAATATACTATAGAGTTCTAACTTCCAAGAGAATTACGCATCTTTCAAATCCAAATATTTTAAGGAATTAATTGATATTTATAATTGTTTTGCAAGATAGCATTTGTTTTTCAATTAACTTAATATAAGCAAATAATAACATGTTTAATATCACACTTTTTGTTTTGTTCTCATCAAAATCAAATAGTAAACCTTAAGTTCAACATAAAATATGCTTGAAAATAGAAAGAGATCAGGGCAGAGAAGATTGAGCAAATTGAATTATAGTGGTTTGACCTTATGCCTATGTACTCTTTCAAATCTACTTTCAGGGACCCGATATTTCAAATTGGGGTTATTCTACTATTCATTTCAATTAAACAAATTAACTCAAGAGATTACAATTAATTCCTCTACTCCGACTCGCTACCATAACCTTAGTTAAACTCAAATCTACAAAGTTATACATAATCTTCTCACTAACACAAGTCCTAACACTAAAAAGATTCAATAAAATGCTATGGAAATATTACAAATTGATCCTTTAAAATTAAGTACGAAAACTAAATTTAAAAAAGAGAAAAATGTAAGTGCAATAAAATCTTCTGATTTTTCATCTGACTTGCCGATATAAGAACTCTTTGAAAATTTTAGTGCAAATCTTTATATATTCTTGTTGTACACAATTTTGAATGCTTCTAACTTATATATTCTCCTTCACAATGGTGACAAATGTTGAAAATAGAAAAATCTTTCAATAATTCTTGATTTGTGTAAATATGGAGAACATATCCTTCTTGCTTTTGTTTCACTTTGTGCAAGCTATTTGAATTTTTAATTGTTGAACTTTCCAAGCCTTGCCGTGATATGATATCCCTTGTATTGTAGTTTCTTTGCCAAGAATAATTGCCTTGAAAAGATAATGAATGTTGTCTTGAATTTGTGCTTTGTTATTGATGTATAGTAATAAATCATAATAGGTACGATTTTTTAAATTTGAATTTTGTTTGATTAGCTGTAGAATATCTAGCTAATTCAACTTTAAATCTTTGATTTTTTTAAAGAATTAAAACCATTGAAGATGAAAGAAAGAAGGAAACTCACCATTTTTACTTTCTTAAACAAGAATGCATGTAGACTTGTTTTTTCTCTTGAATCTCAGCTAGAAATATATTTGATTGATTCATTGATGTGATTTCCAAAAGTACATGTATATATTTGGTCGTAAGTTGTATATGGATGGTGTGAGTTGCTCTTTGCAAGGATACATCATATCTTTCTACTATACCTTTCTATAAAAATAAAATCCTACTATTTCTCCACAAAATTTCTTTATTTTCCATTTATGACATGATGCTTATCACATCCAACTTATTAAGATAACCACACAAGTTGCTCTTTCAATTTTTTGAATCTCCAAAATTCTGCTAAAAATAAATTAATAAAATAATTTTCTTAATTTAATTCTAATGGATTTTGTCCAATTTTAATGGAACGCATTGAATGTATTACCTAAATATACCCAACAAGTGGAACTAGGTCTTCAACTTACTAAAAATCCAACTTAACACTCGTTTTATGAAAATCTGCAAAAACTCGCTCTGTCCAAATTTTGCCTAGATTCTCTTATGTTATGTCTCGAAGTCGTAGAGTCACAATAATTTCGCCGTATAAACCGACCTATAATAGGAACTGACCTCACAGTGTTTATCATAGATACGATTTACATAAGGTGTCGACGACTCCTCGCTTTGAAGTAAACAGTTCAACTAAGATTTTTAGTTAAAATTTACAGTAAATGTAAAATCTTAAGTCATATACATATAATTACATTCACATTATCGTAGGATTCCTAAGATATTCTACATAATACAGTACTTAACTAATGTACATATCATGTATCGGTTCTTTATCCTAAAGATACTAGTAAGACTCTAAATAAGACTTTATCTTTTACCAATGGATCCTCACTCCCCATAGTTTCAAAAGAAATCCAACCTCTAGGTAATTGTATCATGGCATCACAAATCAGAAGTCAAGACTTGCAAAAGAATCTATACAGGTATGAGCAACTATAGCTCATTAAATTGAATTGGAGGCTCATGAATATATATATAAGCACAATCAAGATTATCAAGCAATTATTTTTATGAAATACAATAAACAAGTGCTATCACATAACGTAATCTGGTTCGTTAGGAAATTAGAGTAATTTCACTCACTTTAATTCGAGTTGAGGAGTTTTCATGTTATACAATAGCTCACAACCAAACCTAAGTTTGTGCAATAGAGACACTGCTCCTCCTAAGATTATTCTTCGAACCAATGCTTTCATCCTCACCGCGACCTTCTCTCCTATCACTTAGTTCGGCTAAAGATAAGAAAAAGACCAATTTGCTATCTAGTGCTATCTTTTTTGAAGGTGTCAGTGTCTGTGTTTAGTTAAAGAATGCTAATGATCCCCTACAAGGTTGCAACGTATATCTTTTTTTGGGTATTTAGGTCGATTAAGATTATATTCGGTTTAGGGTGACCAGGCAATTTTATACCACTCCAATCATAACAGTCATCAAACATAACATAGATTTCAACACGAAATCGGATACACAAGCACATGCATAAGACTACTTAAAATCACAATCATACACAAACCTAAGTCTCCAAGTACTCTAAAATACAATGAAGCATTAAACTCAACTTACTTGGAATCTTAAGTTGCTCAACTACTTATCGCAGGTTAGCTCGTTTACATGTGTCCTATAATATGAATACGCTCTTTTTAGTACTTATACTTAGATGATACATATTCTAAGTTAGGATTTAACTCAATTCTCCTTATACCTACCATTTATTAACGATTTATCTTGCGTTAGTTCGGGGTTCAGTTTCCAAATCCGATTCTAGTTCAAATTTTAATTCGATTTTAATTAAGAGTAATCCTAAAATACATTTTAAACTCTAATGTGAAATTAATCACATTAAACTCGAGTATCCTAATATCATACTAGGTCTTAATTCAGTATTCTAACTCACTCAGTACACTCTAATCCTGATTAGTGTATTGGATTTACTCTCAATGTGAGAAAATTTTACAATTTTTGTATAAATACCTAAAATTAATTTTTATACCAGATTTAATATGTATTGATATTATTATTATATTTCCAATTTAACCTATTATTTTATTTTATTAAAATTCCAATTTCACTTTTACTATATTATTCACATTTACTATATAATTCCTATATTAATTGCGATTAACACTCTAAATGCTAGGATTATATTTCCACATCAGAGAGTAACATCCTTAAACATCTAATTACCTTCTGAATCAGTAATTAATTATTTTATTACTTAATTAGTTCAAAATTACTCATTTTTCTCATCATTTTAAGGCTAAAAAATTACTTAAAAATTTCATAAATTAATTTTACAAAAACAGCTTCATAGCACTATTTTATATTACTTAAGTATTCTACAGACATGATTAAACTTAATCACTATTTTCCCCTAAATCTACATACAATAAAACATCATAATAACAAATTTCATAATTTTCTAGATAAAATTAATAATTTTAAGAAATTTTGTAAAATCGGATGAGATTTGAGATTCACTTGGTTTTTGAGCTTTTGGCCACCAACACCGATTCAGGACGTGTCAGCCAATCCAGGCAGTCGGTTTGGAGTGGGGTGGTGGTGGTGGTTCAGTCTTAGATAGCGGTGAGGTATGAGTTTGTCCTACTTGCCTTAATTGCATTGATTCAAGAAATTTTTTCCTAAAACCCTAATTTCTTTCAATTTCTAGTGCTCTCTAATTTTTCTAATCTTTTAATTGTCCAAAGAGTCTTTTGAATTTTTTTTACTATTTATAGGGCTATAAAGCAATTGTTATGTATTAATTAGACAAGACTAGCTTATTCTCTTTCATTTTTTTTTTTACTTTTTTTGTTGCTTCAATTGAATTGGTCAATTTTCTCTTCTCTTACCCCTAGCTACCACGACTTGATCTAGATTATTTCCAATCTCCTTTTATTTTATTATAATTTTCTTTCATTATTTAACAAATTTTCAGCTAATTTTAGATAATTTAGGTAATTTCGTGTATTTTTACTTATATTCAAATACATGTGGGGTACAAGTAAACACTCCTAAATATTATTAGGTCATTCTATGATTTTTAGTATACATATAATTTATTTTTAGTGATTTGTTAGTTATTAGAATGTATTTTACGCATTTCCGATAAATAATGAGTAATATATTTAAAATTTGAAAATTTTATATTCTCTTATTTTTCTTAAATTCAAACTTATAGGGCCATTTTTACTAATATTTCTAATTTTAATTTATAATTTAGGCTTAATCAGATTATTTAACCAAACATCCTAAACTTTGTGTACTAAGTTCGATCCTACGGTTATTTGGCTTATATTTAGGGATTACATCTTATTCATCTTCTGATATATCATTCAATGTTTCTTCCAATGCTTAACTTTTCTTTATCAAGCACCTGATTATCCTTTAATCTGAAATTATATTATTTAAATGATTTCCTATACACCCGATAAATATATTAATAATAATTTAACATATGTTTCATTATCATCAAAACTAATTAAGAGACTTATCAAATTATGCTATCGATATATGGTTATCAAGTCATGACAATAGCCAACTCAGTTGTGATGACTAAAGTAAGCTAATGAAAGTTGAATATGTAGAACTTATAATTAATTTGGAATTTCGAACTTGAAAATTGAACTAAAATGCCCTATGGCAATAATGAAGAGAGAAACCATTTGTAGAATTATGGTATGATGCTGCAAACCTGAGGGAGTGGATGCAACGGTCTATCCCATCTCCTGCATCAGGTAAGGCCATACAATATTTTGAAGTTTTGCAAGAATTAAATGAATAATTCAATCATATTTCTTAAATAAAGCACCCTGGCTTGACCAAGAACAACTAAGCTAAAATAAATTCAAGTCTTCCTAAATAAATATTCTAAGAATTAAGTTTCTGGCTAATTAGTATAACGAAAGAAATAAAAAAAAGAAAAAAAAAAAAGAAAAAGAAACTGATGTGTTGCAATATACCTGGGACTAGGGAGGTTGATTCACTGTCGTTTTCATTTTACTTGGATTGATACCCCCAAGATTACTTCCAAATAGATCCAATAGATTTCTGAATTTTAACCTTAGTTTTACAGTCCAGTTTTAGTATGTCCTTTCCTCTGAATTATAATTTTATAGATACACATGTAAATACAAAGCATATAATTAAAATAGGAACCTTCACACACAATGACAAAAGCATTGAAAGACTTTCGTGTGGATCAAATCCTAGCTCCTCCGAAAGGGACACTGTTGTCTCAAACAAAAAAGTGAAACATATATATATATCAACATTATTAAGTATATGTACTGGCAGATTGACATCTTTGAGCTCTCCTAGGTGTATTTGTTCTAGTAAGTGTAAAAGGACACTAAGGGTAGTGTATGGATCAAGGAAAATGGCATATTCCTTTTAGCTTACACCAAGGAAGAATACAAAACATGGTTGTCTAATTGTCCTTAGGAAATTTAGACTACTATATGCCCACGAGATCCTTGATTACTATCTGATGAATGGACAAAGAAAGCATGAAATTAATCGAATCTTAAATAAGCCTGTTTTTGTTATAACGTGGAAACGACTGCAAAAAAGAAAAATGACTCATGATACCTTAAAACACATTTTATGCAAAAAAAAAAAAAAAAAAATCTTCTTTCCAAACGTCCACCTTCCGAAATCTACGAAATTTTCTACTCAATGTTGCTGCCTTTTGTTGAATCGAAAACTATTTGGATAAAATTACATGCACCTAACCATATAATTATAAATTGAACATTGAATTTTTTAAACACTACACTTAGCTCTTTATAGCTGTGGCAAAGCCACAAATGTTGTTATGGTAATATGGCTAAGGGTCACAAAAATGACACGTAAGCACTTATATACGAAAACTCTCAATATAGGAGAAAGAGAAACAATGAACATGCACTGATAGCACAAAATAGGAGTCAATCAAGAGAGGTAGTTGTCCACTAACTTATGTAGGTAATCGATACTCCTACTAGATGTCAATATCTTCATGTTTAGTTGAGCAATCTTTTTTCAAAATCTTTCTAGTCAAATGGGATATCAAAAAGTTAGTATAAATATATCTTTTTAGGAATTATTTTTCTTAGGATCTCTCAGATCAAATAATTACGAATACAAACCAGAATCAACAAATCTCCACCTTTCTCTTGAATTCGAAGTGAAATGTCATAGTGCTCCACCTTTGCAAAAGCCCATCACAACCTCAGGTCAATCGTCCGACAACACCTATTGAATTCAAGTTATGCATATGCTCCGCTATGGATAAGCTCTTCATCTAACGCATTTGCCAAATTGTCAAGAGCGTAAGCCTCGTATTTCTAGCAACCAAGATTCGAGCTACTTATTTATAGTGTTCACCTAAATAGCTCGATTGAGTTAGGTATTTACAATTAGGCTATATGAGTTAGACGAAGAGACCCATAGGTGTAGTAGACTTTAAAAATAAAATAATAACATAATTAAGACAAGTTTATTATAGTAATATTATTAATTATTTATTAGTAGCAAGCGAATTAAATATAGATAGTTAATAAACATTTAGAAATAAAATATTTTAATATTAAAAATATACAAAATGACATAAAATAATATTTGGGAATATTTAAATATTAGATATATTAACATATAAAAATATATAAATATTCATAAATAATTAGAAAATTCTCAATTGTTGTACAAAATACACCCAATAATTACTAAAATAAAAAAATGAGTCAAGATCAATATAATAAATAGAGGCTATGTATGGCAATCAATGGAACGTACAAGAAAAAGTGGGACTTGGAATTTTAGACAACAATTGCACATGCAAATAATAGAATAATGGTAGATTAAAATATGTTTTTTCACTAAACTCATTCTAAGGTGCCATGAAAACTACCCAAAGCCAGCATTTTAAACTCTTTAGGATGTTGGAAGGGGGAGAAAAATCAGTAGAAGGCTCAAGGGAGTTTGCATGCAAATTTGAGAGATATTAGAAGAAACAGGGCTTAATATAGGTTGAACAAGCTTGTAGGCTTAAGCGAGAGCTAGAAACAAACCAACAACACTCTTAGCAGAGTAGACCACTGCTAACACATTCACCACCATTAATGGTGGATGGAAAGCCTTGCGCTGGTGAATGCTCAATTTTCCTTCAACAATTGTGTATATGTAACATACGTGGTTGATTATTGAAATATTGATTTGGGAGTTGAGCTCTATGTTGTGCTTTCTTCTTCTTTTTTTTTTTTTTTTTCTGAATATTACTTTGGTTGTATTGATCAAAATTGGTTGATCACTCTAAAAATGGTTTAACATAAACTCAACTTAAAATTTAATCTTGCATACATTACAACCCATTAGGAGACAATTAATATTATCAAACCAAATATTGACCGCTTTGAAAGAAACAACAAGAATTATTCTCTTCCTCACCTTTAATCGAATTAAGTGATAAAAAAAAGGTCGTAATAAGGTTGAAATCAGTGGTTCGAACATAATCACTAAGCTTAATGACTCTTCAACAGCTCTTTCATAGTTGAGCTTAATGACTCCCTCTCTTATAGGCTACCAAGTAATTAGATTATTTTCTAAAGGTTACTAATGAAATTTTGCTAAACAAGTTACTTGTGCTATTCTCAAATATTACTGAAATGTTGTAACCGTTTTGTTGATAATCTAGCAATGATTGAGATTTACAACATTAAAGTACCCTGTTGATAGGCCCTTTTGGATATAATCCCCAAGCCTAAACCGATCTGCTTAGGACTTGTGCAAGCTTCAACAATTTGATCTGAAGATAGCTTAGCCTCACCCCCACCCCTTATAAATATTGGATGAGGACCTCAAATAAAGGAACTCTCTCTTTGAATACTCTTAGACTCTTTTAGGGTTTTGACTCTCTCTCATTATTTTTGCTGAATTAGGTATTAGAGTAATTATGTCGAAGCACCCTTCATTGTCCTTGATAGTCGTTTTCTGTCTTGCAAGTGATCTTATCATGGAGAGAAGATTTACAATCAACACAAACCTTCATTCCTTGCTTTAATTTCTTAACGAACAAAAGAATGAATGAGATCTTAAATAGTATTTGTTGCTTTCCAACATATAAATTGGCTTAAGCACTTAACAAGAACCAATTGTCAAATCTTGAATGCAAATCTATGTGATAATTAAACAAAGCAAATCACACACGATGAGTCCACAAGCATTGGAGAAACACATGCTCAATTGACTCTTCATGATTATATAATGCACATAGAGATTTTTATCTCAATTTTCTTTTAGAGAGATTCAGATTATAAACTAAAGCATTTGAACATGTAATTCATAAGAAATGCTTGATTTTTAAGATTTATTCAAGTTCCGAATTATCTTTCAAATTTTATTATTAATTGAATGAGAGGAAGATGCTTTATTAATGTTTGTATGATGCGTATTAGCTTGCAACACAAAATAGCCCAATTTAATTGTGAAATTTCCATCCCTACTATGCAGCAATGCTACATTACCTTATGTAGTCTTATTTGAAGGTAACACGGTGAATTGTCATGCCTTTGAATACAAAATGTGACAAACAAGGTTTAAGATTTGCCTATTAAGTGCTAACAGTTCATCATTGATTTCAAGAAAGATCTTTTTAGTAATAAATTCAATATATTGATAAGAGAATTATAACTTAGGAAGGTTTATAACAAAATGGGAAAAATTTATTAGACTTTCAGATAAAATTGTCAAGAAAGACAATTAAGATTTTCTAAAGCACGTGGCTAGTGTTGTGGCTAAGATTAAATTTAATTATTACTAATATAAATTTAATAGATTTAAAAAGCCCACATAAAACGGTAGAATTATGATACCAATTCTCTAAATTTGTATTGAAAATCAAACAAGTCAAACATAATTGTTACTAGTCATATGAGTCTTCTAAGACCAAAACTCAATCCTTACAATTTGTATCTTGATTTTGCACGAGATTTTGTCATGAAAGAGTATTTAGGCAAAGAAATGGGTACATGTGGAATTAGACTCATTATGTGCCAAGTTCTTACGTTATATTCTACTATATGTATTAGATTTTGACTTCTTTCAACTCTCTCTATATATATATATATGTTATTATACATGTTAGATGGAATAAGTGACAAAAGGAAAAATTCTAAGAATTTGTTAGATAAAATATGTGGTTCAAAACCTTGAAATAAACATCTTACTATTGCTATTACGCTATAGTGGATTAATTCAATCTCACCTGTGACTCACTCAAAAAATAGATTTTAATAGCATTTTACATAAACATCAAAAATATAAATGACTCACTTAAAATATAAAAAGCTTAATCTATTGTTGGAGTAATTATATAAATTTTCGAATATATACGTATCCCTATATAAAATTGTCATATTAAAACCAAGTTAAAGATAATGCACGTCTTCTGGTCAATTTGTACACACATATAGATAAACGCGCACATGTTTTTAATGACACAGCATGAAACCAGCCGAACACGCATGACAACAAGAACCATACATATAAATACATATGATGACACTACAAAACCTCCCCACCGAGCACGAACGATCCAATACGTGTTGTGGAAGTGATAATGTGTATTGACCGAAGGAATCTGTACGCATAACGGTTATTGATAAAGACCACACGGTTGGTTATGTAAGCACGTAGAGTTAAGAAAATCCTCAATTTTCAGTAAATTCATGTGCTCATATTGGAACATAATTTTTAGTTTAAACATATTCGGTGATTGCTTCCACAATATTGTTTTATGGAAGTATGTGTAATCTGTAAATGAGTCAAATGGAAATGATGCGTGCCGGATTCGAGATTCAAAGACTTGAATATTAATATATAAATTTAATTTGAACTCAACTAATATTTAACTTTAGAAAATAAGTTTTTTCAAATATTCAGCTGTCTCATAATATCTGATTCGATGAAATACCTACTCTAATTAGACAAGATGTTTTGTCTTATGAATTAAAAAATATTGAGGTGACATTATTAGGCTTCACTTTAAAGGAGCAATAATGTAAACATCTTTTGGGATTAAATACAATCTGATAAAATGTTTTACTTCATACAAAATATTTTATCGACTCTTTCTTATAGAGACAAAATATCACTAAACATTAATTTTCGATATATCAAAAACCAATACAACTTAATCTTATAACAGATATTTCACCCGATTAGCTAAAAGATGCTGTAGAGTAGAGCTTGGGGGGGAAAATTTTACCAACTAAGAAAAGGGTTTGAGTAAGCCCTACTTTTGTGGTCAAACAGCAAGTGGCAAAGAAAGAACCCTAACATGGAAGTGGTACTGTGGGTAGTAGTAAAAGAGGGACATAAATAAAGGTGTGGATGAGTTAAATAAATTTGTAGTGGGTATGAATGACACAGCTGGAGAGCTCGAATCTCAAGCAGTAAGAATAAGAAAAGTCTTCTTTATACATATATATTATATAGACCAGAGATAAAAAAAATAAAGTCCCATACATGCTCTTTTCTCTCTTACTTACTCATACACTCGTGCTACTTATTCTCTGCTGCCTTAAAATAAAAGGGTCCATTAGACTCATCGAAATTAGCAAATTCAAACTGACAATATGCCCATATGAGGGCATTAGTCGGTTTTTTTGTTGTTGTTGTTGGTACTTGAGAGGATTTTTTTTCCTTTCCCCCGTTATGTTTTTTGAAAGTTAAATCTGCAAAAGAGTGTTTAAAGGTGAATTACAAAAGAGTAACAAGAGGTTGAATTTTTTTCCCTAAATTTATGAAAGAAAGGAGGTTAGAAGTTTGTGTCCAAAAGCTTCTTTGAAGAATCCTCTCTTCTTTTTTTTTTTTTTCTTTTCTTTTTTTTGTAGAGCACGTTTTCAAGAAAGTAATAATACAATAAGCATCCGAAGTGAAATCCATATTTTTAATCAAATCTTCGTTTTTTTTTTTTTTTTTTTGTTGGAGATCGCTATTCTTACTGGAATCATTTTGAATTCATATTAATGATTAAAGTATACGAAATAAAACAGTAAACACAATTAATTAGTTCATACTGTAACCATCTTCAATTGTTCATTAATATCGCAATCGTATATTTCATATTGTAAATTGAACAGATTTAGAATCCTTAATTATGGTGGGGGTTGCTAGTTTTATTTCTCATTTATTTTAAGAAATTCACTCAATCTACATAGACATATGTTATATTAAGTGAAAGAGTGGTTTGTCATCTCATATATTTGGAAATGTTATATCAATCTATATTATTAAGGCAAAAAGAAAGATATGAAATGCATGATTGGATACTATCTAAAGAATGAAACGTAGATTATAATAAATGGAATGTAATTGTGTATATATCTCTTGAGTTAATTTAAAAAGGTATGTGTGTATTCTTTCCCAATAAACAATAACTATCATATGAGAAATTACGTTTTTATGAACTATCTTAAAAGTATTTATTTACTTAATCATTTACTATTTTGTTTTTGAAGTAGCCACAATACAAACAAAGCGCTCAAATAATCATAAAAGTGATTGGATCTTTTGACATGTAATTTTTATTCATATCAAAATTATCTTCAAGGAAAATTGTCAAGTCGATGTCGATATGTACTTGTTCTTCGCTAGAAAACCTCCACGTCAACATGATACAAGTCCTTATCACCGATATAAGAAGCCCCAGTTATATTTTTTGCAAAAGCAAAATCTAGTCAAAGAAAATCATGGTAACATATAGGTCCAAATTGTCAATAATTATTACAGTTAGTAGCTCTATGTTTGATAAAAATTATATACACATTGTCGAGGAGCATCCATGCTGGAGATTGTGTCAACAGGTCGACCATATGGTTATTAGTCTTCGTTTTTATGTTCTAAAATGAGGCTAGTCTTAGTCAATTACTCGATTAGCTTTTACCTTTTTCAGCATTACCAAGGTAAATCTAAAATCATGACATTTAATTTTGTGGACCGATCATTGCTGAATCTTACGTCTACTAGGCATTTCATTATTATTAATCAGCTCATATTTATTATTTACATTTATATTATTAATCGGATGAATTAAATTTCTTAGCATGTTGCTTCTATTTATTTAAACATATAGCTACTCGTGATACTTTTTTCAAAATGAAATATATCGAATGGCATATACAAGCAAAGTATTTGCATGTAATTTCATCGACTAATAAAAATGGAGTCAATTGGGGAAAGGTAATATGCAAGATTGCACTTAGGGTCTTACTTTATAAAATCATTATTTCTAGGAGGTCTTACGAGTAATACATCAACAGTTTAACAAACTCTTTTTTTCAAATGATCTTGATGAGAGTTCTTTAGGATTTATTAAAGTTTGTATGGGTCCATGTTATAATTATTTTTATACCAATACAAGTTGAAGTGCTTAGGTGCTTGAAGTACAGAGAGTGAGCTAATGGCTAGTTCTTACTAGGATAATGCAAAAGCTTTGAGTTTTTTTTTTTTTTTTTTTAATATATAATTTTATATTTGAAGTTTGAAGTTACTAAATTTTATATTCAATCAAATATTTGCTTGTCAAATTACAACCTTACCTCTAACTTATTTTTTTTTTATCAATTAATTTTTATCATATCATCCTATAAAGATAGTAAAATTTAAAAAGCACATGTTTTGTTAGGTATGACATTTAACTAATTCAAACCTTAAATATAAAATTTGATAAGTAAGGATATAACAAAGAGTAGCTTTAAATTTTATATGTAAATTTGCACTCATCATATATATATATATATGTATATTATACGGGTGCATATCTGGAGGATAATAGTAGAAATGGAACAAATAACAAGAAATAGAGAGAGACATGTAATCTAAGCAGTGATTGATGGTGTCTAAGAGGGATAGCTGGTTGGTGAATGTGTTTGAAATAGAAGGCGGAATTCTCATATGTGTACTTTGTGATTTAACGGGAACAAAATCTAATCTAAAAATGTCTAAAGGTGACGCTCCTAAAAGTGTAATAAAGGTGAAAGAGGCCTTTCTTTTTGGGATTCTTTGGCCAGCATAAAGACTAAAGACAATACTTTGATCTTTTTACTCGCCATAGGGTTGTATTTTTTGCTGTCTTCGGTGGAACTTTCCAGCTTTATCTAAAAACGCTACTTCTAGTGCTGATTGCGAAACAATTTTTTAAACAGGTAAATTGTCACGAAAAATTGTGACCTATAAGCAACAAAAATCGTAATGATATGCAATGTGAGGACAAAAAAAAAAAAAAAAAAAAAAGTTGTGAATACATCCTTTTACACATTTACTTCACATGGGTTTAATTTTATTTTTTTTATATTATCCATGTAGAATTTTAAATTTTTTAAAAAGAGTGCATTTTGATCCTATTTAATTATTTTGGTTTTATATAAAATAATTAAAAAAGACACTGAAATATTAAAAAAGAAAGTATAAAATCAAGAGTAAAATAGTGATGTAAGCGTTCGAATATACATTTTTTAATGATTTGGAGTTTTAAAAGCTCAATTTTAATGATAAGAGGTTAAGTAAATATGTTTTTTTTTCAATTTACTCAAAAAAAAATTCTTATCCTATATGACATGGATAAGGCAAATAAGCAACCTATTGAGTGTTTGGATCTTCAAAAATCGAAACATACAATTATTAAAGTCGATAGGAAGAAGCAATCAAAAGCAAGCCAAAAACAAAAGCTATTAGAAGCAAAATGCCTTAAGAAACTAGTCAAACTCATAAGTTAGCATCAGAATCACATTCAAAAGTAGAAGGGGTTTGAGACTAGAAGTGTAATTCTTATATTTCAAGCTTATAGATAGGTCAATTTTGATATTTTATAACTTTTCACATATGAAATAAAAACTTTCCGTACCAAGTAAGATTTAAAATGGTCATCACTTGCAAACTACTAGTCATTTAGTCTGGAAATGTAAATCGTTTTACTTATCAAATAATATGCTTTCGCATAGTATAATATTTTGTTATGCCTACTATAATGCTTGTGGATTGATTTTCAAACTTTGCCATTCCATAACTTGCAAACTAGATACTATATAACTATATACATATAGCTATCATAAAGCTTGTATTCCAAGATATTTAAAATTTGTCAATTTGATTTAAAATTTCACAATTAAAAATTGTTCTTCTTCTACTTAGGTAGGTAGACTTATTTGACTACTTTATCTTTTTTATTTTTGAAAATTGATATGATTTTAAGATTATAAGCATTGCAAAATTTTTAAAATATTACAATTATTATAACCTTATAATTTGACCATGACATTAAAGGATATAAAATTTACAAACAATGAAAAGATTATTAAAAAAAAAATTGATAAAACTATAATATAAAGAAAAAATTTACATGACACAAAGGTCATTTGAAAGAAAATAAATAAATTTGTGAAAGTAACAACAATTATAATGCAAGGAAAATTGCAAAATTTAGAAGAGATTTACCACCTATGTGGATTATTACAAAAAATAAAAGAGATATAAAAAAAATAAGAATCACGAAAATAAAATATTAATACATGAAAAGCTTAGAGGAATTACAAAAAATTCCCCTAACCATTTTTTGATTATCTTTTATAACAATCCATTATTTCTAAAATATAAAGAATATAAAATATTTAGACTAGCATACCTAAATGATGGATGATATGTAACTTTGAGTCAAAATGATAGTATTTAGGTAACTCATAATCAAAGCTTATAACCAATTTTAATATATTGTTCATATGATGTTTGAGTTGCAAGTTATAAGATTGTAAAATTGTAAAAGTAGTATCTAAACACATTACAACAAAATATTATAACATAGAGGTGAATTATTTGGTAAATCTAAAAATTCATGTAAAAAGGCTAGATGGTACTTAAATTGCAAGTTATGATCATTTTAAAATTTTATCAGAGTGAACTTGAAACATGTCAATGGTTATATTTAGGATTGTGAGAGGCCTTTGGTTGGGGCAGGTCTAGTTAGGCTTGATAAGGCCTCCATAGGGAACAAAACTAATCTATTGAAGTACGCTAAAGGTAGCTCTAGCATATGTACTCTATCGTTTAAAGTCATTAAAATAAAATCCATGAATAACATGGGTTTAACTAGTTTGGATAAAAAGAAGAAAAAAAGGGGGAAAAAAAAAACAAAAGAGGGAAAATTATAATTAGCTTCTTAAACTTTAACTTAAGTATGAATTTAACTTTTAAAGTTTCAAAATATGATTTAAAACTTCCTAAATGTTAATAAATTAGTAACATAAAGAATATTTTCTTTTTACAAAAAAAAAAATCACATTATAGTAAATGTTTAAAGATCTTAAAACACATCTTATTAAGTATGCAACTTCGATACTAAAATCAAAGTTTAAAGGAGTTATTTTTATTCTATTGGAATTATCTGTCAATTTATCAGGTTAATGAGGTTTTAATGTACATTTTAAATGTTTAAGGATCAATTCACACATAAATCATATTTTAGAAAATTATTTACATATTTGGGCGAAAAAAGAAAACCTAGCCTTAACGCGTCTAAGCGCCTAGTAACCAATCCATAGGTGTTAGGATCTTCAGACAGAACTTCTTCAATTTAAAATCTCATATTCCTTTTTTTCTTTATTTTAATTACGTGTATAGGAACCAGAAAGCATGTAGGATGAACAGTCTCAATAATATAGCACTCTCGCTTAATCTCATTGGAGATTTCTTGATAACAAATTTAATTTTACTCTTTTTTTTTTTTTTTTTGGGTGATTATTTTACTCTTTGTTTTGTTCTTTGAAAAAAGTGATAAATATGAAGCAACCATTCTGTAATTAGAAAGGTATAAAAGATCTATTCCATCTGTTTTTCCATGGAATATTATTCGTAAGAACTCATATTGATATTATCTTTTTATAAGGAATTAATTCATAGCCACAAGTAATATTGCTTTTAGGAAAATTGCATTGAATATCCCGTGATTTTAGGTTTTTGCAATCATATCTTATAACTTTTTGACCGAGCAATGAGTTTTAAAAATTAGGAACTACTTAAAACCACGCGTGGTATTCATTTTAAAATATATGTTTTTGTTGATAAAAATAATAAATTTACGTAAAAGATTTCTATAATTAATATGTTAACAGTTTATATTTATTTTTAAAAGATTGTGGTGAACACAATATGAATGTACATTATATATTTTTATTTATACAGACATTGATGGTTGTATAAAATATTTTAATATATAGAAAGAAAAAGGTTATAATATAATTCTTTGAATTATGATAGCATAACATAATAAATTGAAAATAGCACCATTTTACATGTAATTTTATAAGGATCACAACTTTCTCTATAAATAGCATCTTCATAAAGGATATGTCACTTTAATAATAAAAAGGTGCAACTGATAAAATACAATAAAAAGGTATTGTAAATAAAAAAATTTTTGGAAAAGACTCAAGGTGTATAAAAAGTAAATTGGGAGATGGAATTGTTATGTTGAATGTAAACTCATTGGTTACTTTAGACATACACATGTTATACTAAAAAACAACATTATTGTAGTTCATGAAAAAGTAAGGATATGAAAAATTGATACCAATGAGTAATAACTTAAAAAAGAAAAAATATACATAATAGAATATAAATAATAAAAGCATATTACTAATGAAAACGTATGCTTCTTTATTGGTGTTAAAATCTAGTAAGGTGGTTAAAGTTAGAGACAACATACACAATGCCTAGAGAACCTAAAGATGGTTCTAATGCTACTACTTCAATGCACAAGTTGATATTGTATTTAATGAGTATATAGAGAAATATAGAATGCATAAGAGTGTGAGAGTGAGGATCCTTTACCTGTAGTGATTATCTGGTATTTATATACGTAGCATGTGAGCTAATCGTTGAAAGTGGATCATAATTTCAAGATTCTCTCTTTGAATCCAAATTTTTTCGAGAGGATTTCAGCTTAGAAGCATGGTAACTATAAACTTTCCTTATCTGGTGAAATTGTTCCCACCGAATCTTCTTTTGAACCTATGACTTGAGCCTATGCATCATGGGATTAAGACGAGCTTACCGTCATAGGATTGAGGGCCCAAGCTCCAATGGATTTAGATGGAGAAAGGAGCTTAGTAAATATCTTCTAATGAGGTCTACCAAGCTTTAAGTAGCTCAATCTAAGGCTCTTGAGAGGTCATTTAGACACTAGTAGCTTGTAAGGAGCTTGATGAGGTTAGAGCTTGACCAAGGCTCTAAACATATTGATTTGAGCTATTAGGCTTAGTCTATGCTCTAAAGAGGTTATCCTAAGCTTGAAGATTTACATTCAAAATAGCTTATCAACACCTATAACATGCATAAGTTGTCACTTTAATTTGCAAAGAACTGTTGTTCTCAAAAATTTAGTTTCCTAATTAAATTTAAAGACAATGGTAACTTTTGAGGAAAGAATAATAATCAAAAGTTAACACAAAATACCTGTTAAAAGCAAAAAGTAACGTTCAATAGGTACATTAAGAAGTTTTCATTCAAGAAACATATCCTTTAATGTAAGTCACTATTTCAAAATATTCAATACAAGTATCGCATTATTCTAATTTTTATCAAAATTTTCGATAATAAAATAATTATATTTGGACTTGTGGTAAAGGAATTATAAAAAATGCACATGAAATATTTTTCACAGTAGTTGAAAAAGTAAACTAAAACTTAGCACCTTTTCAATTATTTTTGCTTAAATAGATTTACTTTGCATAATTATTATTAGACTAATCAAGAACACAAACAATGCAATTTAAAGTAAAAGGTGCAAGGATCATTTGATGTAAAAGTTGAGATATTACATAACGTTTTGCTATATATAAAAGCATAGTGAGAATGGAAATTAAAAAACTCATATATACTTCCATATTAAAATTAGTAGAAGGATTTAGAGTGATGAAATGAGAAAATTTTGTAACAAAGAATTTACACACAAGTTATATATAAGCAAAAAAGAACAATAATAAAGTATGTATATTTAAATATACAGTTCTCAAAATCTAAGCATATATAAAGTCAAATTTGAAATTCAACTCTTTCATAAAGATAGTGAATGTTATAGATATATAAAGAAATAAGATCTAATACCACAACTCTTTAAAAGAAAATTAGGGGAGGAGAAAGGAGAGAAAAGTGGATGGATCAAATAAAAAGTGAAAAAGAGAGAAGAAAGATAATGTGTCACTCTTAAGTATATTCTAATTTAAAGCTAAATTTAAGTGCATTAAAAAGGAAAATATTAATACTTAACACTACTTAAATATATAAGATAAAATTATTATTGTGCCTATCAATGGAATGTGTAAACAAAAGATCGAAACAACATATAGAAAACAAAAAATGAATAAATCATTGCAATAAAAAGAACATTGCAAAAGGTCGATGGAGAATTGTAGTTTGAGAGCAACATTTGTCTTCGATTAAAATCTGTTTTGAATGTAAATTGAAGAATTACTTGATAAGGTTTCAATTAAGTATGGATAAGAAAAGAGAAAGAGTGATGGATTTAGAGAGAAAGAGATAAAGGATAAAAAGAAAGAAAATAAAAGAAAAACTAGGAACAAAGATAGAAAGAAAGTATGTAACAAATGTATCATAGGTCAATGAAGAGTTGTAACTAGCTTGGAAATAGAAATACTAAAAAGGTGTTACAATGCAAAATTGTCGAAATCATATATTATAAATATATACAAGTATGTCCACTTTATTGTAGTAGGCCCTTTTATTCCTCATGAAAGAGCTATTAATATTATTGTAACACCCTTACACTTAAAGCTATGAATAGCCAAGTTAATAAACACTGATGAGCTTATTTCAACCACATAACCAAAAAGTTTCGAACTTGTGTTAATAAGATATTTACAACTATGGCCTTATAAACTAATACCATAACTTCTCACAATCCATGTAAAACACTTAATCATAGGGTTTCACAATCTCCCCTCCTTAAATAAGTGACATTCTTATCTTGAGACCTTACAATTAGGCTTAGGTCTTCCCTCCTTTGTAACTACTTGAATTTGTCTCAGTATTTATTCAAATTCAAGTGAGTTATAGTTAAGTCAACCTTGAGCTTAAGTCACTCAAGTAATTTTATCGAGTTAAGATGAGTTTATAAACTAGTACTTTAAGTTGCATTTGAGCTCTAAATTGTAAATTCGATCGAGTTTGAGTTTTGAAATTTTGAGTTGACTTTAATTGCATAATGCCTTCGAATGATGATTCATCAACCTCTTGCATCAAAATTCAAAACAAAAAACAAAATTAGCTTCTTCCTTTTTCTTTTTTTTTCATCCTAACTATAGTGACGGGGACTACCCATAGGGTTATTGGCCTCCAAGGATAGACCTTTAAGGTCCATCAATTTTATTTCAGTTTTTCCTGTTCGGATTAATTGTTATTTTTAATGGTTTCTTTTTTTGAGGAAAAAAAAAATCATTGATATGGTATGGAAATATTAAAATGTATTACATTAGAACGACATAGTATATTACAATAAAATTGCTGTTTCAAAAAAAATTCAGAACTTGATTGTTAAAACCAAAAACTTTAGGACTTAAATTGCAAATATCCTATATTGATTTTCGTACTTTTCTTCAATTATTTAAAATCATCTTATCCCAGGTATCTCATGAAGAAAGCTCTTACTAAAATCAATGGAGTTGTAATTACTTGAAATCCTATAACGTAAGATTAACCAACTAATTCAACACTTTCTAGAAGGTTTTTTTTTTTCTTTTTTAAGAAATCAGACACTAATGGGTGAAGTCAAACAATATTGCCTATTACAAAAAAGAATCATATAACCTATCTATTAAATTTATTTCCAACATAATTTCAAATTTTTAAAAAATTATAAAAGTATCTGTTGAAATGAAAAAAGGGTATAAAAATCCTTAAATTTTTTAAGGATTACGCGTTTTCCCTTGAATAAATTGAAATAATCTACTAAATATGATCCGAATTCATTGAAATTACATAGGATTGGAAATGCAAGAATAAAACACAAGTTTTGATATCAATAATGGAAAGGAAACACGGATACTTGCAACCTAATTTTAGCTCGATCAACTTTGAATTTAGTTCGTTCAATAACATAATAAGTTAGTCCATATTCATTTAAATTGCAAAAATTGGGAATTCCTGAAAATTCGAGAGGTAAATATAATTTCCTTTATAACTTTGTGATACTTGTATCTTTGTTGTATTGCCGTGATTATTCCTAATTTTAGCTAACTTACGTTATTTTGAAATTTTCAATAGAAATCAATATAAGTAAAAATATATATATAATATTGTAAGATTATCATAAGTAAAGGCTACAATAAAGAGTTACTAAAACTCTAGGTAGGATTTTAGGATTACGAAACATAGATTTATGCAACATTTTTTTTTGAAGATCTTGTTAACCCTAAACTCCCTAGGATTCATGTATATCAATTAAATCAAGAAGGGATTGCGAATTTACCTTGTCTTAATCCTTTCAAATTTCACTGACTTGCGAATCTACAAGTGTTGCAAGGTGTTAGCACCCTCTACTAGTATCCACACATGAACGAACTCACTGAAACAAACTGGAGCATCCTAACACTCTTAAGCAAATCTCTATTCACGCTACGCATGAATAGACTCACAATCTCCCATGTTTCTCTCTCTCTATTTGTGGGTCTTGATAGAGATCACGGACCAGTTACTCACTCTTGAGCTCGAAGACTCGCCCATATGGTTTGTCGAGTTGTCTAAGGAGAGTTGAGCCTTGAAGAATGATGCATTCTCTAGTTCGACTTGCCAAATTACTCTACTCTTCACCTCATTAAAGAAACTCTAAAGGTACTTAACCTGTTACCGAGCCGACCCCTTCTCAAAACATCAATCCAAGGTTAAACACTAAACTTACCTACTGCCAACCTAATACAGCACTGAGATTAAGCTAACTTGATCCCAAGCTAACCAACCAAGGCTACTTAGATAATAAGCTACCCCTTAAACCAATCATTCCTTTGTCTGGAATATTCAAGCTGCCAAGCACCTGACCTCGACCTAATTTACTCAAAACCTATTTTACTTGGCAAATAGAATCTTTAGGACCACAGAATGGACAATTAATACGCGCTTAGTTTTCTGATATCCGTACTATCCTTTTTATAACCAAATACCTATTTACAACTTTGCCCTTGTAAACTATTTATTTTTCCTTTTCCAGTATAAATCCTTTTTATAAATTGCATATACCTAAGAGGTATCATAATTGGGTTATATAAATACTTGTAAAAATGTAATGGTCGCTACAATCAATTAGAATAGCAACATTGAACTTTTAGACATACTTTGCTTTCGTGACCTAGATATCTTTTAGTTACCCTCATTTATTCTTGTCTAGTTCATTGTGAGTGTCGATTAGTGGTGAGCACCCTCCGACTATACTTGTATAGTTATATGTCATATCAAGTGTGACTTAATCTTATATGATATGTTGGTGAGCCATATCTACCACTGATGTACGAGGACCTTTACTCAAACCTTAACTTCCATTTATCATTTAAACTATCTCGCGGTTTAGACCCATCCCCAACTCGCATGATATCGGCAGCTGTGTATCACCCCTTTCCTAATGATCCATATCATCCTACTATCAAAGGTAGCTACGTTCAAGCAAGTCTCTATTACTTAGTAATCTAAGTAACTTGTTACAGCATGTTATGAAAGATGTTTATCGTTGTTGTGAATGTTTAGAAAGTGTTTAGTGCTAAGGAAATTTAGTGCTTTGCTTTCCCCATTTCTTATTCGCAAAACAATGTCAAGTTTTCGAGTGGTTTTTCTTGTGTTGGTTGTAATAGTTGCTAGTGTGTTAGGTGTTGTTTTGTTATAGTTTGTGGAAGGAAATTTGGAGTTATGTTTCAACTGTTAATCTCTTGTAATAGACAACAATATCTGATTCTAGATAACTAAGAAAGTGGTGCTCTAAATGAACAAGGTCAATAAGGAAATTTCATACCTCAGTTTGTGGATGATCAATTACATAAACTTACTGACCTAGCAACTAATCTAGTGATTGCCATAAACAAAGATAGACAACAAGTTAGAAACGATCTTTATAGAGGATAAGCCAATGAATAGCCTGAGAGAGGCAATGGCAATTAGGGAAGAGCTAACGCCATGGTTTGACTACGCCGAGTTGGAGGAGTAGATAGAGTTGTTAGATGCAGATTAGTGTTCGATGAGATTGAAGAAGAGGATGAGGAAGTAGGTGATGAAGTGAAGGAGGATTATGAACTGGAGGAGAGGAATGTCCGAGTTCCTAGAGTGGAAGGGTTGAGAATGCATATCCCTGGTTTTTTTAGGAGTGGTGATGCTAAGGACTACTTGGATTGGGTAAATAAGATTGAGAAGCAGTTTGAGTATCATGGAGTACTTGATAATACCAAGGTCAAACCTTCTATGTTGGAGTTTACTAGCTATGTTGCCTTATCATAGAAAAACTTACAAGCCACCTACAAAGGAGAAGGAAAACATGAAGTTAAGCATTAGGATGAAATGAAATGAAAAGAGTCATATGGCAAAGATTTATTCTAAGCTATTATTTGCAAAATGCATTCAAAAGGTTACATAAGTCAAGGTAAGAAAGATTAAGTGTTGATGCTTAAGTAAAGGAGTTCTAGATTTTAATGATTCGTTGCGAAGTTGTTGAGCTTGAAGACTAAACTGTATCTCAATTCATTAATGGGTTGAAGTACAAGATTGGAGATATTCTAGAGACTATGGATATTAGTTCGCTTGATGATGCTATCCAAGCTGCCCGAAGAATTGAGAGACGCTAAGCAAGAAGATTTCGAGCTCCTATCAGTTAACTTACCACTAACCAACTTGTTTTGAGCAAACTTGTACAATTGGAACCAAGCAAAGTTGCTAAAGTCCAACCTATTCAAATTACCATAACAGAGGAGAAAGAGATCCCAAGAAAGTTCGAGAAAGGCTAGAGCTCAAGAAGAAATATGAGCAAAATTAAGTACTTCAAATGTTAAGGGTTTGGATACATGGCCGCTTAATGTTCGGACAGAAGATAGTACTGATGAGGAGGTGAAAGAGCCGAGAGAGACTGGACAAATCGAGTTGTCTAAGGAGGAGGAGATTATTTATATTAAGGAAGGTAATTTTATGCTCGTAACCATGGTATTGAGGAGAATTATGAGTATGAGTCCCGTGCTAGAGGATGAGCAGTTGTTCCACATCAGCTGTAAGGTGAATGGGTCATTATATGCATTGATTATTGATAGTGGCAATTACACCAATGTAGCATTTGCATTCAAGTTCTAACAACTGAAGTTACTAACTAAGCATTACCCTAAGCCTTATAAACTGCATTAGCTTAGTGACAAAGGAGCCTTACAAGTAAATAAATAACGTTACTATACTAATCAGTATTAGAAACTATCGATATGAAGTGCTCTATGATGTGTTACCCATGAGTGCGTCCTATATTCTTCTTGGACAATGGATCTTTAACTAGAATGTGGTATATGATAGATGAAAGAACACATGCTCCTTAGAGAACAAGGGTAGAAAGGTAATATTAAGCCCAATGATTATCGAATAAGTTAAAAATATGTAGAATCAACTGAATCGAGTTTTGAAGAAAGAGACTTTGGTAGTAACTCGAGTCGAGCTGAAAAGAGAGATGAAGCTTAAAGAGTTGACCTATTTACTAGTCAAAAGGTTGCTTAAGATGAGAGGAATAGAAGAGGAACAGTTATTTGTCGAGGTGAAGTATACGAGTTGTTGATGAGAAGGCAAAAGCAATTACCAAATGGCATGTACTGACCTGTTCAGCTGACATGCGAAGCTTCCATGGCCTGATATTATTTTATTACTAATTTATAAGAAATTTCAATACTATTGTAGGCCCACTCACTAAGTTTTCAAAGAAGAATGTTGATTTCGGGTGAAGAGAGAAGGAACAAAAGAGTTTTGAAGAGGTGAAGATGAAGTTAACCACCACCTTTGTCTTAGCTCTACTAAGCTTTGACAAAGTATGTGAAGTAAAGTGTAACGCATCCGGACTAGGCATTGGTGCTATACTGATGCAAGAAGGCCAACCTATTGCTTACTTCAGTAAAAAGCTTAAAGGAGCTATACTTAACTACTTTATGTATGATAGAGAGTTCTACTTCTTGATTTAAGCTTTGCCTATTTGGCAACATTACCTATTATCCAAAGAATTAATGATTTACATTGATCATGAATCTTTGAGATATCTAAAGAGCCAGCTTAAGTTGTCTCAGAGATAAACCAAGTGAGTACAAGTCATGGAGGGATTTTCTTATATCATGAAGTATAAGAACAACAAGAACAATGTAGTGGCCGATGTCCTATCGAGACAACATTCCTTTTTTATTGAGCTACAGACTAGGTTACTTGATTTCTCTATGATTAAGGATTTGTATATTAAGGATCTATATTTTGGTTCGATCTATACTAGATGTAAAGAAGGTCGAACACTCAATGACTATCATAAGGAAGATAGATACTTGTTTAAAAAAAAGAGATTGTGTATCCCAACTTGTTCTATGTGAGAACTATTAATACGCGAAGAGCATGGTGACGGATTATTTAGATATTTTAGCGAGTACTTAACTCTGAGGTACTATCTTCTAGATTCTTTTGGCTAAGGATGATGAGAGATGTCCAAGCAATACTAGAAATGTATCACTTGTAGAAGGACAAAGAGCCAAGTCAAGCAAGGGCAATATTTACCTTTGCCAATCTTGACAAAACCATGGTCCAAGCTAAGTATGGACTTTATTTTAAGATTACTAAGGACATCTCAAGGAAAGGACTTTATTATGATGGTCGTGGACCAATTTAGTAAGATGGTATACTTCGTGCCCTATTCCAAAACTAATGATGCTTTAGCTATCACTTTTCTTTTCTTGTAGGAGATCGTTAAGCTCCATGGAGTGCTTAGAACCATTATCTTAGACCAGGATCCAAAGTTCATGAGCCACTTCTGGAAAACATTATAGAAGAGAATGGGAACTAAACTGTTGTTCAATACGTCCTACTACCCATAGATGGACAGATAGACTGAAGCTATCAATAGGATATTAGGAACTCTACTCCAAGTTGCTGTTGGTCGTAACATGATTGATTAGGATCAATGCCTACTTATAATTGAGTTTGCCTACAATAGGACCACTCATGGTGCTATGAGCATGTCACCAATTGATATTGCCTATGGATTTAACCCTAAGCTTCCACTAGATCAGATGCCCCTTCTAAGTTAAAATGAAGATCAACCAGCCGTCGAGAGATTCGAGGCCATTAAAGCCATACGCTAAAAGGTCGTAGAACAATTGAGCTAAGCTACCATTAAGCTCGAGAGGTAAGGCAAAGGATGAAAGAACAAAGAATTTTAACTTGGTGATTTGGTTTAGATCAACCTTAGTAAAGATTGATTTTCAAGTTTGAGGAAGAGCAAGTTATCTCATAGAATCAATGGATCATTAAAGTGCTCGAAAAGATCAATCATAATGCTTATATGATTGAATTACCTGTAGACTATGGGGTCTTGGTCTCCTTTAACGTTGTCGACCTCCATCCGTATGTTGTCGAAGATGAGTAACCATTAATCGAGCTAGATTTGATTCCAAATCTCAAACAGCTCGGGATGATAAGGATTGCAGACTAGTCACTCGCTCCTGAGCTCGAGGACTCATCCATATGGTTCGTTGAGTTGTCTAAGGAGAGTTGAGCCTTGAAGAATGATGCATTCTCTAGCTCGACCTATTGAATTACTCTACTCTTCACCTCATTAAAGAGACTCCAAAGGTGTACGACCTATTGTCGAGCCAAGCCCTTCTCAACACATTAGTCAAAGGTCGAGCGTTGAACCTACCTACTTTCAACCTGATACAGTGCCAAAGTCAAGCTAACCCAATCCTAAGCAAAGCAATTGAGGTCGACTAAACAATAGGCTACCCCCTAAACCAGTCATTCCCCAGTCTAAAACATTCAAGTTGCTGAGCATTTGAGCCTGACATAATCTACTCAAAACCTGTTCTGCTCGACAAACAACATCTTTGGGAATACATAATGGGCAATTGACACATGCTCCATTTTTTTACATCCATACTATCCTTCTTGTAATCGAATATCCTTTTTGCTTATTTACAACTTGTAAACTATGTATCTTTCCTTTTTCAACAAGAATCCTTTTTGTAAATTATATATACTTAAGATTTACTGTAATTGGGCTAGATAAATTCTTGTAAAAATGCACTGGCTAGAACAATAAATTAGAATAGCAACATTGAACTTTCAAACATACTTCCCTTTTGAGAGCTAAGTATCCTTTTCTTGCTTTTGTTTACTCTTATCTAGTCCATTGTGAGTATAGATTAGAAGTAAGCATTTTTCGACCGTATTTGTGTGTCATATCAAGTGCGACCTGATCTCGTATGAAGCACTAGTGAGTCATATCCACTATTGGTGCATGAGGACACTGCTCAAACCTTGATTTCCATTTATCTTTCAAACCATCTTACAGTTTAGACCCACCCTCGACTCACGTGATACGAATAGTCTTATGTTACCCCCTTCTCAACGATCTATATCAGGTCTAATGTCAACGACAAACATCGGTATAACCATAATAAAGAGCCATCTCTATTTATATACAAAGGAGAATCGATATCTTTTTAAAGATATTAAGAGATATATTGCAAGATATTAAGAAATATATTGCAAGATATTAAAGATAATATCTAATATATTATATTATTATTTATTATTTTTCTAAAAAATAATAAATGTCATTATTTATCATTCTTAAACTATTTAATAAATATTTGAATAATTCCCGTAACCCATTTAGTTCGTTCTTTGTGTGCAATCCTATGGGTTCACCTAATATTAACAATAGGCCTAAAACTCGTTTTGGACCTATAAGACATAAGTAGCTTTTAGTAAGACATTATGCTTACCCAAATTAAGTGAAGGTCGATGATCTAACTTAACCTATTAAACAGTCTGTTATTAAGTCATTTTATTACATGATATGTAATGATTAAACATAAGGTGTAAATCAAAACACTCTTATATTGTTTAATCACTCATTTCTTGAATGACTGACTTAAATAAATGTTATTAATAACCCTTTATCAATTCATTTGAGCATGGCCATAAATTTTCTCAATCTTACTCTTCAAAGGGCCCAAAAGATATCTTTCTCAAATTAATGAGATAGACAAATTCCTTTACAAACACTCATATTTCTCTACATAATTTACTCTATATCTAATCATAGTAACGACAAAGAACTAAATCAAAACATGGAAGTTACTATGCAGGAATCCATAATGTCATCAAGTCAAATGACTAAAATAATACTACAGCAAGTAATACTTATCAAATTGATTTATATAGTGCTCTCACAGTAGGTCGATCCAATATAATGTACTCCTACATGTATCTATGTGTTGAATTGATATCTCGTATCCATAATTAGTAAAACATGATTATTATTTAACCAACATACTAGTCTTAATTTGTTATTATTCCATGTAATGAGTGATTAGGGATAATTTAGAATAATGTTCTCATTGTTTTATGGTATTACTATTAAAGTTACGTACTTTAATGACATGAGGTTGAACAAATATTCAAGAAATTCTTTTATCATATTAAAAGGTTGATGATAGTGTGATAAATAAAATGACTTATATTTTAAAAAAAAGCGAATAATCAAATGACATGAAATCCATATGGCCTAGAGCATATCACTAGTAGTATAGGGTACCTATATGAACATTGCTCGACTAGGTAGGTTCTGGGTGGGTAATTAAGGTTATAAGGTAAGTTCTGGATAATAATTTTCTTTTAAGCTATCCTCATAAGGTATGATACAAGTAAGAAGTTAGGATACTCTATATCTACCCTAGAACCTGTATTTGAAGCATATAAGATGCGAGTTTATGATCCTCACTCTATAATAGTAGTTTAAAATAAAATTAATAAACAAATGATATCATTTTTTAAAAATAAAACAAAGCCTAATCTATCAGAAATGTTAAACTAAACAATTATTAGTCCCTTTCCTTCCCTCTTTTGTCTTTAGTCCTTACTTAATTGTAATTTTCTTTCTACTCTTTTTTTCCTTTATTAAATCCATCATCTAATAAAGTTTAAAAAAGAAAATCTGAGTTCTTGGTTTCTACTTCTAGTGCCACCTATAAGCCACATAGGTAAGTTCATAATTTGTTTTCTATAATGGAAGTTTTTTTGTTTCATGTTTCACAAAAGCTTTGGTATTACTAGTAAAGCAAAATATGATTTTCTTAGAGTATAGGAAAATTATTTTACAAATGCATGCGCCTTGAGGAAGAAAAATACTTTAGTTTCAATTTATGTTTTGTTTTGTTTTCTATGTCATAATATCATTTTCCCATGGATTATTATTTGATCATATATTATCATTACATTTATAATTTTTGAATCAAATAATCTTATTAATCTTTTATTCAAATCTTAATAAACTTTATAATTCTTGCGTTAAGTGTGAAGTTTACCACTTTCAATTTTTGAATAGTGTGCTTATTTCCTCAAATATCTTTACAATATGGGTATTGTAAAATAAATGTTTTATTTACATAAAGAATGAGAAATTTGTGTGTTTATTGTCAAAATTAATATATATTATATAATTACAAATTGTACAAAAAATATCACCAAAATACCATTGTTAATATCTCATTTTGAAGATGCAATATAAGTATTTATACACAAATTGTATCTTGAAAATGCGATATTCCTATAAGTATATTTGCACCTATATTGTATTTTCAAAATGTAATATTAGTAAATTTGTACATATATTGCATTTTCGTTATGCAACATTACTATAACTATATCGTTGCTATGTTACATCTTATATACAATACTAATATTGTATCTTGAAGATGAGATATAGTAATAGTATCTTGTTAATTTTTTTATATAATTTGTTATTATGTAATTTTTTCTAAAAAAGTAGTAGACATGTATTATATCTCACAAAGAATGTTTTGTATAATACTTATGTAAAATTCATCTATAATAACAAGTTTTAAAAACCATTTAAGGAAAAAAAAATTGGTTGAAAATAAACCTCAATTAACTCTATTCATTTGCGACATTTGATAGATTAGCTAACTTGAGCAATTTCTTTTGGGAAAAAGGTGGGTCATGTACGTTTATCTTTTAAAAAATTCTCATATTGAAATTTATAAGAAAAAAAAAAACTTTATAAAACCTATAAGGTATAAGGTATAGGATGGTTTTAAGGTACCATAAAATAGAGTATAAATAGCAAAGTTTCGAAACCTATAATTACAAGATAAGGTATAAATTGAACCCCATACTCTATCTACTCGATACTTGTTAACTCTTAACTAAGGGTAGTTGTCTAGGCATTAGCCATCCCTCTTGCCTTGCAATACCTAGACAAGCTTAAGGAATAGGTTAAATCAGCCTTGAAATAATGGTTTACAATTCCAAAAAACACGACATTTTGATTGGCCCAAATATATCTAGTTAAGGGACAAATTAAGAGGCCCACTGGTTCATGAGCCAATGAATTGGATTTTATGTTTTTTTTTTCTATTTTTTCTACTTTTTTTCATGTGAATTAAATTTTTGTAAGCATACATATGTGAAGGATAATAATATAAATGGGCCCATTTTTTTGGTTTTTTTTTTGTTCCATTCACTTTTTTCAATTTATTTTCTTATATTCCCTCTATCTTTACACATGCATATACACACACACACATATATATATACATATATATATATTAGGTAAAATACACGCATGTACAGATACACATATATATTAAATTACACATGTAAAACAAGTGTACATAATTATGATATAAATGCAAGCATTTACACATGCTTTTTAATTTTTCTTTTTTTTTTCTAAGAAAACTATTAGGAGGTTTGAACTAATGAGTTAACTTACCGGTTCAAGTTGTGTTTTGCCTAAAACTGTATGAATCGACAAGTTTATGGCTAATTCTAACCTTTTAGCAATAGGTTGGTTCAATGACCCAAAACCAATGAATCGGTTCATGAGTTTAAACTTGCCTTTCTCTAAGTCTAAGACCATCTTATCTTCCATCCACTCTTATCTCCCCATTCAAAATCCAAATTTCCTATTTTCTTTTCCCTTTTTTTTTTTCATTCTCAAATCCTTTCTATACTCTGTAAATCTTTTATTCTTCTTCCTATATTTGATTTTTGTTTTATGTTCTTCTATCTATTGCTTAAAGTGAAATTTTAACCAATAAAGTACCGTAGGTGAAGGGAAGTGGAGAAGTTTAAATAATAAGATTTTGCCTTTGAGGTTTTGTTTTTAGTTTTCTTGCTTTATTGGTTTGATTTATCTTGATTAGGATATTTCTGTCAACTAGAGTGCTAATTTTTGTTCTTATAGAAGAATTTAGGAACAATTACACCTTTAGTCTATAAACATTGCTATTTTTTTTAATTGAGTTCCTAAACTTTTATTTTTTCTATCTTTGTCCTCAAAGTTTTTAAAAGTTTGTAAAAGAGTTATTCATTAATAAATTGTTAATTTTCCCATCAATAAATGATTCCGTTACAAATTTTTAAAAACTTTAAAGACTAAAATATAATATATATTAAAGTTTGAAAAATTTTAGAAAAAATAGCAAAATTTAAGTATTAAGAGTGTAATTTCTCTCATTTCTTTTTCCTTTTCAAGATCTATATTTTTGTTTGTTTTTCATTTAAAATCTATGTTTATATATATATATATATATATATATATATTTGTTCTATTAGGACATGATTTTTAGTAGCACTTGTAACTTAGAGAAACAAATATCCTAGTTTTACTTATTTTTAAAAAGTTAGATCTTGAAATGGAGAAAAAAACAAAACTATAAAATCTTAAAAGGAAAAGGAAAAAAAAAACTTTTGGTTATTTCAATCTACTTTTTTTTATTTCGATTAATAAGTATTTCAAAAAACCAATGATTCCATTTAATATTCTTAATAGAATCAAGTTGTATTTAGTTTTATTAATTTTCAGATTTACACATAACAATAATTTTTTTTCCTTCTACCAACTATAGTCTACATTACATACTATAATCATTTAGGGAATGAGGAATTCGAATTCGATCTATCCCTTTGGGAGACTAGTATTAAATTAAGTAATTGCATAACTTATTTGATACTTATTCTAATTACTAAAATTAAATAAACACAATAGTGAATACAATTAATTATCACATTCAATATGATAATACTATGTAAAATTAGTTAGTATATTGTTATATATTTGTAAATTAAAAAAATATAAATAATGATTTTATTTGTAATAAATAATTATTTTACCAACATTTTATTAATAACACAATTAATTGTTCTAATTCATTAAGTTGTATCTCATATGATGAAAAAGAAAAGGAGAAAAATTATATTTTTAGTTCCCAAACTTTGCTATTTTTTTTTAATTGAGTCCTTGAATTTTTATTTTTCTATTTAAGTCCTCAAAGTTTTTAAAAGTTTGCAAAAGAATCCTTTATTAACGAGAAACTAACATTCACTAATGATGACTCTTTTACAAATTTTTGGAAACTTTGAGGATTGAAAAAAAAAAAAAAAGGGAAAAAATTTGGGGACTCAATTAGAAAAAAAAGTGGTAAAGTTTATGGACCAAAAATGTTTTTTTCCCAAGAATTTATTTTACTAAAGGAAAATCTACAAACCTAAGTCATAAAAGAGATCTTTTTATTTTGGATCGTGTCTTTAATCTTTTTATCTCTTTGTTTGGTATTTCATTGATTGTATATAAGTGAATTTTTGTTCTTCTGAGGAAAAAAAGAAAAAAACCAAACTTTGGATGTATCCCTAGAGAAATACATCAAAAGACCTAAATTTTCTTCTGTTTGTTTATTTTAGAATCTACATCTTTAAAATTTTCATCTTAGAACTTAAATTTTCAAAAACGAGTCAAAACACGGTTTCCATCACTCACCATTACAAGTGATACTAATATAAGATCTTGAAATTAGAAAAATAAAAAGATAGCACTTGAAGTGAAAAAACTAAAATACAATGGAAGGGCTAGGTTTTTTCTTTTTATGTATGTTTTCCATTTTAGAATTTTTTCTAAAAAAGTTTCAGGACCCATGTTATTATCTTTTTCTTTCTTTATCAGGACCCGGCTTTTAAAAACACTTGCAATAGAGGATAATAGAAATCTTTTTTTGACTACTTTCTAAAATTTAGCTCTGAAATGGAAAAAAAAAAGAAAAAAAGAAAAAAATAGGTCTTAAAATATGAAAAAAAAAAACTTAAATCTTTTTAGTATATTTTTCTACATATATATCTGACCCCTAGTAAATTTGACTGCTGGTATAGTTCAACATTATTGATTTATAAAGCTATTAATTATTGTCGAAAAATATAAATCTGTTAATCAATTAATGTTAAAGAAAAAAACCTGCCCCACATATAGTAAGACGAAACGTTGCCTCACATCATCCAAGTGGAATAGGAGTAAAAGAGTAAAAACAGACACGAACATTTTAGGGCAAAAACAAAACCTAATCGAAAACACAAGAAACATCAATGTGAAATGAAACGGTACCAAGAGTTCTCCTAATTTCATGAAGGGAAATTCAATACGACCACAAACAACTTTAGTAACTACAATAAAAAGTCCAACATGTGATTAATGCTCATTCATTCATCAAATGTTGTACCCAAAAGCATGTATATGAAAAATCAAAATAAATATGTAAAAATAATTAAAGATGAGGGAAAGGAAAGTCACCAACGGGTATAGTATATCGCAAATTTCCTTCCATAAAAGCATAAAAAGTGGTTAACTTTATTTCGCCGTTTGCAAACTACTAAATGGCTTCCGTGCTCCCATACACTGCTCTACTTTCTTGTCTTTTTTATGGAACATTACATAACTACACTACCACCCATCTCCCTCCCTCTCTCTCTCTCTGCCTTTTAACCCTAAAAAGCGACTCTCATTTACTTCATAAACCCCTCTCCCCTTCTTCAGTCATTTCAGGACCCAACATTCAGATTTTCACAGACAGAGAGAGAGGGGAAGAAGAAGACGAAGAGTAAACCAGAACCCAAGTTGGACAATAACCCATTGTTCCATTTACTACATATCCCTCGTTCATAATCTAAAGTTAGCAGCTTTTGCTTAAAAAATCCATCTTTAATCACTTACAATCACCATTGCATATACCCATAAGAGCAAAGCTGTTAAAAATCCACTTCTTGAACGTAAAATACGGTTTTTCTTTTATTAATTATTATTTTGGGTATGGCACCAAGTTTTGATGGTGTGTTTTCAAGCCTTTCGTGTGTGGAGGACTGCGTAAGTGCGTTTGATGACAATGGTTATTATGGGTGTGATGAGGAGTTTGAGGAAGCAGCAGCGGGAGCAGTTACATGGGAACGTGGGAATCAGCGAAATGATCGTCAAAATAATAACAGCTTTAGTGATGAAGATGAACTGTTGTTGCCAATGCAAAGTGAGGAGTTTTTGAGTGTGTTGTTGGAGAAAGAGAATCAGCATTTGCCTCATTGTGATTATACAAAGAGGCTGAGAAATGGGGATTTGGACTTGGGAATTAGAAAAGAGGCTGTTGATTCGATTGCCAAGGTGGGTTTCATCATTTATCATTCATGTACTTTGGAATGTTAGTGTTTTGATTGTTTTATCTTATTTCAAAGATGGGTTTGGTGCTACTTATCTTCAGATTTCAAACAAGTCCTCTTTTCTGTTTCATTTATTTTTTTATACTATTTATGACATTTAGTTGCGTCCAATTTATTTTTGTTGGGTTTCTTGATGTGAAAATTGAGGATTTTTTCATGTGCTTAATAGCATTCTAATAGTATAGCTTAATTGCCAATTTGCAAACTAATGTTGTAAGTTCCTTTATTCTATCTGGATTAGAAGTTTTACTTTGCATTATGTTTATTTGCTTGTTTGTCTGTTTATTCATTGGTTGCCAATGGTTAATGAGGGTTGTTGGATTTGCAGGCTCATTCCCATTTCAGCTTTGGACCACTCTCTGCTTATTTGTCAATAAGCTATTTGGACAGATTCCTTTCTGCCTATGATTTACCTGTTAGTTTTGAACAAAACTTAAGTTATCACCATTAATTACAATTATCTTTACATAGTAGACTTGTCTATCTAATCTGTTGATGTTTGGATCTTCAGAAGGGCAAAGATTGGATGACCCAGTTATTGGCTGTGGCATGTTTATCTCTAGCAGCCAAAATCGATGAGACTGAAGTACCTTTATCCCTAGATTTACAGGTACTTAGAATCTGAGTAAAATCATTTTATTTCGATGTGACTGTCTTGATTTTTGAAGCCCACGAGTGTTTGATTGGTGCGATTGTTCTTGACATTAACAGGTTGCTGGATCAAAATTTGTTTTTGAAGCGAGAACAATTCAACGAATGGAACTTCTTGTATTGAGTACCTTGAGGTGGAGAATGCAATCTGTTACTCCTTTCTCGTTTTTAGACCATTTCCTTCGTCGGATCATTGGTGATAAAATGCCACCGAGAAATCTATTGGTGAGATCGATCCAACTAATCTTAAATGTAACCAAAGGTAATTTACATGCTTAGTTGTGGTCTATCATGTGCTTTTGTTTACATGCAGAGGTTCTGATGTTTTTGGTGGTTGCAAATTGAATGCAGTGATTGACTTCTTGGAATTCAGGCCTTCTGAAGTTGCAGCAGCAGTGGCAATATCTGTTGTTGGGGAAGCACAATTGGTGGACTCTGATGCTGCCATTTCTCTTCTCACTCAACATGTGAGAAAGGTATAGTTTTTGGTGGTCCAAGAACTGATTTGAGCAGAGCATTAATTCATCTGAATTGTTATCACCAGTCCTGTAAATAATCAAGCCACAGCTCATAAATCCTAGAGCGACAGGATATGGATTTCGTCCCATTTTGTTAACATTCTACAAATAATTAATAGATACATTAGTTTTGGGTTTGACAAAAATGTTGAAGGATACTTTAATTTTCAATTGGAATTTTTAAGCACTTTTTGGTCCACCATCTTTGATGGTTGCCGGTGAAATTCTTTTGTTGATTTGAATATGTATCCTGCAATGCAGGCAAGAGTCCTAAAGTGCATCGATTTGATTCATGGTTTGGCACTGATCACCACTGCATCTGCCAAGAATGCAACCTCAGTGTCCCTTATCCCTCAAAGTCCAATTGGGGTTCTGGATGCTGCATGCTTGAGCTACAAAAGTGATGAAACAGCTGTTGGGTCATGTGCAAATTCTTCACATAATACCCCGGACACTAAGCGAAGGAAGACGGACAGATCGTCCGACGTGGAATAATAAAGAATGATGGAAGGCGGGGATTGAATCCTACAATTCCATTTTCAGAAACTCACTTCAATTTTGTTTAGTACCAAGTTTTTGGTGTGTTTTTTATTTGTGTATATGAAGATGCCTGCCTGCCCATAAGTGAAAACCAGGAATGGGAAGTACACAAGAAGAAATGGAAAGCTTGTGAAAAGGATTTGGATAGAAAGGATGATGCTGTTTGCAAAGTTGGATAAGTTAGGTCATGAATGAATGATGGAAATTTGTCACTGAAGGGTTCACAAGTAATTCTCGTTTCATACCATTTGCATGAGGAGAAGAGTTCAAAACACGAGCTGTTAAATATTAGACCTCTTAACAGCCGGTGACAGAAGAGGAGGAGAAACGGAGCATGGGAAGACGGGAGTGTTGTTTTTTTTTTTCTTTATTTTTGAAAAATATTTTTTATTTCTTAATACAATTTGGTTTTAGAGAGTTTTCATTGGTTAAAAGAAAAAAAAGAGTAATGGAAAATATTATAAATAAAATAGCATGAGGAATATTATGAATATCACTGGATTCATGTTTTGAAATGCAGAATGTGTATTATTGGTTCTGAGATCTGCAGAAGTCCCGGTGCCTCTCCAGATTAAAACTTGGAAAATGTTAATAATTGCTGCAAATGAGAAATCGAATATTTGAAATATCATAATGGTAATAGAAAAATAAAATGTTTTATCTTTTTAAGGGTTGACATGGTGTTCCGAGATATTTGTTATCAGGTATGAAAATTCAAAGCTGTATATTTACCAAAAAAGAGATGATCATGATACCCTTGCTTAAGTCCTTATTAAAGTCCATGATTTAGAGTTAAAAACTAAATTAAATGGTATCTATATTAACTTGAATGCAAATCGAATGATTGATTGGAGTTAATTAGACCATTGATATTTCAATCTTCTATCCTGTGCACTGACAACAGTCCTTTGTTTGACTGTTTTGGTCGGTTAGACTCTTGGGGATTGTGATACAGTGATTAAAAAAATAAGGATCCAGAAGAAATCTTGGGAATGCAGTTCATTAATACGATGATGCTTGCAGAGATTTAAATAAAAAATAAATAAATAAAAGGATGGGAACAGTGGATAAATACAGGCTGATCGTGGGATGCAACATACAGATATGGTACAATCTCTACGTGTACAAATGTATTATTTAAGCACTACCCCTTATCTAAACTGTAGTACCGTAATTTCGGTAGTACGGCAAACCGTTACATCGAGTATTTGGTATCATTTGATTAGTTATAATTTTATGGATTAAAAACTAGCGTGATAACTCTGGTTTATATAGAATTGGTTTAAATACCATCATAAAAATATTTATACTCTACTCTTTCTTTTTTATTTGTAGTTCAGATGGTTGAAGCATCGCCCTATCAAGATGGAAGCTACAAGTTCAAGTCCCGTCAATCTCGACAAAATCAAATTCAATAAAAAGTGCATTAATTCATCTCTTCGTTTGAATTGAATGCGAAAAGAAACACAAATAGTTGAATTTGACGGGATTTCTTTCAGTTTTCTTTTTTTGCTTTGAAGTGAAAATAAAATATATTTCTTTTTTTTTTCGGATTCTGAGTTTGTCTAACTTTAATTATTAGTTTGAAAGAATCTATTTTTTATTATACTAATTTATTTTCTTAAATTTTGTTTTAAAAAAAATACTTAATTAATCCCTTTCCTTCTTTTTGATTTGGCTTCTTTTGTTTGTTTTCGTAACCAATGGAAACTTAAGAGTATTGAAATCATACATCATCAGGATGATTCTAGAAGGAAGGTGCTAGATTATAGAAAAAATACAAGAATCGAAAAGAAGGATAAATTCAAATAAAAAATAAAAGTAAAAAGGTTGGATTCAAAATCCAATTTTTGACGAGTTATGAATAAAAGATCTTCCTATATTACACTATTCAATTCTTAACGATTTCGACTCTCAATTGGAAAATAAAATTGAGCACCTAATAACGTATCTTCACATATCAAGAACAAGAAGATTGTCCCTTTTATTCTAGTGTGATAGAGGGATCGTGCCATTCAAGCCTTTTTTTTTTTTCAAGCTTTACTCGAAGGTCTAGAGAAAGCTACAATCAATAGGATTTTCCTTATCTTCCCTTCTTGAAAGGAAGAATGTGATTTTTTTTTTTCTTTCAACAGAGCCAAAAATGGAATGATCCCTTCCGTATATTCTTTTGGTTTGTGAGACATTAAATTCAATATAAATCTTCAAAATGGAATTAAAGAAAACAAAAAAAATTATGAAGGGGTCAAATTTTCTTGAATAACGAACTTCTTATTCTTAAAGAAATTTAAATAATTTATTTTATATGAAAATAAAATATTTATTAAAATTAAAATTCTAAATTATATAATATTTATTAATGTTTTATTTTTGACTATTTATTAAAATTCTATAGAATTTTATTAGAATAAATTATATTCTAATATTAATGTAGATGTAAATATTATATAATATGTATTCTAATATGCATATATAAATAGAAATGAAATTCATTTTTCTCTTTTTTTTTAATTAGATTTAATTTACCTATTAGATAATAAAAAATCTATTTAGTCTCTATATAGACTATTATATAGATGTTATTGTAATGATAATAATATATTCTATATTTAAAATTGAAATTGAAAACACTTAGTCAAGTTGGAGATAACTATTATTCAGACACTTTATATCAAGTCAAGAACAAAAAAATGCAGATATAGTTGAATGATAAAATTTCTCTTTGCTACGGAGAAGATGGGGATTTGATTCCTGCTATTCGCCCAAGTTCATGTAATGTATTTAATTTAATGGGATAAATGATTCAGTATAATTGACTGTGATAATATAGTGAGTGGCTTTAAAAAAAGGATAGTAATAATAAAATTTAGTAATTAATTACTAGTCACCAAAGTTAAACTTAATTTTTCGACAATAAAAATATTGCGTAGATGAGATTTGAACTTATCACCTCAATGTTATAAGCCTTGTGAGTTACTAAGTTGCTCTAACCCTCGATAAAGAGAAGAGGGAGAACTAATGGATAAAGAAGAACATTGTAGGAAAATTCAAAATTTGTATTATATATTTAGTAGTATAAAAAATGTAATTTTGAATTCCAAAAATAACTATAGACCAAGTAGTTATTTATGTATTTAAAAATTTTTTCAATCACAAAATTTGTGTCATACTATAAACATCAAATGTAGTAAAAAAGAAATGTAATTTCCTTATATAATGCTGTTCAATCCTGGTGCTGCCCAGTTTTACTAAGCTAACGTTACTTTTGATATTTATGGCTATTGTCCTAATTTCATCTGCACCCAAAATTCTTCTATTTTCATTTGCCTACTTCGAGGTATATATTGAAAGATTCAATTTTTTTTTATATATAATATATAATTGATAACATATTTTATAAAAAAAAACAAATACATAAAAATGTGAAAACTAATTTTATTTAATCTTCTAAAGTGCCTAGAAATATCTACTAAAAATTTTTCATATAAGAATATTTGATACACCTGTTTCTAGAAGAATTCAAATCCGAGTCACCAGCTCATGTTTTATCTTGACATCATTTGTTATATTTACACAAGAGTTGCTTATATTTGAACAACAACAACCTGAATTTGAATAATTTCCTAGTGAAATAAGTTCAGAATTTTCGGTAAAAACCCATCTCTATTCAAAGCGGGGAAAAAAACATTTAAGAAAAAAGAGACAGAGAAAAACAAGTATAAATCTTTTTACATATCAAATATAAAAGGCGCATGAGTAAAGATTCAAATGTCATTGTTTTAATTGGTAAGTTAGTGAAATTAGGTTCCATAACTCGCTTCCAAGTGCCTAGTTCAGGTTCTTGTCGAGGATTATGTTCTCTTTTAATATATTTTTCGCACTCTTAAAATCATCTCTGGATTGAGGGAAAGAAAAAAGAAAGAAGGAATGGAGGAGAAAACAACCCACCTCTAATTTCTTACCTAAATAAAGAAAAGTGAAAGCAAGGGATTCTTTTGTTTAAATATTTTTTTACTAAAAACACATTTTAAAAAATTCAGAATATTTTGATAATTTAATAAGTTAAAAAAAATATTTTATTAACTCTTCGTTGATAATCATCCCTTCGAATTTCCTTTTTATCTAAACAATAATTTTTCTTCCATTTTCTTTCTATCTCATATTTTTATAATTTTTTTTCTTTCGATTTCCTTCCGCTGTCCCAAACCTATAATAAGGGTGAGGGTTCTTGTCTATCGTGTTCATGCTCTGTCTGGTGCCAGTGTCGGTGTCGGGCTGCCCTACTCCTGTTTCCTGCGGTTGCCAAGCTACATTGCTACGCTCGAGCCATCCCATCATCCTATCAAATTGTTAATGCTGGGCTATCCCATCATGTCACGCGAAGGTCATCTCATCGTGTTGTCATATCGGTTCATGTGCTTGGAAAATAGTCATTTATTCTATTTACTGGCAAAATCTCATTATATTTTCGCAAATTCGCCAATAAAATTTGATCCTAGATTCTTGCCTTACCATACTTATACAAATACGAAATTAGCAAAATTTCCTGTACTGTTACATCATTATTTGCGATTGGTTTTGTGTTTTAGGCGACTTGATAAAATATTGGATAAGATCAATACGATTTAATAGTTAAATGAGTTATTTTTTCAGTATATTATTATGAAAATGAGATTTATCATTCGGATAAAAAAAATAGATAAATATTAAAGGATTAAATGTGTATTTTCTTATTGTTTTATCATTTATTGATAAAAATTAAGTCCCATAATTCTATTTCAAATACTTATAAAAAGTTATTATCAAGATTATATTATATTCTAATATACTTTCAATATACCTAAAGAATAGATATTGATTCGTGCCAATCTTGTCCATATCATTTGTGGTGGGATGGCTTAAATGGTTGGTCATCTCATGATACCGTTATATTATACTATATGCTTTAAAAATATAATTTATTTTATTTGCTCATGAAATCTCACTAGATTTTGTGAATTCACCCATAAATTTAGATGTGAGATTGTTAATACATCCATTAGAGGGATCCAAGACCAACTTTCTCTATTGTTACATGACTACTCGTATTGGTTTTTGTGTTTTTTTTTTTTTTATAATTTGGAAAGAAAAATGGATATGAATGGAAAGATTTGACGGTTTGCTGGTTACTAGGCTAAGTTTGTAAGTGTACCACAATTAATCATGACACCCTCATTAAATCAAATTAAATACTGCCTAGATAAATATAATAATATAAGAAGGAATTTGTTAGTTGTTCATTTTTGCTGTGAGGCGAAGATAATTTAAGGTTGGAGGAGAGCAGTCCCTGTCCCTAGAGTTTCCTCCGATAATTGGTCTTTTGGCTTAGGAGCAGTGGAAGACGACGTGTTTTTGGTTCATTAAAATATCATAGAACTTGCTCAAAAGTTGACAAGAAGTTTGGCTCATTTGGATTCTGAGAATGATGCTCCACTGTGCATTTTATCACCTGCTTCCAACGACATTTTCTGAATTATTCCAAGATTTAGATGTGTAGGTATGTATAGCCAGAAAATTTTAAGGTTACTCACTATTTGATCACATGAGGTAAATGCATTCCTGCATTCAAAAAAACAATAAGGATATATATATATATATTCATCGAGATGGTTTTCTTTTTTTTTAAAAGAAAATATTGTCAGTCTTCCGTGCGCTCATTATGAGGTTAAATAAGAAAAAATTCTCATTTTTTCTAACTATTTCACTTTTATATAGTATATAATCAAATATTAAAAAACTTAAATTTTCTTCAACCTTTTAATAAATGTCTTAAAAAAACTCGTTAATGGTACCATAAGTACCCAATTACTCAACTTTCCATACTCGTAAGGTACATGCAATAATCTAGAAAACCCCCAAATTAAAGTTGAACTATGGTTAAGAGTTTTTCCTGTATACTTTATTCTTTTTTTTTACCATCCTATATACTGTATCCATGTCGTCCAACCCCACAGCTTCACTATTGCAAGCGGCAACGTCTTCATTCTTCAGGAATCAGGACGCGTCAATGGGGAGTTGGATTGGGTTTTAGGCCCATACGGCCAATTCCTACATGGGCCGGACCAATCGATAGGGTCTTTTGGCCCAACTTCTTTGTCATATACGAGGTATGGTGTTTCTAAAAGATCTGGTTCACAAAAATTTATTTTCCGGCGGTCTCTGATCTTTCAGTATTTATATTTCAGATTTTTTTTTTCTTTTATTATGAGAGAACTCGATTGTTTAATCTTAATCGTGTCACCCTAACGCATGTGGAAGTATGCCAAGTACGTGTTTGCTTCATTGGTATATATTTATAAAGGGGAGAGATACATATTATTAAAAAAAATTACATCACATTATATTAAAAATTGTCTAAATACTAATGTTATATCTTATATTGGAAATAATATACTAATTTTTATATGAATGTCTCATTTTAAACATGGGACACTATCTATTTCCTAAGCACGTCACATTTTAGATAACATTTCTCTAATAGACAAAGGTACATATCTACCAGCCATAAAAAAAAAAAAAAAAAAAATACATCAACATAAATTAAGTAAAAAAATTACCTAAACACAAATCGATATAAAAAAGACACTAATTTTAATGTCTCATGTTTGAAGTGATACATTCACGTAAAATTTGTATTTCATTTCTAATATGAGATATAATATTGGTATTTATTTAATTTTTTTTACATAATTGATATTTATGTAATATTTAACTATTTAATCAATAAATATAAAAATTTTTCTTTATAAAGTAAATTCATACTAACGGTATATACGCTTATATTTAACTTGCACTATATGGTGCTTCGCTGTTCCGGAGTGCTTATTGAGTTATATTTAACTTAGTTGGAAAAAAAAAAAAAAAAAGTCTGACATTTAACCACGGCCAATTGTGCCATTGGAAACAAAATGCAACAGCTGTTTTTTTTTTCCCCTTATACATAACATATTTTACTTTTTAGTAAAAACACATAAATATTATTAATATAATATATCTTAATATTTTATTATTAATAAAAAATATTATAATTTATATATTGATTTGAAAAATAATGATATTATGACCTTCTAAAAATTAAAAAAAAAAATAGTAAGTAACTTTGGCATTGTAAGTAACTCTCCATTTTATAAAACAGTACTTCACACTAGAATTAGTTAGTAATTTTTCTAAACCTTTATAAAGGAGTACTTTAACCCATTTATCGATTAAAAACTTGTACATAAATTATAAAACATATACAAATACAAAATGGAAAAGGATGATAATAATATTTAATTTGTAAAAACATACAAATTGCATAGGATATTAACACTTAACATAAAATTATAACCCAAAATTTTTTTTAATAAACTGAAGCTTTAACAAATATAGGAAATCCCAAAATTCAAGTTATATGACATTTTTAAATCAATTGAAACCATAACTTGAATGGCTTTTGCCATTAGTATTGATTTTTAAATTCATAAGATTTTCAAGAGAGACAATTAAAGAATCTACACAAAAAAAGTCATATTAATAGAATATATTATATGGAAATTAAAAAAAAATAGCTTAATTTACTACCTTTTTGTCCACATGGCCCACCATTTATACATAAAGGGGCCTTTACAATTTTTGGCATCAATGAGCTGCAATGTTGATAAAGGATTTGATCTCCAATACTAAATGTGGATTTTGAAGTTGCCATAGATGTTGATACGCATAAAATATCACGTGCCATTCTTGCAACATAAGGATATCAAAATCAATTGGTTCTTCAATAGCTCAAACACTTCCAATTCTTGTGTATCACTCCTCATCTAAATGTAGCTCTAATTCACATTTGGTAGCACCTTAAGGATCTACATGCTTTTAGAAGATTCAGGTTCCTATACTTGATAAAAGATTTATGAGAGATCATATGAAATTAAATTTACTTCAAAAAGTGTAAAAACAATAAGTAATTGTAAAAAATAAAGTTACTTGGAGGTTGTAGCCCCATTCATCATTCATATATTCCTTGGTTTTTGATTTATCGCTACCAACACTTTCATTTAAAGTTGCACCATCCTCCTTTGAATGTTCATGAAAAAGAGAGAATAATGCTCTTTTTAACTTTTATAAACCCATTGGAGTAATTACTATAAATCCTTTGATAACTCTACTTAATAAAATCAAGTTTATATTATTGATCTAATGTAACAACAATTGCTAAATTAAATTGAACTCAAACTAATATTTTTCAAATTTCAGATACATCCTAATTTTCATGTCTTTCAAATATGCTTCACCTCCATTCATTTTATTTATTATATATTGATATAATAATATATCTCATAAGGCGGTAAATTTTCTCTTCTTTTAATTCAACTAGATATAAACCAATTGATATAATCCTTTGATTAATCAAATTGGAATCCAAATCAAGCTAAAGCAATGCTATGGAAATGGATGATTCCTTTTATTTTGAATTTAAAATGTTTATATATTATATAATATATCTTAAGGGTTTTCCATGATATGAGGACTAATTTCATTGTGTTGAAGTAAAATTGTAAATTTCTACTAGTTTAGTTTGTACTATTAATGATACTCATAGCCTATTTAATGAGACCTATTAAATAAGTAGGTTCTTAACCTAGATCCAAATCCGAACATTAATTTAAACGCACTGTGTTTAGGTTTGATCCATTTATTATTCGTGTTGATTTTTATTGACCTGAACACATTTATAACTGTGTCATGTCATGTCATGTCATGTTCAAATTCATGGATTGGTCTCAAATTACAAGCCCTAATTATGGCCTCCTTTTTCTTTTTTTTGTTCCTTTCCAAATCAAGAGAAGGAACTTGATTTTTTAAAAGATAGAGTACATCAACAAGTTTCAAGAGACCTTAGGAGGTTTAGTTACATGATATTTTAAAAACAAAGACAAAAGAATAGATGGGTGATTTATATCCTAATAATACATGCACATCCCCTTTTTAACTTATGACGCAATCTAATCCATGCATGCATTCACTTTTCTTTTGATCAAAGAGATTATAATCATTAAAAAGGGATTTCAAAACATAAATCTCTTCAACAATGGAAGATAACCTCTGGTTACTTTTACATTAGCTATGGCATTGAAAACCATAGTGCAATCACTCTCTAAAATTGTCATGCTCCATTCTTTAGATCATGCTAACTCCAAGCCCTCCTTTTTTAACACTAAAGCTTCAACCAAATCAACCCAATTCAACTCCACTTTATTCGACAAACCCTCAACCGCAAGGAAATTCCTTGAAGCATCTTTAGAAATAACACCAACACCTACCAAGCAATCATCTCCTTATGACCCATCACAATTTATTTTCGCAAAAGCTTCTCTTCGAGGAATCTAAGTAGTAATACTTGAAGAAGAAAGATGCCTTTAAAGAGTTTGTACTCTATTTGCAGCAATACTAAAGAACTTCGACAGAGAAGATTTAATTCTCTTGATAACATTTCTAGAGTTAAGATGTGAGCATATCATTAGTTCAAACGAAGGCATGTTGATATTTCTAGCATCAAGCTAAGGATTTTTAAAAACTTTGATTATCTCACCATTCCAACTTGCCATAATATATTTTTCTTAACTAGGTCTCCACCCACAATAATACATTGTTATACTCGTGAAACATACCTTAGCTTCTAAAAAATTGGTTCTTGGAAATAAATGCCTTGTAGGACTTTTACCCAAAAGTTGGTCTAGTTCTAATAATATTTTCCAAGCTAATTTTCCTAAAAGAGCACCCTTCAAATTTTCACAATCTTGAAATCCTAAGCTTCCGTATTTTTTTTTTATAGGGATTAAGGATTAATTATGCACTCCCAAACCTGTGGGCTAGCTCAGATGGTTCGCCGAGCTATCTAAGGAAAGTTAAGTGCCGAGGAGCAGTACTTATTCCAGTCGGACCCATTGAGCTATTTTGCTCTCTACATCATCTAAGAAACTGCTGAGGAGATTAGTCGACATGTCGAGCTGACCCTTCTATAACACACCAATCCAAGCACCAAATTAGGATACAGCCAACCCTACAGTATCGAGGCCGAACTAACAATTGTTAGGAGTTGACTATCTGAGGCTTACTCGAATGTGAGTCATCCTTGAGCCAACTCTTGTCTAGTCCAATCAATCATAGCTGCTAAACTGCCAATGCTAACCAGGCCTAATCAGGGCCCACCCCTACTCAACTCGCAGTGTTACTGGGACCATAAAATGAGCAAAATTACCTGCGTGTTATCTTTTCTGATATTCGTACCGTCCTTTCTAACAAACGATATTCTTTTGGCACGATTACAATGCTACCCTTGTAAATTATTCTCCTTTTTCTAGCTAATAAAAATCATTTTATGTAATTTCCTATAACCTAAGACTTACCCTAATTAGGTATTACAAATACTTACAAATTGTAATAGCTACAGACATCAATATATGAAGAACACATCAAACTTTCTCACTCTCTCGTGCTAAGTGTCATTTCCACGTGCTCTTAAGCTACTCTTATCTAGCCTATCGAGCGTGAATTAGTGGCGAATGTCCTTCGGCCATACTTGTGCATCAAATTAAGTGTAATTAGAGCTCGTATGAAGTGTTGGTGCATCATATCCATTATTGGTGCATAGGAACCTTTACTCACCTTTCGACTGCCATTTATCTTTTGGACCATCTCATGGTCTGGACCTACCCCGTTTGGTTGTGCGCGATATTGGGCTTATGTATTCATCTACGGGTCCGTATCATCCTGGTATAAGAGCTAGGTTATGTTCGAAGTTGGATTCTGCTATTGTGTTCTTTGAGTGATTTGTTACTGCTCTTATATGATAGAGGTTCTATTATTAACATTAGAGTTTGGTAGTTGAGAGGTGTTCTGTACTCTGTTTTCCACTATTTCTGATATGCAAAACAGAGTGTGGTTGATTGCTTGTTTATTGTGTAGTTGTTGTGGTGTTGATGTCACGTCTCGAAGCGGCAGAGTTGTAACAGCCCTGCCGTATAAATCATTTTAAGATAGAAGTTGGCCTTACAATCGCTATCCACGACTTGATCTACACAAAGTATCCACGACTAACCCGTTTTGAAGTAAACAGTTTGTAGTTTAAACAAATCATTTACCTAAGAAAGTGAGAAAATATATATATACATACTAAAATTCAGTTATTACAATTAACATTTACAATATTTCTCCGTAATATATTTCCTAGTTATTACATTATTCAGAAATGAAAAATTAAAAAATAAAAGCTTAGACCTTAAAAATATATGTTTGTTCTTTAAATGTTTTTCCTTACTCCTTAGGATCTAGCAATTGCTAGCTTCAAAGTAGTTGTATGCCGCTTCTTAGTCAGCACCTGCACGACATTTATAGGGATGTGACCAACCGCAGCTCAGTAAGTTAGGATGGAGGACTTAAAACTATACCATAAACATAACAAGATTATCAACCAACTCATTAGGTGCAATGCATGTTCAAACAAATACCATCGCACGATGTTGTCTGACCTGTCATGAGATTAGAGAAATTGTACTTGTTCTAATCTACGTTGAGGAGTTGCTGTTAATGCAATAGCTCATGACCAAACCCAAGCTTGTGCAATAGAGATATTACTCCTCTCGCGATTACCTTTAAACCATTGACTCCACCCTCGCCGCGACCTCCTCTTCTATCACTTAGTTCAACTAAGGATGAAGAAGGGATCATTATGCAATCCTGCGCTATCTCTTTCGAAGGGGTTGGTATTTGGCCAGAGAATCCTAGGTTTCCCCTAATGGGTTGTCATGTAGGTCCGACTATGATTACAAGTCATATATTTGATTAGGTCCAGTTTAGGGTGATCAATCATTTCATATAAATCATATAATACAAGCTAGAACAACAAACAGAATCATAGTATCACTCATAATTAAGTACATGCACACAACCAACTATCTAACAAGCACAACCAAACATAATCTCAAGCCTTCAAAATACAACATCGTATTAATCCTAACTTACCTCAACTCCTCGCTCACTTACTTGAGGTCCGACCTGCTCAGGCTATCGCCGATCATCTCTATAACACAAACGTAGTTTCAGTTTTTCATATAACTATTATAAGTTGGTTTTATCTTATAACGCTTATTGTTATCTTTTGTTTAGGGTTCAATATGTCCAATTATCTAGGTTCTCAAATCTTTTACAATTATTCTGGGTTTAAGGCCATGTTCGGGTTTAGTTTTCGCATCGATTTCTAAATTTAGTTCTAGTTCAATTTCTTAATATTGTTTTATATCCGAACTCTAGAAACTTATTTTAACTCATAATGTGAAATTAATCACCTTATTTCTAGATATCCTAAATACTATAATTACCCCTAGTCAGTATTTTATTATACCCGGTACACTTAAATCCTTAATAGTGTACCGAATTTACTCTTGATGTAAGAAATTTTTACATTTTTCATATAATTACATAAATTCAAGATTTCTATCAGATTTATTATATATCCTTATTATTTATATAATATTAATTTTTATTCTAATATCTTCTATTTATTATATTTTCAATAATTACATATTATGTATATAATATACATCTAATATTTCTATCACTCTAATTACCATCTCCCAACATCAATTATTATTTAAAAATTTCTAAATTCATCCTAAATCAGATTTTACACCTAATTACCCTAATTTACAAAATTAACTTAAAATTTACTATTTTTTCCTATTACTTATTTACAACATAATTAACCTAATAATTACATCTAACACCCTAAATGCTATAAGTATCATACTTCATCAGATTTCAACATCCTAAAACATATAATTATTCACTAAATCAGTAATTAACTATTTAATTACTTAATTAACCCTAAATTACCCATTTTATGCCTCATTTTAAGGTCTAAAAATTATCTAAAAATTTCAAAAATTAATTTTTGAAAATGGGCTTCATAGCACTGTTCTATATCATCTAAGTAGTCTACACAAAAATTTTGGGCTCAAAACTACATTCCTAAGGTTATTTATTTCTAAATTGAAATATGTTTGGTTTTGCATAATTTCTTAAAGACTATATATCACGGGATATATTTTCATCAAAATAATATTTTTCCTAAAAACTACATACAAAAATATTTCAGAATAAAAAAAATCATAATTTTCTAAGAATATTTACTATTTTAAAAAAATTACATAAAATCGGGTTGGAAATCGAACTTACTGGTATAGGTGGCTCTGGCCACTGCCGGTCGCCGTGGCCTTATCGGCCGGTCTAGGCGTTGTCACCACCATGTGGTGGTGGTGGGCGTCCACTCCCATAGTGCTTGTCTGGTGTAGGTTTCCTTTTAAGGCCCTAATTGCATAGTTTTCTTATTTTTTTTCTAACCCTAATTTTTCTCTCAATTCCGCCTCTCTTTATTTTTCTCACTCTCCAAACTAACCAAATTAGCATCTAAATTTTTCTTGCTATTTATAGAGTTTTATGGAAATTATTGTGTATTAATTTGATTAGACAACTACCTTATCTTCTTTCAATTTGTCTTTTATGTTATTCTAATTTAATTAGCTAATTTTTTTTCTTATTTTCTCCAGTTGCCACGACCTATATCTGGATCATTCCTTATTTTTTTTATTTTTCTTTATTTTTTCTTAATTAATTATGAATTTTCTTTAATTATTTAATAAGTTTTTAGTCAATTTAAGTAATTTCGCGTATTTTTATCTACACGTAAATATATGTGGAGTACATGTGAACATTCCTAATTATTATTTAGGTCATTCTATGATTTTTAGTATACATATAATTTATCTCTACTAATTTATTAGTTATTAGATTACACTTTTTGCCTTTTCGATAATTAACAATTATTGTATTTAAAATTTGAAAATTTTATAGTCTCTTATTTCATTACCTATTTTCTTAAATTCGAATTTACGGGGTCATTTTTATTAATATTTCTAGCTTTACTTTATAATTTAGACTCAATCGGATTTTTTAACTGATCGAAACCTCGAGTAGCTGGTTGTAGGGTTTACAGTTGGAAGTATTGGTTATTCATCTATTGTTGTTATTTGCGAAAAGAACTTTAAGTGGTATTATTGGACGTCAATTTTGTAGAGTAACCATTAATGTTATATTCAAGTGTTCAAGGAACTTTAGGAAACTAAGAAAATAGTACTTAATATAGCCAAGGGTAAGAAGGAAGCTTTACACCTTGATTAGTAGGTGACTACTTAGATAAGCTTACTGACTTGGTAGCTAGTTTGATGACTGTTATCTAAGAAGACAGGAAACGAACTAGAAATAGCCCTACTAAAGAATGTGAGCAGCAAGAGCGAAGAAATGGTCAGTTTGGCCAAGTTAATGCTTGACTCACTAAAGATGTGAGTGTATGAACCGACAAATGTATTGGGACATGGAAGTAGTACAAATGGTGAGTTAAAGTCATATTTCATAAGAAGCTAGGTGCTAAATACTAAATTATTTGAGTTTTTCCCTAAGCTAAACTATTGATAATTAAACTAAAAGTAAGTGAAAATTAAATAATAAGATGAACACTAAATCAAATATTTTAGCTGCACTATGAGGGTCCCAGGTCTAAGAGATGAAAAGAGATCAAATTGGGATTTGTAAATCTACTCTCATTTGAATCGATGTGATGTCTTAAATTGATATTCAAAATTGACTAAAAGGGATTTAACTAAACTTACTCGAATTTGCTCACCTCCCGGAGTAGCATAATTCTAATTATCGCATAAAATTCCCCCAGCATAGGCAATTTATCTATAATCATCGTGTAAATAGTAATCCGCTTACATCAAAATTATTATTCTAGTTAGAAATTTGATTTAAGCATGTCCCCATGATCTGAACCATATTTTAATTTGATTTATGCATGTCCCCATGATTTGAACCATATTTCCAACCGCATTAAGTGTATGAGTTCATTGATTTAATTAAAAACCTGCATATCTTTATGATGAACTTCTTAAACAATTCAAACTATGTTTAACACGAGTTATAGAAACCCTCTCGGATATCCTATAACTCTATTTAGTCAGAAAGTAATGGTCAAGTACTAAATAATTAGATGATGAATATAATAGAAAAATATCCGAATACTTAAAATCGATATTAGAATAATGTAGAAAACACATGAATTCCCCTCTCGGACATTTATCTAAAGTCCATGACTGCAGTTGTTGTTTGGAATTGTGCCTACTACTGTTCGGTAGAGCTCATGGCAGTGGAATTGAAGCTAAGTTCACATACAAATAGAAATTAGCTTCAACCATTCAGTTCATCTTGGCTTGGGTTTGCTTCTTGGTCAATGCTCAGTTCTTATTTAGAAATGGAAGAGTTGATGTTGAAAACTGTAACTGCTCGTTGGTTCGGCTGGAAGTTGCTTGGATTGGTTTAGAGTTACTTAGTGCTACCGTTGTTGTCTCGACTGATACGGAGTGCTAAAGTCATGTGGAGCATGGTTCTCTACTGTAGATCGGTGGTGCTTCTACTTGAGAAGATATACTTACAGCTGGTCTATCATGTACTAAAGTTACAGCTTTGCTATAGGTGCTTGGTTCTTCTAGGAATTGCTTAGATTGCCGCATTTGTCAAGTTCATGGTTGCTTATCAGAGAAGAATTCTTAGCCTGAAATGAGTTGCTGCAGTTGCTACGTGGACAGTAGCTCAGATGTCATGTGGAGCTTGATAAGAAGCTTCGGTAGCTGTTCGGTAAAGGACTGTTATCCATGTCTTATTGCGTATAGTTTACTACTGCTATCAATGGCTGAAGCCGAGCTCTCTACTATAGAATTTACTCTGTTTCGGCCTGTTGTTGGTTATGTGGTTGTCACGAATTGCTACTGATGTTGAATGGAGTTCACAGTCTAAATTAGTGCCTAAGATGCCGTTAGTTTCTTCTGCAGATTGGAGCACCATTTGGTTGCTCACCTTTGTTAGAGTTACTTAAATCAACAAATTGGAGCTCAAATTTTGGTTGTCGTTGCTTGATTGCTTTGTTTCCTAGGGTTCCTGCTGTAGAATTGAATGGGGTTTACAACAAAGTGAGTTACTCTATTTCAAATTGGTGTATTGTAGCTACAATCTTGGAGAAGCTTGTTGGTGCTCCGTATGCTTGTGAAATGGATGCCATAAATGATGCACTTGGAGTTCTTGGTTAGAGCTGCTGATTAGTATGGAAACCCATGACCTGCACATCATGGACTAATTTAGCTTGTGAAGTAAATGGACTTTAATCCTTACTGCTGAATCAATTGAAGAACTTTTAATCATTCGGCCTCTAGTTGAATTAGTTAAATGGTAACATGTTTTAGCTATTGATCGATTTGATTTGAAGTCACTATTGCAACTTAATGGAGCTTCTCAGTTGTCAAGTGTAGATGTGAGGAGCTGCTATTGATGTGTTGAAGTGCTGGTGCTAATAGCTTAGAACTCAGGGGCTTGAAGTTGTTCTCGTTGCAAGGAGTTGCTGCTATCAATTGTTTGTGTGGATCATTGTAGAAAGAACATGGATAGCTACAATTAGGAGTTAACGGTTGCTCTTATTTGTGCTTGGCAACTCAATTTAGCTATTGTAACATGTTACAGCTCGGTAATAACTTGTAGTGTGACAGTTAGATTGGTCATGGAGTGAACTCAGTTTGCTGGTTTCTCAATTGTAGCTGTCACATAAAGGCTTTACTTGGTCTTTTGAAGTTCAAGTTTGTGGTATGTGCAATTGATAGAAGCTTGGTGATATGCTCTGTTTGATGTAGCTTAGTGCTTGGTTCAGCTTTAAAGCTTTCAAGTCTTGGAGTTGCTGTTTAAATGTGTATCTTACCTCAATTGGTTGTTGCTATCATTTGGAGTTCTCAACCTATTGTTATTCTTAGATAAGAGCTGGTTGGGTTTGATTTTCTTGGAAAATCTACTATAAAAATAGCAACATAGAGAGAATCGATAAGCTCATTTTAATGAAAACCAAGCACAAGCAATTGATCTAAGTGTATACCCTTATGAACATGACTAAATAGTTAATTGAATGACTCTTTCTTTTATAAACTACATAAACTTACATATAGAAAGACATACAATCAAGATATGAATACATGAGTTTATACATAACTATTTGAGTCATATTTTGATCCTTTTTTCACTATTTATGCAATTGACTAATAAAATTGCATTTTTCATGACTTCTAAGCTTAGCTCGCAATAAAAGCACCATGAAATATATAAATGTGCAGTAATTAAGTAGAGATAAATGTGTAATTTTATACGTTTATCAATACCCCAGCTCGATTACCTCGAGTTAAAGGAGTTGGTAGGGATGCTAGACAAAGGCTAGCGCTTGAAGAGATTAAGGAAGAAGCGGAAGGAGATGCTAACGTAGAGGAGTACTACGAGGCTGAAGAAAGAATTGAACGAGACCCTATAGTCGAAGGATTGAGGATGCATATTCCAAGTTTTTTTAGAAGTGGTGATGCTGAGGACTACTTAGATTGGGTAGATAAGATTGAAAAGCAGTTTGAACGCCATGAAGTGCTTGATAATGCAAAGGTTAAACTTTCTATGTTGGAATTTACTGGTTATGTCACCCTATGGTGGAAAAACTTGCAAGCCACTCGACGAAGAGAAGGAGAACAAGAAATCAGAAGATGAAATGAAATGAAGATGGTTATGAGGAGAAGGTTTGTACCAAGCTACTATCTTCAGGATGCCTTTAAAAGGCTATAGGAATTGAGGCAAGGAGGATCGATGGTTGAAGCTTATGTTAAGGAATTTCAAATGTTGATGATCCGATGCGAAATCAGCAAGTTGGAAGACCGAACGGTATCTTGATTCATCAGTGGGTTGAAGTATGAGATTGGAGACATCTTGGAAACCATGGAAATTAGGTCACTTGACGACACAATTCAAGTTGCCTAGAGGATAGAAAGGCATCGAATGGGAAGGTTCCAACCACCAGTTAACTAATTTGACAGTAACCGAATTGTTCTAAGCATACCTATATGAACGAAACCAAGTAAGGTTGCTGAAATTTGACCTGCTAAGACTGCTTAAGTAGAGAAGGAAGTCCCAAGGAAATTTGAGAAAGGCTAAAGTTTGGGCAAAAAGACGAGTGAGATCAAGTATTTTAAATGCCAAGGATTTGGACATATGGCTGCCCAGTGTTCAAATAGAAGGACTATGGTGATCCGATGCAAGATTTCGACTCTCGAAGTGAACAGCATTGACAAGGAAGCAAAGGAGCCGAAGGAGGATAGATAGACTGAGCTGTCCAAGGAGAAATTTATCTATAGTGAGGAAGGCAACTTTATGTCGACTGCTCTAGTGTTGAGGAGGACAATGAGCGTCAATCTTGCGCCCAAAGACAAACATAGAGAAAATCTCTTTCACATTGGATGCAAGGTGAATGAGTCACTGTACGCTTTGATAGTTGATAGTGGGAGCTACACCAATGTAGTTTCTGCATTTGTAGATACCTAATTTTTGCCCCTCACACCCCCCTTATTATTATTATTTTTTCAATAAGGTAAAGGGTGTTAAGTTAGGAAAAATACAAAAAAAGTAGAAAATTTAAGAAAGAAAGCCAAAAAATAAGATATTTAGAAAAATTCAAAAAAATAGAAGATTTAAGAAAAGCAAAAAAAAAAAAAAAAAGAAATTCAGAAAAAATCACAAAAATATAAAATTTAGAAAAATACAAAAAAAGGAGATTTAGAAAAAAATAAATCTTTTAGATAGTTTAGTAGAATATAATAAAATAAAGAGAGGGTAATTGGGCTTGGACTTAGATTTGAATTTAGCCTAGGTTGACTGACTCCATATGTGCAATTTAAAAACCAACAACTTAGTTGGATAAGCACTCAGACTTGATATTGCATATGAATGTTTTTTAACGAAATCCATTACCACCACCATTAAATTTTTCGAGTCAATATGAGTCAATCGAAGCTGATCGGAGCTGACTGGAGTTGACCCTGAGTCGCCCCTTTAGCCAACTAAGTTGAAGTGAGCCGTCCAAGTTGCCTTGGAGTCGACTGAGTCGTATAAGTTGATTCGAGTTGCCTTTGAGCCAATCGAGCCCCTTGAAGCCAATCTGAGCCGGCCTAATCTATTGTCTTTTTTTTTTTAATTAAATTTTATTTATTTATTTACTTATTATTTGTAAATGTAATAATAAATGAGAAAAAGAAAAGGGAAAAAAGGGCAAAAAAGAAAGGAAGAAAATAAAAAAAAAGAAAGTCCACTTTTATTTTAGAAATAAAATAAGTAAGTAATAGATGAATAAATAGATCGCTTAGAAAAAAAAATAGTTTTTTTAATAAATAAAATAAACGAATCATTTTCAAAATTAGGATCTTACTTAGAATTTCCAAAAATAAACATTGATTAGGGCCCTTTAGAATAATTTCTTTAAATAAATTGAATCGAGTAAAAATGTGAACTCAACCCTTTTATAAAAAAAAGTTAAAATAAACCAACTCGTTAATATTTTCGAAAAGAATTACGTACGTCTGATCCCAAATAGTAGGTACGTAGGCATCTAAGGGGTGATAGTAAAAAAAATAAATAAATAATAATTTTCCTTTTTTTTTTTAGTTTATATTGTTCAAATTATCCCATTTTAGTCAAATAATTGAGTTCTATTTTATAATTAAAAGGTGATTTTTAGGGTTAAGGTTACAATTGAAAAGTTAATGGTATCTGTAAGGGTTTAAAGATTATAACCCCTAGATTCAGATCTCTTATTTTAAAACCATTTTATAAAATTGGTTTTTATCGAAAAACTAGTGGCTGATTGGTTATAACTTAACTCTTTTACCCGACTTTAGTCGAGTGGTGACTCCAAAACGTTTTCAAATTAAGAATTGTTTTTTTTTAAGAATTGATTACCCTAATAGTGGGGTAATCACCATTCAAAGCTAATTATGTTACCCTACTTAAACTTTGATGTGACCAAGGAACCATTTTTAGAAACGTACGAGGTCACAGAGTTTAAGGATCTCTAGAACCCACCCTTCTTGCATACATTCTTCAAGGTTTAGCGAATAGCTAATAAGGCAACATTGTTGTAAAGAAAAAAAAAACAAACCTAAAGCTTCTTTCCCTATTTTTCTCTTAGAATTTACTTTTAGTTTCTGTTAGTGACTTCATGTCTATACTATTATTTTACATATCATACGTACTAAGATATGGGGGGTCATTTGTTGTAGGATAGATGCAGTCAGACCTAAGTTGTCTTATGGCCCTAGGAGAGGAGCCATTGTGTAGGCTTCGGGTGTTGTGGTGTAACCATCACTCGGGGTTGATTAGGCTACCTCACTTAAGATAATGTGACTAATGAAAGTATTTTCTAAAAACAAGTGAGGTCATAAAGTTAAAAAACTTTTAGAACCTACCTTGATTGCATATACAATTTTCAGACTGGCAAATAAATAGTAATGGGGCATGTCACCTACGAAAGGTCTAAACATTACCAGAATTCTATTATACCAAAAAAAAAAAGGGTTGTAATATACATTCCCTATACCACCAAATATAATTTTACCCTTTTGTATAGAACTTTTCCATTGTAAAATTGTCATTTCCCTATAAATTTAGTATGAATAACATTCTTATGTAACATTTCAATTTCCTTATATTATAATAATGGAATTTCGATAAGGTCTCAACCTTAAACTCTTTTATATTGCCGCATTACTATTTACTCACCGGTTCCCCTCTTTGCATCCGCATGCCCTCATATTGCATTTTTTAGTTTCTGTTTGAGAGTTGTGTCCTTAAGTTTTTAACTATTTGATTTCTTTACAAGTCATCTTTTTTATACCTTCTACTCTAACTCTCCAATATTTTCTCTTATACATCCTTTGGATCTTTTTTCTTGTAGGATTGTAAATATTTGAGCTCCTGATCCCTTAGGAATGTTTTTCTACTCCTTTCTCTCTACTTATAAATAAGTCTTATCCTTATTTTCCATTTTTCCTTTTCTCTTTCTTAAAAGAAGAGAATTCTTTCAAAAAAAAAAAAGAATAGAAAATAAAATGAAGAAGTTGTTAATAGGTGAGGATTCTTATCCGGAGTAATGGCCAATAGTAGAAATAACAACAAACTTGATGGTGCTAACCCCTACGGAAGTAAGGTTTCGTTCATTGCAGCGAGTTGTGGAAAAAATTGCAGATTAGTTGAGTTTCTTGGTTAATAGTGTTGCTTAGAGCCACATCAAACGAAGAGCATTGTGGAAAGAATATTGAGGCTCCACCTATGGAAGCAAAAGAGAACTATCCAAAGGCTAATCTAACTTTTGAGTCTTTTAAATCAGAAGGGGTCTATCTAAAAGTTAACCCAGCTTTTGAGCTTAACACATATTCATTCCTAATCAATAAAAGGTCAATTAATTCTGGGGCCAACCAGGATAGTTTAAAAGAATTGAAAAGGAAGTTAACCTAACAAATCACTAAGAAAATGATGGTATTCGGAGGCTATGATGGATTCGAGCTAGTTGGGATCATTGACTTTTCTGCATTTGATGTTAAGGCTTATCTAGAAAAATTCAAAATATGAGAGTTTGAAAAGTACGCAAGATGGACAAATATTTTCAAAATAATCAACTCATGGTATAAACTTTCCAAGATAGTTCGACAGGGCCTGCATTTACCTAGTATGCCTAGCTCGATCTCAGCCAGATCAATACTTGAGAGAAATTGGCTCAGGCATTTTATGAGCAATACAAGTTCAACATTAAGATAGCTCCTTTGATTTGGGACTTGTGCACAATGAGAAAAAAAGGAAAAATGAGTCATTTAAGGAATACGCCCAAAGATGGAGGGGTATGGTAGCTAGAATCATTCCTCCTTTTCCTAAAAAAGAATTAATATATGTCTTTATTGACTCTTTGGAGGAACCATATTATGGACACTCATTGGGTAATACAATGCTAGCTTGGCGGACATTGTACTTGTTGGGAGTCGAATTGAAGAAGCCATAAGGATAAGGAAGCTGATCGGAAAAAGATGAGCACCACCAAATTTAAGGGCATATATAAATACTACAACGTCAAGACCTACACCAAGCAAAAAAGGCCTAAAAATACCTAGAAGAAAGTTCACTCAGATCCCTGCTTCATTATCTTAAGTTTTTAACCAACTAAGAAATGAGGGCTTATTACAATAGAAAGCCTTAGTGCTAGAATACAAGCCGAGAAAATATAACCTAAATGCACAATGTGAATGTCATATGGATTAGCAGGGGCAATCTACTGACAACTGCTAGGAATTGAAAAACAAAGTTCAAGACCTAATTGATGCAGGGGTAATCTAATTGGACTTAATTCAAAAGATATGGTCAGATTTCATGATGTTTGTAAAAGACAAGTGATTTAAATAAAGTGTTTCGTTTGCATTTCTCCTATTTTAAGATATCTCATTAGTTAAAAAGTTTAGAATGAAGAAAGGCAAGATGAATCCCAAACATCAACCTTAAGACACTTTGAGAATCGAGTGGCATCATTGTGAGACTATTGGACTCATTCCTTAAAGGAAGTCTATCTTGCATTTAATACTAAAATCAAAATGAAGTTAGGCAATCTTTTCAATATCTCAAACACAAAATCCTTTGTCAACGTTATTGGACCTTTTATTGGGGTATTCTAAAAAATTAAACCCTGTTAAGAACCACCCCATAATGGGGCAAAAGGGAGGTTAGGAGTATCTATCAAAAGAAAAAAGTTAAAACTAATTTGTACTTACTTTAGTCGCATCAATTCAAAAGTAATTGTTACCATTGATAACTAATTTCTTCTAAGATGAAGAAAGGCATCCATTATAAGCACTAAAACCACGTAAACTTTGAGCTGTAGGCTAAAAAGAAAGGACAATCATTTTGTCTCAAATGAAAAATAAAAAGAGTAAAAATGAGAGTGTGAAATGAAAAATGAAAAAGGTGATCCAGGGGTACAGAAACCCATTCCTGAATAAAGACCCACATTTCAAATAATGGCCCTAAAAACACGGTCAAAGCAATTAAGCTTGAAATAAGCTGAAGCAAATACTAAAGTTTCCCCCTAAAAATTATTGCAACTAGCACATGGCTCATGGCCCGTTCACAATTTCACCCTTCCTTAAAGGAGATAACTTATCCTTAGTAAAAGTTACATTTGAAACTAGGGCAAGCATAATTTTAGTTTTACTTATAAGGTTCTTGACTTGTAAACTAGAGTTAAAGAGCAATTTTTTCACAAAAGGCCATTTTGGTAATATCCATTTTGAAACCAAGGACCAAAACTCTTTATTACATTATAGTCTAAAAAAGACCTAACAGATTGATTAAAAGGGTATTACTTACAAGGTAGACCATAATTTTTGGAATCAAAGTCAAAAGAGAGGAGTTTAAGTTGAGAGTATGAGGAAGTCTTTTTAGACTAAACTTAACATTAATGAGATATCCTTTAGTAAGAAGAAATTTGAAGAAGTCATGGAAAGTTATTTGCCCTTGAAGGAAAGAAAAGGTTTTCTTAGACCAAGGTGGTTCGAAAGATCAAGTTGTTATGTTACTGAAAAGCCTACACACTACTGGGAGAATCTAAACCTATTCGTAAGTCGAAAAATTCTATTCCTTCTCATTTTAGTCCTTTAGACCAGAATCCTCATTTCTTTTGAAAGTTGTTTTCCAAGAGTCAATCTTAGCAGTAAGCTTTTGTCATTTTATTGGCAACAATTGTTTTCAAAAGAGTTCACTTCCTGTCATCCAAAGTTCAAGGATCTACTTCTGCATAAAAATTACTCCCAAGTTAGCCTTAGAGGCCAAAATCATCCTCTTTGACACGATCGCCCTCATGACTGATGTTACCTACCTCTTTTTCTATCTAGGAACTTTATCCCCAGTGTCTACTTCGTTTTTCATGATTACCAATCAACAAATCTGTCTTTTTCAAGAGTTTTTACATAAACTCCTTTTGTTTTGGTCCCCATGGATCGTTTGCTCTTTAGAGCACAATCCATGTAGTAAAAACGTCGAATCGCATGCTTTCGGAGTGCTAACCTGACCTTGAAACTCTTAGATTGCATGCCTTTGGAGCATTATCCTGACCTTGAAATCGTCAAATTGCATGTTCTTGGAGCGGTATCCTGACTTCAAAACCTTTAGATCATATGCTCTTGGAGCGCTATCCTGACTTTGAAACCATCATATCACATGCTCTTGGAGTGCTATCCCAACTTTGAAACTTTGGATCGCATGCTCTCGTAGCGCTATCTTAGGCGAAACCCTTAGATCATATGCTCTTGTAGCCGCTATCCTAAAACTCTCGGATCACATACTTTTAGAGCGCTATCCAAACCTTAAAACCCTTGGATTGCATGCTCTTAGAGTGCCATCCTAACCTTGAAACCGTCTAATTGTTTGCTCTCGGAGCGCTATCTTAACCTTAGAACCTTTGGATCTCATGCTCTCGGGGCACTACCCTACCTTAAAATAGTCGGATTATATGCTCTTGGAGCGTTATCCTAAAACTTATAGATTGCATGCTCTTGGAGCGCTATCTTAACTTGAAACCCTTAGACCACATACTCTCAGAGCGCTATCTTGATTTCTTGTCACTCTTTATAAACCCGTCTAGGTCAATGAGCCCAAAAGGGTACGATCAGGCTTCATTTCTTCTTTCTTTTCAGCCCTTAGAGTACCTCTTCTCTCTTTAACCTTTTCACCAAATCTTTAGGAGATCAAGTTTAGGATAGCTAACTATTTGTTGCACTTCTTAAGTCAAAGTTATCCTTAGGGTAAAGATAGCGTTTCTTTTGTCTTTGTGGCAAAGTTTTATTCAAACTTTACCACAAAGAGGGGCAGCTGTAGGCACCTAATTTTTGTCCCATTTTATTATTATTATTGTAATTTTTCAATAAGATAAAGGGTTTTAAATTAGGAAAAATACAAAAAAACTAGAAAATTTAAGAAAGAAAGCTAAAAAAAATAAGAAATTTAGAAAAATACAAAAAAAATAGAAGATTTAAGAAAAGCCTAAAAAAAAAAAAGAAATTCAGAAAATATCACAAAAATATAAAATTTAGAAAAATACAAAAAAAAAGAGAGATTTAGAATAAAATAAATCTTTTAAATAGTTTAGTAGAATATAATAAAATAAAGAGAGGGTCATTGGTCTTGGGCTTAGATTTAAATCTAACCCAAGTTGACCGAGTCCATATGTGCAATTTAAGGAAAAACCAACAACCCAGTTGGATAATCACTCAAACTTGATATTGCATATGACTTAGAGATTTTGGGTTCAATCCATGGAAAGTGCAAAATGCATCTTCTTTTTTTTTTCTCACTTCATCACCATGTTATTGCTATGTCACGGGCTACATCATTTACCAACTCACTTTTAAGTGCAATAGATATACTCTTATACGAGTTGGACACACTCTTATGCACACAGGTTTGTATTTGGCATCACATATTATTTAGATTCATCTAATCCAAACATGGAAGAAAATCATATTGCATTTAATATTTTCTATCCTTAACTCGACCATGATACCTATAAATAGAAGTATACTATTCATTTTCAAGATACAAAAAAGTTTCGAAACACTTTAAAAAAACAAAAATCGAAGCTTGCTCTCTTTAGCACGGTTCCTCTCTTTCTCTAGGATAGCATCCCCTACGGTGTTTTTTGACGAAAACCATCACCACCACCATTATCAAATTTTCCAAGTCAATATGAGTTGATCGAAGCTGACTGGAACCGACCCTGAGCTGAGGTGAGTTGATCGAGCTGAATTGAGTCGACTTGAGCTGACCCTTAGTCAAAGTGAGTTGATTGAGTCGCCCCTTGAGCCAACTAAGTTGAAGTGAGCCATATGAGTCGCTCGAGAGCCAATTGAGTTATATGAGTTGATCCTAGTCTCCTCTAAGCCAATTGAGTTAACTCGAAGTCAATTCGAGCTGACTCGGTCTGTTGTCTATATTTTTTAAAATTAAATTTTATTTATTTATTTACTTATTATTTGTAAATGTAATAATAAATGAGAAAAAGAAAAAAAGAATAAAAAGGGGGAAAAAGAAAAAAGAAAGGAAGAAAATAAAAAAAAAAGAGAAGAAAAAAAAGAAAGTCCATTTTTATTTTAGAAATAAAATAAGTAAGTAATAGATGAATAAATAGATCACTTAGAAAAATAATAGTTTTTTTAATAAATAAAATAAACAAACCATTTTCAAAATTAGGATCCTACTTAGAATTTTCAAAAAAATAAAAAAAAAAGCATCGATTAGGGCCCTTTAGAATAATTTCTTTAAATAAATTGAATCGGATAAAAATGTAAACCCGACCCTTTTTTTTAAAAGTTAAAACAAACCAACCCGCTCATATTTTCAAAAAAAACTACGTACGTCTAATCCTGAATAGTGTGTATGTAAGCAACTACGGAGCGACGGTAAATAAAAACTCTGATTTTCTTTTTTGGTTTAGATTGTTCAAATTATCCCATTTTAGTCAAATAATCGAGTTTTATTTTATAATTGAAAGGTGATTTTTAAAGTTAAGGTTAAAATTGGAAAGTTAATGGTACCCATAAAGGTTTAAAGATCATAACCCTTGAATCCATATCTCTTGTTTTAAAACCATTTTACAAAATTAGTTTTTATCGAAAGATCAATGGCTAAGTTATAACCAATTCATCATATTGGGAATTGGTTATAATTTAACTCTTTTTTCTAACTCCGGTCGGGTGGCAACTTTAAAACGTTTTCAAATTAAGAACCAGTTTTCTTTAAACCCTAATTAAGGGTCGGTATTAAACGGGTAGAGTTTAATACTGGTCAGTTTAAATAACACTTAATTTTTAAAAAACCGAGAGGTGAAAAACCAGGCTCAACAGCATTCATGGTCCAGCAATTGAAATTGTTGACTAAGTCCCACCCAAGACCTTATAAGCTCCATTGGCTCAGTGATAAGGGAGCCTTACAGGTGAATAAACAAGTGTTTGTGCTGATTTGTGTTGGCAAATATTGAGATGAAGTGCTCTATGATATGCTGCCCATGAGTGTGTCCTACATTCTACTTAGATGACCATAGATGTTCAATCAAGCAGTGATATATGATAGAAGGAGGAATACTTGTTCCTTAGAGCATGAAGGCAAGAGGGTGAAATTGAGTCCTATGATTGCCGAGCAAATAAAGGTCATGTAGTCCCAACTGAGCTGAACCATGAAGAAAGAGGCTTTAGTATTGATTCGAGCTGAATTGAAAAGAGAGATGGAGCTCAAAAGATTGATCTATCTGCTGGTCTGAGGAATTTTGGAGTTGAGACCCCGAAGAGGAGGAGCTGCTTACCGAGGTAAAAACCTTATTAGAGGAATTTGCTAACTTATTTCCAAAGGAGCTACCAAAAGTTCTGCCCCCAATCCGAGGCATTGAGCATACAATTAACTTACAGCTAAGAGTCGTACTGTCAAACAAGCCTGCTTATAGGCTAAATCCTGGATAGGCGTTGAATTGTAGAAGTAAGTAGATGAGCTGATGAAGAAGGGGTATGTGCACAAGTCCCTTAGTCCCTACATCGTGCTGGCCTTGTTAATGCTAAAGAAAGATGTTTCTTGGAGGATGTGTGTAGATAGCCGAGCAATCGATCGAATCACTATCAGGTATAGGTATCTCATACCTGTAAGCCCCAAAGTTCAGACAAGTAATCGTAGGATTGAACTTAGAACCCAAGGTTTAGGGCGATCGGCTAAAGGATCCGATCACACCCAAATTATAAACTATTGAGAGAAATATTAGTAAAAATGACCCCGTAAACTTAAATTTAAGAAAATAAATAGTAAAATAGGAGACTATAAAATTTTCAAATTTTAAGCATAATAACTGCTAATTACCGAAAAGGCAAAAAGTGTAATATAATAACTAATAAATTAGTAGAGATAGATTATATGTATACTAAAAATTTTAGAATGACCAAAATAATATTTAGGAATGTTCACGTGTACCCTACATGTATTTACGTGTAGATAAAAATACGCGTAATTACTAAAATTGGCCGAAAACTAAGTAAATAATTAAAGAAAAATACAAAATAATTATAAAAAAATCAGAAAAAATTAGAAGAGGATAAGCTGATGCAAGATCAGGTCGTAACAGAAAAAGAAAAAAATAACCAATAGGAATATGACAAACAAAAAGCCTAAAATCAAGGAAATGGGGCAAAATCCCATCAAATTAATGCATAATAATTACAAAATTCGTCTATAAATAGCAAGAAAAATTCAGAAGCTCATTTGGACAGATACAAATCAAAGAAAATTAGAGAGAGTCGAAAATTCGAGAGAAAATCCAGAAAAATAAAAAAAATAAGAAAAACTGTGCAGTTAGGGGTTTTAAAGGGAACCCACACCAAACGTGGAGCTGGGAGTGGACGGCCACCACCACCACACGGTGGTGGCAGCGCCCAGGCCGGCCGACAAGGCCACGGCGGCCCGCGGTGGCCGGAGCCACCCAAATCGGTGAGTTCGATTTCCAGCCCGAATCTTGTAAATTTTTGTAAAAATAGTAAATATAATTAGAAAATTATGAATCTTGTTATTCTGGGATATTTCTGTATGTAGTTTGTAGGAAAAATATTATTTTGATGAAATTATATCCCGTAATATATGGCCCCTAAGAAATCGTGCAAAACCGAGCACATTTCGATTTAGAAATAAATGACCTTAGGAGTGTAGTTTCAAGCCCAAAATTTTTGTGTAGATTACTCAGATGATATAGAACAGTGCTATGAAGCCCTTTTTCAAAAATTAATTTTTGAAATTTTTAGATAATTTTTAGGTCCTAAAATGAGGCATAAAATGGGTAATTTAGGATTAATTAAGTAATTAAATTATTAATTTCTGACTTAGTGAATAAGTAAATGTTTTAGGGTGTTAAGATCTGATGGATTATGATACTTATAGCATTTAGGGTGTTAGATGTAATTATTAGGTTAATTATGTAATAAATGAGTAATAGGAAAAAAATAGTTAATTTTGTAAATTAGGGAAATTTGGAGTAAAATCTGATTTAGGATGGATTTAGACATTTTGAAATAATAATTGGTGTTTAGAGATGGTAATTAGAGTAATAGAAATATTAGAAATGCATTATGTGCATAATATGCAATAATGCATAATGTGTAATTATTGAAAATATTATAATAAAAATTGATATTTTAAGAATAATAAAAATGCACAATAAATCTGATAAGAAACTTGAATTTATGGAATTATATGAAAAATGTAAAAAATTGTCACATTAGGAGTGAATTCGGTACACTGATATGGATTGAAGTGTACCGAGTAAAATAAACACTGACAAAGGGTAATGATGGTATTTAGGTTATCGGGAAATAATGTGATTAATTTCACATTATGGGTTGAAACTAATTTCTAGGGTTGGAATATAAAACGCTACTTAAAAATCGAACTAAAAACCTGGTTTAGAAATCGATGCGAAAACCGAACCTGAACCTGAACCTAACCCCAAACCTAGAATAATTGTAAAAGACTTAATACCTAGATAATTGGGCATATTAAACCTTAAACAAAACCTAACAAGAAGCATTATAGGATAAAACGAACCTATAACAATTATATGAAAAGCTGAAACCACGTTCGTGTTATAGGGATAATCGGCGATGGCCTGAGCAAATCGGACCTCGAGTGGGCGAGCGAGGAGTCGAGGTAAGTTGGGATTAATACGATGCTGTATTTTGGAGGCTTAAGATTATGCTTGGTTGTGCTTGTTAGATAGTTAAATGTATGCATGTGCTTGATTATGGGTGATGCCATGATTCTGTTTGTTGCTCTGGTATATACTGTATGAATTGTATGTAATGATTGATCACCCTAAACTGGACCTAATCAAATATACGACCAGTAATCATAATCGAGCATGCATGGCAACTCGTTAGGGGATTTAGGACTCTCCGGCCAAATACCGACCCCTTCGGAAGGGATAGCGCAGGATTGCAAAATGGTCCCTTCTTCATCCTCAGTCGAACTAAGTGATAGGAGAGGAGGTCGCGGCGGGGATGAAGACAGTGGTTCGAAGGTAGTCGCGGGAGGAGCAAGGTCTCCATTACACAAGCCTGGGTTTGGTCGTGAGCTGTTGCATTAACGGTAACTCCTCAACCCGGATTAGAGCGGGCGCAATTTCTCTAATCTCACGACGGGCCGGACAACGTCGTGCGATGGCATTTGCTTGCACATGCATTGCACTTAATAAGTGATTGAAAACCTTGTTGTGTGTATGGTATAGTTTTAAGTCCTCCGTCCTTACTTACTGAGCTGTGGTTGCTCACATCCCTATAAACGTTGTGCAGGTGCTGGCTAAGAAGCGGCAACCAATTACTCAAAAGCTAGCAACTGCTGGATCCTGGGGAGTGAGGAAAAACATGCGAGGAATAAACACATATTTTAAGGTTTAAGTTTTTATTTTAGAATTACTTTTCATTTTGAATAATGTAACAACTAGGAAATATATTACGGAGAAATATTGTAAACCTTAATTACAATAGCTGAATTATAGCATATATATATTTCCTCACTTTCTTAGATAAATGATTTATTTAAATTACAAATTGTCTACTTCAAAGCGGGTTAGTTGTAGACGCCTTGTGTAGATCAGGTCTAGGATAGCGGTTGTGAGGCCAACTTCTATCTTAGGGTGGTTTACACGGCGGGGCTGTTACGACTCTACCGCTTCGGGGCGTGACAATACCCAGGCTTAATGACATGCTAGACGAATTAAGCAGAGCAAGAGTGTTCTCCAAGATTGACCTCAAATCTGGACACCATCAGATCTAAATGCGCGAAGGTAATGAGTAGAGAACCGCATTCAAAATGCGCCATGGATTATATGAATGGCTTCTAATGTTGTTTTGATTGTCCAACACATCCAGCATATTTATGTGTCTGATGAATCATGTGCTTCAAGACTTATTAGGGAAGTTTGTTGTAGTTTATTTTGATGACATCTTGGTATACAATCCCGACCTGGAGACTCACTAGCAACATGTTCGAAGCATTTTTGTGAAACTCCAAGTTGAACAGCTCTACATCAATTTGAAGAAGTGCGATTTTTGTCGATCCAAGGTGATGTTCTTGGGATTTGTTGTAAGTAGTGGTGGCATATAAGTCTATGAAGAGAAGATTAGAGCAATCACCAAATGGCCAGTGTCGACCACTCCGGCTGACGTGAGAAGTTTCTACGACTTGGCGTCATTTTATCATAGATTTATAAAGAATTTCAGTACGATTATGGCCCTACTCACCGAATTCTCAAAGAATATTGAATTCAGATGGGGAGAGAAGGAGTAGAGGAGTTTTGAGGAAGTAAAGGATAAGCTAACTACAGTCCCTGTCTTAGCTCTGTTAAGCTTGGACAAAGTGTTTGAAGTAGAGTGTAATGCGTCTAGACTAAGCATAGGTGTCATGCTGATGCAATAGGGCCAACCTATCGCTTATTACAGTGAGAAACTTCGAAGACCTATACTAAACTATTTTATCTATGACAAGGAGTTCTACTCCTTAATCCAAGTCCTAACGGTATAGCAACATTATCTGTTGCCTAAGGAATTTGTGATTTCAACCAATCATGAATCCTTGAGATATTTAAAGAGCTAATCCAAGTTATCCTAGAGACAAGCCAAATGGGTCGAGTTTATGGAGGGTTTTTCTTATATCGTAAAATGCAGGAATGGAAAGAACAATGTAATGGCCGACACCCTATCGAGACGACATACCCTCCTCACCAAACTGCAAACAAGGCTACTTGGTTTTTCAACTTTAAAGAATTTATATGCTGAGGATCTACACTTTAGTCATATCTATGTCTAATGTGAGGAAGGACGGACATTGGACGACTATCATAGGGAAGATGGATACTTATTCAGGAATAGGAGCCTATGTATCCTGACTTATTTTATGAGAGAATTACTAGTGCGTGAGGTGCATAGAGGAGGATTGACGAGACACTTTGGCTAGCATCGAGCCTATGAGGTATTATCCTCCAGATTCTTTTGGCCAAGGATGAAGAGAGATGTCCAATCCGCATTGGAAAGGTGTACGACCTGCCAAAAAGCAAAGAGCCTAGCCGAGCAAGGATACTATTTACCCTTGCCTATCCCGACCAAACTATGGTCTGAGCTAAGTATGGATTTCATGTTAAGATTGCCAAGGACATCCCGAAAGAAGGACTTCATCTTGGTGGTCGTAGATCGACTTAGCAAGGTGGTACATTTCGTGCCATGTTTCAAAATTAACGATGCTTCAGCTATCTCTTTTCTTTTCTTGCAGGAAATTATCAAGCTTTACGGAATACCTAAAACCATTGTTTTAGACCGAAACCCAAAGTTCATGAGCTATTTTTGGAGGACGCTATGGAGGCGAATGGGAACCAAGCTATTATATAGTATTGTCGAGCCTGATTTTCGATTTCTTTTATCTAAAATTAATTTCCCATTTCCGATTAATACTAAACTCTAACCCATTTAATATTAATCCTCGATTAAAGAAATTAAGAAATTTCGGTTTTCTTATTGAAAATAATTTTTGGAGTCGCCACCCGACCGAAGTCGGGAAAAAAAAAAGAAACTGTAACCATAACCAATTGGGTGGATTGATTATGATTTGACTACCAGTCTTTGACTTCAATTTTAATGAAGAACTAGAGGGTTCCAAATTTGGGAGCTAACCTATTAAACCCTAACGGGTACCACTATTTATTTACCGAAATTAGGATTATTTTTCTAATCATAATATTTAAAATAAATAGATAAATAAACAAAAAAAAAATCAAAAGAAAAAGAACCTAAGTTTAACAAATTTTATTGTCGCCCCGAAGATGCCTACGTACCCGCTAGCCGGGATCAGACGACTGTAGTTCTCTTAAAAATCTTTAATATGTTGATTGATTTTAATTTTAAAAACCGATCGAGTTTATGTTATTATCAATTTAGTTTTTCAAAGAAAACTCTAAAAAAGCCCTAATTCACTAAGTCTTTTATTTTATATTATAAAAAAAAAACTCTCTAAAAAGTTCTATTTATATATTTAAAAAAAAAATAGGGTTTTTATTATTTTTACATTTATTTATTTACAAAATAAATTTTTCTAAGTAAGAAAATTCTAAAGTCATAATGCTAAAAATATACCTAAACATATAAATACATACATATATATCCATTTACCTATCATGTTATAAGCTTAACTAAATAACTAATGGAATTATAATGATAAATAAAGAGACAAATAAATAAATAAAATAAAATAACCAAAACCGAACCTGACTTGGGCTGTTCGGTGAAGGATCAGCAAAACAATGGCCGTTGCGTGTAGAAGTTGCTACCAACAATGGCTTAGTCGCTGTTCGGTGTCGGAGCTCGGTAGGAACTGTCCAACGTGCACTGCTGCTGTTATTGCGGTGAGTTGTGTGGTTGAAATTATCGTGTGAGCTATTAGAGTCGCTTGGATTTGTACTTTGTGGACGTGGCTGCTGTCCGTGTTTGTGCAACAAGGGTTGGTCGTGGACGAGGTGGTGAAGTGAAGATGATGGACGGCAGAGCGTGGCAGTTGTCGAGGATGGCGTTGTGTTCAGGTGCTTAGTTGAAGACGATGAGCGAGAGAGGGAATGTGTTAAACGTGATTAGTCTTGCACGTGGACTAATCGTGCTTCAGGCGTTATGTGCGTATGTGAACGGTGGGCAGAATACAAGGGCTTGCGATTGAATTACTATGCTTAGTTGCTATCGTGCGAAGGAAATGTTGATCCTTATACAGTACCCCGTAAGTTCAGCGGTGGAGCAGCAGTTTAGCGATAGATGCTGCCATGTTTAGTTCATGCATAGGAATTTGGCCGTGTTCTAGCGTAGATGAGGAGCTACTGTGGCGTGGAGTGCATGCGTTGAGTAGCTAGTGAGTAGGGAATTGTGGCGTTAGGGAATGAATTTTTTTTTTTCGGAGTTCACAGGATTGTGTTTTAGTCGTCGTTGGTTTTTCTAACTGTGTGTGTGTGTTTATAAAGTCTAAATTATATCACATCTTATCATATCTAATTATATCCGATTCGATAATTAAACTAGATTCAAATCCGATTTAACTAAATTCATATGATTTAATTAGATATGACCCATTTTCATCTCACTTTTACAAAGATAGAAAAATAAAATCATAGGTGCCTGCTAAGACTCAAACCTAAGACCTTAAACTAAATTCACTCTAAATACTCCGATACTTATTCGTTAGGTTATTGGCCTGTGGTTTGACATTCAGTACAATTAAATTATATTTAAAATATTCGATTCCCTAAAATAAAATTTTTTAACTAAACTAAAACTAAAACTATTTATTCTAAAAAAAAAAAAAATTACTTCCTAAAAATCTACAAAAATCTTTTTTTAAAAAAAAATTTCTTTTCTTATTTTTTTGGTATTTTCATCATTTGTTAAATTTTTTATTATTTTTATCTTTTATTAATTAATTTAATTTTTTTTGTTATTTTTACTTTTTTTTGGTTTATTATTTCTGAATTAGGACCCTTTTTTGTAAAAATAAAAAATTAAAATTAAAATTACAGAAGGGTAAAAATTAGGTGTCCACAACTGCCCTTTTTGTGGTGAAATTTGAGCAAAACTTTGCCACAAAGATAAAAGAGACACCATTTTTGCCTTAGGACGACTCTATCCTAAGGAACGTTAAGTCACTTGACGAGGGTTAGAATAACAAGGGGTAGTGCCTTTGTGAGTTGGCAAAAATCCTTAAATGAGAACTTGGTCGTGCCTTGATGAGCTAACTAACCAAGGCGGTTAAAGCGCCCTTTGAGCTGGCTAAGACCTAAAAACAAGGAAAACTTGGTTATGCCCTGATGAGCTGACTAACCAAGGTGGTCAAAGCACCCTTTGAGCTGGCTAAGACTTGCAAGCAAGAAAACTTGGTTGTACCCTAATGAGTTGACTAACCAAGGCGGTCAAAGCGTCCTTTAAGTTAGCTAAGACCTAAAACATGAAGGAAAAACTTGGTAGTGCCCTAATGAGCTGACTAAAAGGTGGTCAAAGCGCCCTTTTAAGCTAGCTAAGACCTAAAAATGAAGGAAACTCGGTTGTGCCCTGATGAGCTGACTAACCAAGGTGGTTAAAGCGCCCTTTGAGCTGGCTAAGACTTAAAAATGAGGAAACTTGGTCGTACCCTAATGAGCTGACTAACCAAGGTGGTCAAAGCGCCCTTTGAGCTAGCTAAGACCTAAAAACAAGGAAAACTTGGTCGTACCTTGATGAGTTGATTAACCAAGGTGGTCAAAGCGCCTTTTGAGCTAGCTAAGACTTGAAAAATGAAGGAAGACTTGGTCGTGCCCTAATGAGCTGACTAACCAAGGCGGTCAAAGCGCCCTTTTGAGTTGGCTAGGACCTAAAACATGAGGAAAACTTGGTTGTGCCCTGATGAGCTGACTAATCAAGACGGTTAAAGCGCCTTTTTGAGCTGGCTAAGACCTAAAAATGAAGGAATCTTAGAATTGGGATAGTGCTCTATGAGCTTGCTAAATCCCTAAAAGATTGTAAGTTGAGCAACATTCTGTAAGTTAGATAACTAGGAGTCTAAGGAACTTCAGATTAGGACTACTCTCACGAGCTGGGAAACTCCCTAGGAGATTATAAATTGGGATTGTTTTAGGAGTCAGCCAGAAACTTAAGAAGCTTTAGATTGGGACTACGCTCTATGAGCTGGCTAGATCCCTAAATGAGAATATGAGTCTAGATAGCACTCCATAAGTTGACTGAAGCGCTAAATCCCTTGAAGAAATTTTGAGTTGGGTAACATTCTATGAGTTAGATGACTAGGAGTCTAAGGAACTTTGGATTGGGATCATGCTTTACGAGCTAACTGACTTGCTAAGAAATTGTTTTTGGAAAACAAGCTGTCATCCTTAAGGGAAACCAATTGCTAATGCAATGTTTTATCAGATTTAGAACCACTTACTTGGTTTCAATGATAGCTCCCAAGTAGTCCAATGTCTTATTGAGCAGTCCGATTAGAACCAACGATTTTGACTCTTACCATTGCTTTTCTTGTTCTCGTTCTTCTTCTTCTTTCTTATTCCGTCTCTTTCCAAAACTCCCACTTTTCTTTTCTTTTTTCTTTTTCACTTTTTTTTTTTGAAAGCAACTTAAGCTTGAAACGAATGTAAAACATATTCTTCTCGAACAAAGATGTCTTGTATTGAACTTCTGGTTAAAAATTGGCTTTTCATGCAAGCATCTGTTCTCAAGCGAGTTTCTACTTATACGCCACACGTTACTCTTTTTGAACATGGCCCTGTCCTGAAAAATAGGAAACAAGTCTCCCTTTCTTTGGGGGGTTAACCACAATAAAGTATTAAAAGAATTTTTATCAATAGTCATTGCTTCAAATTATTGTGCTTCTTGTGTGTAAGGTTTATTTGGGTAGATAATAGAGCGAGAAGTAGGGTCTTTTAGTAGGATGAGAAAAAGAAAGGCTAAGAATATTATCCAATGCTAATGACTACTAAGAATACTAACTTTGCACATAAAAAATGAAAGTGAGACCACAATAATAGTAAGATTATTTGCAAAAATTTCATTGATGTTCAAGGATAGTATATCTTCAATGCATCAACATTTACTGGGTCCTTAAGTCTGGACTGTCCATTTGAGACAAGATAACAGCTCCCCCAAGCAATACTTTCTTCACAATGTAAGGCCCTTTATAGTTTGGGGCAAACTTCCCTCTCGAATTAGTTGTCTTAGGCAAAGTCTTCCCCAACACCATATTTCCTTGCTCAAAACTTCGGGGTCGTACTTTTTTGTTGAAAGCCCTGGCCATTCGTTGCTGATAGCCAATGTGGTGGCACAAAGTTGCCAGCCTCTTTTCATCAATCAGGTTCAACTGCTCAACACGCTTCTTTACCCAGTTAGCCTCATCTAACCGAGTTTCCGATAATATTCTGAGAGACGGGATCTCAACTTCCACTGGAAGTACAGCTTCCATTCCAAATACCAACGAGTAGGGGGTTGCCCCTATTGATGTTCTGATAAAAGTTCGATAGGCCATGAGTGCAAATGGTAACATCTCATGCCAATCTCGATACATAATGGCCATCTTCTCAATAATTCTTTTGATATTCTTATTGGCTGCTTTTACGGCTCCATTCATTTGGGGCCGATAAGGAGTAGAATTTCTATGAATAATCCTGAAGTGTTAGCATAACTCGGACATCAATTTATTATTTAAGTTCGTACCGTTGTCAGTAATAATTGTTTCTGGCATACCATACCGAGCCAATATGTCTCTCCTGATAAACTTGACTACTATTCCCTTTGTCACACTAGAGTAAGATGAGGCTTCAACCCACTTAGTGAAATAATCAATAGCTACCAACATAAATCGGTGCCTGTTGGATGCTTTTGGAGTGATTGGGTCAACGATATCTATTCCCCACATCGAAAAAGGTCATGGTGCTGATAGTGTATGCAATTCTTGAGGTGGAGCATAGATCTTGTTCGCATAGATCTGGCACAAATGGCAGCGTTTAACATGTCCGATACAATCCGCTTCTATAGTTGACCAGTAATATCCCATCCTCATGATTTTCTTAGCAAGCATGTAGCCATTCATGTGGGGGCTACATACTCCCTCGTGCACTTCTTTCATTAGCATCTCTGCCTCTTTCCCATCTATACAATGTAAAAGCGTACCGTCAAATGATCATCGGTGCAGCGTAGAATCGCTCATCAAGTACTGAGCCGGCCATCTTCTAATTTATATTTTGTCCTTCCTCTCTGCTCCTTCGGGGTATGTACCATGTTATAAAAACATTTTGATATCATGATACCAAAGCTTTTTGTCACATGAACTTTCTATTGCCAAACAAAAAGCGAGCTTTTCTTCAATTTCAATTTTAAGTGGCTGAATCTCCACTCCTTTCGATATCTGAATCATTGATGCCAAAGTAGCAAGAGCATCAGCAAATTGGTTTTGAACCCTTGGAATATACACGAAGGTAATCTTTTCGAACTTGGTTATCAACTCGGCTAAGTGTTGGCAATAAGGCATTAATTTGGGGTCTTTCGTTTTATACTTATCTCGAGCTTGGCCTATAATCAACAAAGAATCTCTATATACCTATAGTTCCTGTATCTCTTTAAACAATGTGATTTTAAGTCCCAAAATACACGCTTCGTATTCTATAATGTTATTGGTATATGGGAAAACCAATCTTACAGCCATTGGAAATTGTGTACCTCTAAGTGATACCAAAATTGCCCCTACTCCACATCCAGACACATTAGCTGCTTCGTTAAAGAATATTTTCCACCTTGAAGATTTTTCAACTATTTCACCATTAGAATCATTTCCCGCTACTAGGATATTTTCATCGGGAAACTCAACCCGTACTCCTTGAGGGGCATCCTCAGAAGGATTTTCCGCTAATTGATCCGCCAAAGCTTGCCCCTTGACTGAACTTTAGCTCACATACTTAATGTCAAATTTTGTCAGCAACATTTGCCACTTTGAAACTCTACCAATGAGAGCCGGTTTTTCAGCTAAGTATTTCAAAGGATCGTGTTATGTTATCAACTCAATCTGATAATACAATGTATATTGTTTGAGTCGATGCATAACCCAGACCAATGCACAACAGGTTCTTTCGGCTTTTGAGTATTTTTGCTCCCCTTCGGTAAACTTCTTACTTAGATAGTAAACGACTCGCTCTTTCCCTTCTTCATCCTTCTGGCCAAGCATGGATCCCATGGATTCCGGCATTATGGTCAGGTACAAGAACAACGGCTTTCCAGGTTTAGGAGCTACTAACACCGAAGGTTTCATGAGGTATTCTTTGATTTTCGTGAAAGCCTCATTACATTCCTCATTCTAGCTAATCTTTGCGTTCTTCTTTAACAGCTTCAAAAGAGGGCGGCATTTGTCCGTTAACTGTGATATAAATCGGGTTATGTAATTTAAACGCCCTAGCAATCTTCGCACTTCCTTGAGTGTTTGTGGAGGAGGCATGTCAATTATAGCTTTGGTCTTATCAGGATCGACTTCAATACCTCTTTGGCTGACTATGAACCCCAATAATTTTCTTGACGTCACACCAATGGTACATTTCTCCGGATTCAATTTCAAATGGTACTTCTTTAGCCTATCAAACAACTTCCTCAGGTTTTCTAAGTGATTTTCCTTCTCTTTGGATTTCACAATCATATCATCAACATACACTTTTATTTCTTTATGCATCATATCATGAAAAATTGTAACCATGGCCCTCTGATATGTTGCACCTATATTCTTCAGCCCAAATGGCATCACCTTATAGCAAAACGTTCCCCAAGTCGTAATAAAAGTCGTCTTTGTCTTATCCTCTTCGGACATCCGAATCTGATTATATCCCGAAAAACCATCCATGAAAGAGAATAGATGATTTCTGGCGGTGTTATCCACCAAGACATCAATGTGAGGCAATGGAAAATTATCTTTAGGCGTTGCTTGGTTGAGATCTCAAAAGTCTACACACACTCTAACTTTCCCATTCTTCTTCATTACTGGAACAATATTAGCTAACCATTTCAAGTAATCCGACACTTCGATGAATTCAACCTCCAGTAGTTTCTTCACTTCTTCTTTAATTTTCAGCAAGACATCAGGTCGAAATCTCCTCAATTTTTGCTTTTTGGGTTTGACATCCTCCTGTGTGGGTAAACGGTGGACTACAATCAACAGGTCCAACCCAGGCATATCTTCATACGACCAAGCGAACACGTCTTGATACTCAGCTAACAATGTAATCATTTCTATTTTTTGTTTCTCTTTTAAACTTACCCCAATTTTTAAATTCTTAGGATTTTCTTTGTTCCCCACATTAATTGTCTCAATCGGTTCATCAATAGTAATTCTACCCAGTTCATGTTTTTGCCATTCCTTTTGTATATTACTGTGGTCATCGACATCGCTCCCGATGACTAACCCAGTAGGGCCGGAAGCGATATCGATATTCTCATTTTCTACCTGCTTGAGGTATTCTTGGTTTTCGCTTGGTTCATTGAATCTGAATGAGAATGCATTAAAAAAGTGTATGTAAACAAAAGAGAACTAAAGAGCAACATAAGAAAGAAACGAACTAAGATTTCATTGGATAAATGGAAGTGGGTTTCAAATAAGATAAAGGCCTAACTAATTTTGAATGAGCGGTTCAATAATACATTTGAAATGATGACTATCGAAAATAAAAATTCAGAAAATACTAACTACGGGTCACCCCTTTACCTTAGGGAAGACCTGTTGTTATTCACCGGATGGAGAACCAGTTTTTCAAATGATGCTAGAACTTGGGTGGCGAGTTTGTTGATCTTTCTTTGTCAGATTCTCGAGCTTGAGTCTCTTCTCATTTGAATGTCTCAACTAGCGGTGGAAAGGTCATTGAGGTATGGTATAATTTGTTACCTCTCTTGCCCCTCGCTTGTTTCTTCTGGAATTCTTCTACCGGGGTAGGATTGTAACCAAGGCCGTAAGTACCGATCTGGCCTTCCTTGAATCCCTTTCTTCTATCATCCTCTCTATTGGGACCGGTAATCATATTCACTTCTTCAAACATTTGTAAACCCAGCTCTTCTTGTCCCTTACTTCCTATGTAGGGTATAGCTGTCTCCTTATAGATTTCATAATCTTGATCTCCCAAAATTGTAATCACCTGGCCATTGGAGATAAACTTCAATTTTTGGTGCAGGCTTGAAGGTATGGCCCCTGCTGCATGAATCCAAGGTCTTCCTAGGAGTAGATTGAAAGATCTTGGAATGTCCATGACTTGGAATTGAATAGTAAAGTGCTAAGGGCCAATACTTACGCATAAATCAATCTCCCCTATAATCTCTCTTCTGGAACCATCAAAGGCCCTAACTGTTGTGGAAGAAGGCTTAATTGCAGATGTGTCGATGCCCAGCAAATCCAAGGTAGCGAGTGGGCAGACGTTTAATGACGATCCGTTGTCAATGAGTACCCTGGTGACAATTATGTTGTTACTCCTTACCATGATAAAGAGTGGCTTTGTATGTTTGTTCCCTTCCTCGCCCAATTCTTTAACTGAAAATGAAATTTGATCTATTGCGAGGATCGAATTAGTAACTGGTCCCATCTTCTCAGTTGGAATTTCCTGAGGGACCTTCACTTCATTTAAAGTGCGAAATAAAGCCTCCCTATGTGGTTCAGATGCGATTAACAGGCTTATCAACGATATTTGTGCAGGAGTCTTACTGAGTTGATCCATGATATTATACTCACTCGACTTGATCATTTTGGTAAAGGCCGATAGCCCTTCAATGTGTTCGGTCGCCGTCTTATCATTTGATTCTCCCGACATGACTTTCCTCCTATGCTCCTCTCTTGGTTGATAAATATTTCCCGATCGAGTAATGCCTCCTACCAGAGGACCTGGTTTTTCTTGATTTACCAGGTGATAGTTAAATGGAGCAGCCTTGTAATTTTCTGGTGGCAACCGTACGTGGAATGTGTACCTCTTCACTTCTAGAGTTTGGTTGCCAGTATAGAACTCAAAAACCTTAGGCTTCTTATCTAAATCAATGACGTTGACAGCACAGTCATCTAAAATCATACCACTCATCGACCTATGGTTAGGTAAGGGATTGTTATTAACAGTAGGAACCGGGGCTTGTACAAAATCCAATTGCACCGTCCCTTCATCTATCAAGTCCTGAATCTTGTTCCTTAGTCTCCAGCATGCATCAGCCGAATACCCTACTTATCCACAGTGGTATTCACACTTTACTGTGGGGTCAAAGATTTTCGGTCGATATCGATCGCTAGAAAGTTCATATCGTATCAAATTATCCCTTCGCAATTTCTCGAAGACTTGACTTGAAGGGACCGGTATCTTGGTAAATTGCCTATAAGTCCTGTTAGTTTGAAACTGGTCTCTGAACTGTTGTTGAGCGGGAGGTGGATTTGCCTTAAAAGCGACTTGAGCATTTGGTCTGGCATTTGAATTTACCATACTAGCAGTAGATTCTTTAGGCTTGCTGGCGACTAGTCTAGGACTAGATGATGACGCTGGTGGTCTTCTATCTGCTAGGTCTTGCAACTTACCGGAAGAGATGGCACTTTCAATCCTGTACCCGGCTACTACTACTTCGGAAAAACTGGACGAGGCCTGCTCAATGTGATGGGAGAAATAGGGCCTCTCCAAGGTGTTAATGAAAGTCGATGTAAGCTCCTTCTCAATCGTAGGCGTAGAGATTCTTGCAGCTAAGGACCTCCATCTTCGAGCGTATTCTTTGAACGATTCATTATTCTTCTTCTGTAGGGCAACCAAATCCATCATAGTCGGGGCTACTTCTCAATTGAATTTATATTGTTCATAAAATGCTTGAGCAAGTTTCTCCCATGTATTTATCTTATTCAAATCAAGCTGGGCATACCAAGTCAGGGCCGGTCCGATCAGACTATCTTGAAATGTCTGTACCATAAGTGGATCGTACTGAACATATTTGCCCATCTTCCTGACATGCAACTTGTCCCGTTATACTTTTCAAATTCTGGTACCTTAAACTTCTCGGGGTACGATCCCATGTCATACACGGAAAACTCTGTGATCCCTACCTATTTAAATCCATCACACCCTACGAATGCCTTCATCTTCTCAGTTATCTGTTGTGTTAATTTCTTTTCCAGTTCTTTTAAGCTGTCCGTACTTAGCCCATGGTCGACAGGTCTCGAGGCTGCATACGTGTCAGGTTCAAAGGTCGGGTTGTCTTTCGGGTAAACTCCTTCTGACTTGAATGGGTCTTTTTGATAATCATGCTCTGCTTCAAGAGCTTATGTATTCTTCCTATAATGGGTTTTGGCACTTTCTTCATTAGCCGGTGCTGTAGCTCGCAGCAAAGTAATGCTATCTGCTAGGAAGCTCATTTGTTCTGCCATCTTCTCCATAGCCCTCTCTATGGAATGAAACCTCAGCTCAGAGGGATCATTGATCTCAAGGTCTCCATCATTTCCTTGAGTAGTGGCCATCCTGGTTTGGGAACGTGTTCTAATCGGACTTCTCTAAAAGACTTGACGTTTAGGAGCTATCTTGAAATTTTACCTGATTGTTATTGAACAACTTAACAAAGGGTTAATACATATTACATTTTCCTAGAAAAGGGTTGTTAATCATATAAACACAAGATGCATGTCACACAAGTGTAATGAAAAATCAAGAATTGGGGAGAACCTTTTGATGTGGTAAAACCTAACTAACTTTTATTAATTTTTGCAATTATGAAGCTTTACACCTCTTATTCTGTTCATAAAAATGAATTCTAATGAAAACATAAAAAAGACCTAAAATCTAAAATTTTCTCTCTTAGTGGCTAGTAGGCTTATCCTGCGTCTTTTTCTTCTTTCGGATCATGGGAGCTTGCTCTTCTTTGCCCTTGGTCCTCTTCAATTGTGCTTCCAATGCCTTTATCTTCTGATGATACTCCTTACAACGGCTTTCCAACTCTTGCTCTCTTTTACTTGTCCTCTCGGGTTCAGCTTGAACTTCCCCCTTCTCTTTATTGTCTTCCATATCTTTCAGCCCTTTTGGCTGATGATAAAGAAATCCTTTGGTTGTCTAGCTCTTAGCTGTTATCCCTCTAGCGGTAAGGGAGGTCTTTCTTATGTACCAAAGAGCTCGGATGCTCTGAAGCTTGGTTACTTTATCAACCATCGTCATGTCGGGGTTAAGGAAGTCCAATGAGACAGCTTCTAATGATGGTCTAGGGATCATGTCCTCAATGAGTCCATTGGCTGGGACGTATGCGGTGCAAAGGTTGAAGCCGATCAGAGGAACCACTTTGAAGTCTCCACATTCTCTTATCATTTCCTTGCTTGCAAACCACCTGGGTGTCAACAACAACTCTTCCGCTTTCATACTCTAAAAGTATTGTACCCAGTAGCGGCTAGCTATATTTTTTAGCAGCTCGATTCTTTCTCCAAAAGATTTGATGAGATCATATTGCTGAGTAAACTCAACCCGATTGAAATCAAGCTAGTAACTTCTCATGTGGCTAACGAATCAGACCACCAGTAAGATCATATTAGTTTTTAGATCTCCTCGTTTCTTTTTCTTGAGATAGTTTAGTGACCGGATCTGCTCGGCCAGAAGGGTTGAGACGTATGATTTCCCTTCAAGGAATTGGGTTACGAGTTCTGCAATTCTGAAATGGACTCGACGTCTTTCATCAGGGAACAAAATAGTATTGAAGACCGCCAGTATAAAAGCGTTGACTCGGTACTGGTGCCATGCTTCTAAATTTGCATAAAAAATCTCGCGTTTTTCTCTATGCTTCAATTCAGTAGAAAACCAGTCCATGACATCCTCTAATCGAATGGTCTTTCCTTGATTTAAAACCCGGTTTATTTCGGTTTTTCTGATTCCTAGCAACTTGCTGAAGATCTTTGGTGCTGCAGCTTCCAAGTCTGGGACATAGATATCATCCGTGATTGTAGGAGCCCACAACAATTGGGAGTATTCTTCTAAAGTTGGGCTTAGTTGATATAGGCCCATACAGAAACTGGTGGATTCGGGCTCCTATAGGTGGACTAAGGCCCGTACTAGAGTGATGTTCACGGGGATCTTTTGTAGAGAGAGGATGGGCCCAATCTTATTCTTAATAAACTCCTGTTTATGTGGGCTGAAGAGTCGAAACCACGTTTGAAGCAGTTTTTGTGGCCAATGCGGTAGGTGGACATGAATGTCTTTAAAAGGCCCTTGACTTGATCCAGCCATGACTAATCAAAATCAAAATTAAAGTTACAATTACAATGTATTCTAAACTTTACAAAAAATTATTACAAATTATTTACAAGGGAATATTACAACTACAATCATAACTTCACAACTGCCTTTATCCATTTAAGTTCGCCATATCATAGGTTCTTGTGAATTTTTGAAAAAAGTTTTCATGTAATATAAATGGTGGGTTCTAAAGGTTCTCAAGTTCTGCAATCACTACGTTTTTCAAAGCAACGATTCTATGGTCGTATTTGAACTTGAGTGGGGTAGCCTAATTGGCTCCGGAAAGTGGTTACCCCGCAACATCCAGAGCTTACACAATGGCCCCCCTCCTAAGGTCCTAAGACGGCTTAGTTCTGACCGTATCTACCATGCATTTATAATGCAGAAAAACAAAATAACAGTAAATCCCTCCAAAATTCCCCCTTAAATAAACTGCCATAACAATAAAAAAAATGTTAGTAAAAAACAAATAAATAAAATAAACAAATACATAAAATAATACTTAAGTTTTTATTATTTTTATTATTTCATCTTTTTTTTTTATTTCTAGTTTTTGAAAAATAATCATATTTTCGGCAACTTCTAGTGGCTAGCTCTCTATCAGTCCCCAGTGGAGTTGCCAAACTGTCAAGCCTGATTTTCGATTTCTTTTATCTAAAATTAATTTCCCATTTTTTATTAATACTAAACCCTAACCCATTTAATATTAATTATCGACTAAAGAAATTGAGAAATTTCGGTTTTCTTATTGAAAATAATTTTTGGAGTTGCCACCCGACCGAAGTCGGGAAAAGAAAAAGAAACCGTAACCGTAACCGTAACCGTAACCATAACCATAACCATAACCATAATCAATTGGGTGGATTGATTACGATTTGACTACCAATCTTTGACTTTAATTTTAATGAAGAACCAAAGGGTTCCAAATTCGAGAGCTAACCTATTAAACTCTAACGGATACCACTATTTATTTACCAAAATTAAAATTATTTTTTTAATCATAATATTTAAAATAAATAAATAAATAAACAAAAAAATTAAAAGAAAAAGAACCTAAGTTTAACATATTGTATCGTTGCCGCGAAAGTGCCTACGTACCCGCTAGCCGGGATCAAATGACTGTAGTTCTCTTAAAAATCTTTAATATGTTGATTGATTTTAATTTTAAAAACTGATCTAGTTTACATTATTATCAATTTAGTTTTTCAAAGAAAACTCTAAAAGAGCCCTAATTCACTAAATCTTTTATTTTATTTTATAAAAAAAAACTCTCTAAAAAGTTCGATTTATATATATATATTAAAAAAAATGGGGTTTTTATTATTTTTATATTTATTTATTTACAAAATAAATTTTTCTAAGTGAGAAAATCCTAAAGTTATAATGCTAAAAATATACCTAAACATATAAATACATATATATATATATCTATTTACCTATTATGTCATAAGCTTAACTAAATAACTAATGGAATTATAATGATAAATAAAGAGACAAATAAATAAATAAAATAAAATAACCAAAACCGAACCTGACTTGGGCTGTTCAGTGAAGGATCAGCAAAACAATGGCCGTTGTATGTAGAAGGAGCTACCAACAATGGCTTGGTCGTTGTTCGGTGTCAGAGCTCGGCAGGAATTGTCCAACGCGCGTTGTTGTTTTTGTTGCGGTGAGTTGTGTGGTTGAAATTATCGTGTGAGCTGTTGGAGTCGCTTGGATTTGTACTTTGTGGATGTAGCTGCTGTCCGTGTTTGTGCGACAAGAGCTGGTCGTGGATGAGGTGGCGAAGTGAAGATGATGGATGGCAGAGCGTGGCGGTTGTCGAGGATGGTGTTGTGTTCAGGTGCTTAGTCAAAGACGATGAGCGAGAGAAGGAATGTGTTGAACGTGATTAGCCTTACACGTGGACTAATTGTGCTTTTGGCGTTGTGTGCATGTGTGAACGGTGGGCAGAATACAGGGGCTTGCGACTGAATTACTATGCTTAGTTGCTATCGTGCGAAGGAAATGTTGATCCTTATACAGTACCCCGTGAGTTCAATGGTGGAGCAACAGCTTAGCGACAGATGCTGCCATGTTCAGTTTGTGCGTAGGAATTTGGCCATGCTCTAGCGTGGATGAGGAGCTACTGTGGCGTAGAGTGCATGCGTTAAGTGGCTGGTGAGTAAGGAATTGTGGCGTCAAGGAATGAATTTTTTTTTTCGGAGTTCACAGGATTGTGTTTTAGTCGCCGTCGGTTTTTCTAACTGTGTGTGTGTGTTTATAGAGTCTAAATCATATCACATCTTATCATATCTAATTATATCCGATTCGGTAATTAAACTAGATTCAAATCCAATTTAACTAAATTCATATGATTTAATTAGATATGACCCATTTTCATCTCGCTTTTGTAGAGATAGAAAAATAAAAACATAAGTGCCTACTGAGACTCGAACCTAAGACCTTAAACTAAATCCACTCCAAATACTCCGATACTTATCCGTTAGGCTGTTGGCCTGTGCCTTAACATTCAGTATAATTAAATTATATTTAAACTATTTGATTCCCTAAAATAAAATTTTTTAACTAAACTAAAACTAAAACTATTTGTTCTAAAAAAAATTTACTTCCTAAAAATCTACAAAAATCTTTTTTTTTTTTAATTTTTATTATTTTTATCTTTTATTAATTAATTTAATTTTTTTTTGTTATTTTTACTTTTTTTTGGTTTATTATTTCTGAATTAGGACCCTTTTTTGTAAAATTAAAAAATTAAAATTAAAATTATAGAAGGGCAAAAATTAGGTGTCTACAAGTATGTCTTGCCATCCACAGACCGATGTACAGATAAAGGTTATTAATAGAACCGTGGAAACTTTGCTATAGGTTGCTGTTGGATGAAACATGGTCAATTAGGATCTGTGTCTGCTAATCATTGAGTTCGCATACAATAAGACTGTCCATAGCGTAACAAACATGTCTCCATTTGAGCTCACCTATGGGTATAACCCCGAGCTCTTGATAGGCTAATCACCCCAGCCAAGACCTAATGATGACCAGTTTGCCGTAGAAAGAGTTGAGGCCATAAGAACCATGTACCAAAAGGTTCTAGAGCAATTGAGTTGAGCTACTACAAAGCTCGAGAAGCGAGGTCGAGGATGGAAAACGAGAGAATTTTAACCAGATGATTTCGTTTAGATACATCTTAGCAAGGAACGATTCCCTAACTTGAGAAAGAGCAAGTTGTCTCTCATAATCGATGCACCTTTCAAAGTGCTTAAAAAGATCAATCTTAATGCCTACAAGATTGAACTATTTGAAGGATGTGGAGTCTTGGACTCCTTCAACATTGCTAATCTCTAACCTTACACTCTTGAGGACAAGCAACTTGGAGCAAAATTAAATTTAATCCCAAGTCTTAAACAACCTGGAGGGAACGATAGGGATCAAGGATTGATTACGCACTCCTGAACCTGATGGCTAGCTCAGATGGTTCATCGAGCTGTTAAAGGACAATTAAGTGCCAAAGAGCAGTGCTTACCCTAGTCTGACTTGCCAAGCTATTTCGCTCTCTATACCATCCAGGAAACTATTAAGGAGATCAGTTGACATACCCAGCCAATGCCTCTATAACACACTAGTCCAAGTACCAAATCAGGATACAACTAACCCTATAGTGCTGAGGGCAAACTGACAATTATCAAGAGCTGACCATTTGAGGCCGACCCAAATGTGAGTCGTCTCCGAGCCAACCATTGTCCAATCTCAGTAATCAAAGCTGGCAAACTGCCAATGCCGACCAGACCTAATCAAAGCTCACCCTTACTCGGCTCGCAATGTTATTGGAACCATAGAATGAGCATAATTACGTGCGCGCTGTCCTTTCTGACATCCATACTGTCTTTTCTAAAATCCGTATTATCCTTTCTGACAAAAGATATTCTTTTAGCACGATTACAATGCTACCCTTGTGAATTATTCTCCTTTTCCTAGCTAGTAGAAATCATTTTCTATAATTTCCTATAACCCATGACTTACCCTAATTAGGTATTATAAATACTTGCAAATTGTAATAGCTACAGACATCAATATACAGAGAACGCACCGAACTTTCTCACTCTCTTGAGCTAAGTGTACTTTCTCCTTGCTCTTGAGCTACTCTTATCTAGCCCATTGTGCATGAACTAGTGGTGAGTGCTCTCCAACCATACTTATATGTTATATTAAGTGTGACCTAAGCTCATGTGAAGCGTTGGTGCGTCATATCCATCGTCAGTGTATGAGAACCTTTGCTCACCCTTTGACTGTCATTTATCTTTCGAACTATCTCGATGTCCGAACCTACCCCCTTTGGTTACGCGCGATATGGGGCTTATGTGTTCATCTACGATTCCGTATCATTTTTTGTCTTGTTAGTTTACTACATTTTTCATTACCACTCCTATACTTTCAACCAATAATAGCCATGCAACTATATTGATAGTATTGCTGCAGTGATCAAAGTGGAAGCATCGAAGTGGTATCACTAAGTGATTATGGTTGGTAGTAGCAATGGTGTTATTGGTATTGGTAGGTGGTGGCAATAAAAGTAATAATGTGATAGTGATGGTGCAAGAGGTCACTAGTAATGGGATAGCGATGGTGGTGGAAAGTAATGATCATAGGGTTTATAGTAATGATGGAGGCGGTAGTCGGGTAGTGGTGTAGTTTTGGAGATGATAAAATTGTCTCATACATCGAGTGATTAATTGACACCATATGATAGACAATAACATTTATTCCTTATGGGAAAGAATTGAAAAACTTCATAAAATAGTTACTTTTTGTTTGAGTTTTGAGTAAGTAAAGGAATGGATACTATGTCAAATATAACCATTTTATTTTATTTTTTGTTTTGAAGTAATTAAGCAGACCCTAATATAATATCTAGTTTGAGGCAATAGTTAGTTCGAATGGAATAGATTCAATTAGAATGGAATGAAATGGGGTTAAAACTAGAATCATAAATCTATTCTTCTATTTGGAAATGTCTAAGGAATGGAATGAAATGAAATGGAATGTGTATAAAGCAGTATATGTCTAAAATACCTTTAATTATTGGATGTCATAATTAAATTAAAGGTTTAATAAGTAATTTTAATTAATAATAATTAATGAAGGGAGAATGAAATCATAATTCCACATTTTTAAAAGTGAATTCATGATTCCATCCATTCCTCCTTCCATGAAATCAAAATTTGACCTTCTAAATGCGCTTTCAAACATGGAGAAAAGAGAATGGAACTTGAAATCACGATTTTATTTCGGTCTATTCTCGCATACTAAACATAACGTAAGGGTGTAAAATCGCAATCTTAAAAACTGTATGCATGCTAATACAATCAAATTAAACTATTTAATCTACATAAAATTTTGGTGTGCGTATATATGTGTTTTATTTATAAAGTACTAGCAAATGACGTGTGAGCCTTTAAAATCACATTTAGGGCAACTGAGCTTAAATTTAGGACCTTCGAGAAAAAAGTTATTCGATTCAATCCAAACTTTACGATTAAGATAGAAAAGTCAGTTGAAGTGACCTAATGAAGTTAAATTTCAAAAATAATGACTCAAAATTCCAATTTTACCTTTAGAAGTATGATTACTTAATATAGTATAAATGTGATCGAAATCCCTAAAAATTGAGGTAGGAATACGAAGAGAACTTAAAGATAAGTTAATTAAGCTATAAAACGAAATAATATAGTATAATTTATTATATGAATATATACGTATTTTTATGAGTATACCTGATATAAATAATAATTGTATTTGTAAATTAACCCAAATTTACATAATTATATATAATATGAGCTAAATTCATAAAGATAAGTAGAGAATACATCCTAAAAATAAAAGCTATGTTAGAAACATAATTATACGAGTATAATTATACATTACACATGATATATATAGGATATATACTTGTACATTAATAAAATAACTAAAAACTAATACAATATACTTAAAATACTTAAATAATTGCAAAATCTACCTAACAATTCAAGATTGTAGTTGGAATTTGCTAGAAAATTACTGTGGCAATAGATTAGGATCACAATTGATGAGTCAAAAGCAATTTTCTTAAGAGGAAGACACCTCCTACTAGGATCTAGTAAAGAAAAAAAAAAAATCTCCCATGCGGCAATTTAACCTATAAATACTTGCAACTATCAAAATCTTACAATTTTAGCAAAGTTAAGACAAGAATAAATAGAGAGAAAAATTCTGGTAAATAGGAAAAAATTAGAAAAAAAAAAATATAAAAACAAAGCAAAAACTGTACTAAGGAAGTTCCCCAACCTCCCTGACTTTTTGGTGTGGAACTTGATTAGAAACCACTAGTTCACCCTGCGTCTTGGCCTTCTGACATCACTCTCTCCATCGCTAGCCACTAAAGCACTCAAGAATAGGTTGATCAAACTCCTGTCCTGTTTTTTGATTATTTTTAAAAGATAGTAAATTCACCTAGAAAGTTTTGAAAAAAATTATATTTAGATTATTTTAGATATTCTTTTGTGTGATATTTTTATTTTTGTAAAAATTTAAATATTTAATACACTTACTTAAGAAAGTTATTATTCATCCGAATTTTGATTTTCAAAATAAATGTATTAAATAATGTTGTTCTAGCTCGAAATTTTTGTGTAGAATATATATGATATATATATAGATAATTGCTATGTAGCCAGATTTTTTATTGGAGCATTTTTAGTATTTAATGTAATTTTAGGCCTAAAAATAGTTAGAAATTAAGGTGAAAATGTGAAATAAATAGGTTTTATGAAATTAAATAATGAAAATGACATACATTGACTTCTAGTGAATTATAATGATGTTAAGATAGGTTGAAAATAATTTTGTGTAAAAAGAATAACATTTGAGTAATTAAGTGTGATTTAGGGGTAAAATTATAAATTCAAGTATATAGACGGTAAATCGATAACACAAAACTAAGTGATGATTGAATTCATCATATTTTTAGGAGTTTATAGAAATTTTCGAGGAATTATTTGGTGACTTGAGCTATTTATTACGAATATACGTAATAAAATTGCTTAAATTACGAACCAAGACTTATTTTTAGTAATAATAAGCTAAAATGTGATAAATAATGAAATAAAAACTACCTATATACATACTAGTCGAATCTAATAAAAAGTAAAATTTTAATATATTTAATGATATTTTGACGACTAAGATATGTTATATACATATTAGGTTAAATAATATCCATATTAAATATCCCAACGATATTATTTTTATTAAAATTTAACAATTCTATATAATATAACCTATATCTCTATAATATTACGAAAATTTACGTATTACGATAACCTTACCATAATTGAAATGCGATTTAACCGATTAAAAGTATGTTTCGATATGATCGAAATGATATATTATATGTAATAGTGCAACTACGTATATTATTAATATTTAATAACTTAACTTGACTTATATAATAAAATTATATATTATTATTTAAGGAAAATGATAATATACTTATATATATATAACTATTTTAAATAAAACCATAATATTTTCGTAATTATTACGAAAATTAAATTTTGGTTTTGTATATATAGGGTCTCCTAGTAATAAGGCTATTGATGGCCCGAATCTTCTACAATGGGTATCTAAATGGGGTAAGTTGGAATCGTAACTTTACCGCTTTGTTGAGATATTGTATTAGAGTATCTGGAGACTTAAGAGTACTTCTATTTATGATTGTAATTAGTTATTTGTGTACATGCCATACGTGTGATTGGTATTTAGCTATAACAAGAGTTGAACTCTTTAGCGGGCTGTTCTGTATGATTGTATCGTTTTTATATTATGTAAACTTGTTTGGTTACTCCTAATACAACTAATAATGATTTAACTATAATGAAACTGAACATGTATAACAACCGTTAAAGGAAACTATTAGGAGTGTTAGGCCAAATACTGATTTCTTTCAACAAGGATAGCTGGAATGGTTTTTTCCCTATCCTTAATCAAACTAAGTGACAGGTAAGAAGGTCATGACAAGGGTAGGGGTCGTGGTTCGAAGGTATTTATGGGAGGAGAGTGTTCTCTATTGTATAAACCCAGGTTTGGTTTAATTTGAGTCGTGATAAAACTTCTCAATTGAGGTTGGAGTGGATGTAATTTTTCTAACCTCACAATGGATTGAATAAAATCCTGCGATGTTCATGTGATTGATTGCATTGTATTTCTTTATAATTAATAACCTTACTTATGGTTGTTTGGTACTCTTTTGACTCTTTTCCGCTTACTAAGCTAGTTATGCTCACATCCCCATAAACTCTTTTGCAAGTGACAAGTGAAGATCTATATATTCTGATACCACTACCCCCAAATTAGCGTGATGTTGGCTGGAAAAGTAAGGAACAAGAGATTCATTGAATCTGGGCTTTTGAATTTTCTTTTGAGTTTTTAGGAAACTAATTGGAAATTCCTTGGGACGCTTACTAGTTTCCTATCTTACTATAATTAAACTTCAAACTTGTAGTTTTTGGTAAACTTTGGATGTAATGTTTATATAAGTACTATTATGTTATGAGACAATAGGTTATATAGATCAGGTACTTTATAAAGCTATACAATAGGTATCAGAATGGATACTTCAAGTTGATTAAGTTGTGTACGTCTTGTGTAGATTATATTTACGACAGTAATTGTGAGGTTAGCTTCTATCTTAGGTTAGTTTATATGGCGAAACTGTTATGACTTCTTCTAGTCAGGATGAGACATGATGCACCCTTATTGCGGCAGTAAAATAATTATAATAATTTGATTACAAGTTTTAATTAGGAGGACTTGCATATTTTGCTAAATTAATCTCTCTATATACTTAGCTTCTAAAAGAATGAAAAGTAAAAAATCGCTCGTGTACATTTCTTAAAAAAAAGGTTATTTTAAAATAGAGGAAAAAAGTTGAAATAGTTTTGTCTTTTAATATCTTTTCTACCTTACTATTAATATGAACTAAGAAATATAGTTTATATAAATATTTACAATATTTTTTTAGTTCCTTTATAGATACTACTAAACATAAATCTTGACGTTTCTTTAATCTTACAATGCCATTTAAGTAAAATTCTAAAATCAGATAAAGAGATACATACATTTAAGAACTATAGCTCTTGAAGAACACTAGGCTAAACTAAAGAGGAGGGGATGACTTGAGTTTTGAGGAGAAATTATAATTTTTTTTTCGATATAAATAACTAAATGCAATAATAAAAGCAATGAAAGAAATAATAAAACAATAATAAGTGCAAAAATTAAAAAAAAAAAAGGATAAAGAAGATCAAGCCGGATATAACGTGAAGTTCGGACCGCCCCTTAGTCTCCATTGATACACAATGCCTCCAACTGTGGACTTCACACCACTTTATTGATTTCTCAATCCAAGCTTCAAGAGCTATACAAACATAAACTTGATTATGCAAGTTTTACACTCACAACTCTCAACACATATCACAAGAACTGTAGACAATAATAATACAAGAGAATATTGAAATATTGTAGCAAAAGATCAGTTCTCTAATGTCCTTGGTCGGGTTGTTGAGTATTTATACCATCCCATTCAATTCTTCCAATTACAGTGTATTAAATGCTTAAACGGCTAGTTGTATCAGACTTACCGGCATGTCGGTTGTAGACACCTAATTTTTACTCTCATTTTATTTTTCAGTTTAGGTTATAGGGTTCTAAATTAGAAAATTTTCAAAAAAAAAAATATAGGAAATTAAAGAAAACCCGAAAAAATGACGAAATTTAGAAAAATAAAAAAAGTAGGAAAATAGAAAAAAAACACAAAATATAGAAATTTAGAAAAAATACAAAAAAAAATGAAAAATTTAGGAAAATATATAAGAAAATCGAAAAGTCACAGAAAATTAAAAAAAATATATAAGGAATTTAGAATATAATAAATTTTTTAGATCATTTAAATAGAATAGGATTTTAATTTAAATAAATGTGAATAAAGGATTGTTGGATCTAAGCTTAGATTTAAATCTAGCCTAGGCTAACTTGATTAATATAATTGCACATATGGATAAGGCATGGACTAACGGCCTAACGATAAAACACATGAACATTGCAATTGGCATTAACTAGAGATCATGGGTTTGAGACTCGCTATAAGCATAGAAATGCCTTTTTGTCTTTTTCTTTTAGAAATCCTTACATTGCCACGTGTCAGGCCATTATTAGGCCACGTGTCTAATTGCAACAGGTGGCGCTTTACGATTGGCTGCGATAACAAAATTTCTTTCCCTTTTTTTTCTTCTTTCCTTTTCCTTTTTTATTCCTCATTTTCTCATTATAAAAACCCACACTCATATGTACAATAGGTGGAGTAAGAATTGTTTCAAAAACGTACACAACAAGGGGGATTTGTTTTTAAAAAAGAAAAAAAAAATACAGAGCATAGGGGAAAGGGGGACCCACTTTTCAACCACCTCTCTCTCTCTCTCAACTGCTCTCTCTCTCCCCCACACGGTCCACACTACTCCCCACTCTCGGCCTCCTCTCACTCACACACACCACCCCTCGTACATACATTACTCTTAGCTTGATTCTCCACTAACCATAGCCACCATACACTACCCTTGCCCCCCTAACCACTCTCTTTCGGCCTTCACCCACACACAAGGACCCTCTCTCGATTAAACTACCCTCACCCACATGGACCACAGATTGAACCCACACCATATGAATCACGGACACCACCTTTTCGGCCTTATTCTCCCTCACCACCATCGTCCCTGTACCCCCTAAACCCAATACAAACCACACAAAAACCGAATTTTCCCTTTGAAATCAGCCCAAAAACGCCCCTCCAATTACCTTCGGTTTCTTCTGCAGTTGGTGAACTGTAACCTATTGGACTTGATTCGTAGAGCTTTGACTCGACCTAACTTCGACCCAGTTTAGAACCAACCCGAGGATCCGATCCGCGTTGTTGACCTGATCCAAATCCCCCTTGCTTAGTCCAACCATTTCCTAATTTAATAATTGTTGTTGTTTTTTTTTTTGTTTTCTTTTTTTTATTATTTATTTTATTTTATTTCATTTCTTGTAGTTTGTTGTAAAAAAAAAAAAGAAAAAGAAAAAGAAAAGAGAAAAAGAAAGAAAAAAAGAGAGAAAGAAAATGTAGTTTATTTATTTGTTATTTTACTTAATCTAATAGATAAAACAAAATAAAAATAAAAATAAAAAAGTAAGTAAATAAAAAGAATAAAGATTGTTATTTCTTTTTGTCGCTTAGAAAAACATATTTTTTAAAAATAAAATGGATCCTTTCCAAATTATGGCACTTTAGGTTTTCCAAAATAAACCAATTTAGGACCCTTTGAAAATTTCTCAAATGAACTCAAAACGGGTAAAACACATAAACTCGACATTTTTTTCAAAGTTAAAATTAAATCAATTAGCTATGTTTTTGGTAAACAAACTACAGAAGTCTAATCCCGAACAGCGGGTACGTAGGCACCTGTATGCAAGCACGAGGTGATTTAAAATGTGGAAGTTTTATTTTTTCCATTTTTAGATATTTATGTAAATTAATCAATTTAGTCGTGTGTATCATGATTAGCTGTTTTTAGAAATTAAAAAAGGTATATTTGAAAAGCAAAGTTAAATTCGAAAAGTTAAAAAGTGGTACCCGTTTAGGGTTTAATAAATTAGCCTCGAATCCAGATCTCTGGTTTTCAAAAAACCGTATTTATAAATAGGTTTTTTAATTGATAGACCGATAGCTAAGTTATAACCAACCTACCCAATTGGTTATAACTTAACCCTTTTTCTCGACTCCGGTCGGGTGGCAACTTCAAGTCTTTTCAAGTTAAAAAAAAAAATGGTTTTCTTTAAACTCTAGTTGAGGATCAATATTAAATGGATAGGGTTTAGTACTAATCAGTTTAGAAAAGACCTAATTTTATAAAAAGAATGGAGAGGGTTAAAAACCAGGCTCGACAGCTTGGCGACTCTACTAGGGACCATCAAGAGGGCTAACCACTTAAAAAACATTTTGAAATTAAAATTTCTTTTCAAATTATCCATATTGTTTATTTATTTATTTCTTTGTATATTGATTTGTTTATTTGTTGTTGACTTCGTGTATATATTTGTTTTAATTAGCATATTTATTTTGTAAAAAGCATACATCGGGGCATGGGCGTTCATTTGTTGTATCAAAGATGCAGGGTAGATACGGTCAGACCCAAGTCATCTTAGGACCCTAGGAGAGGGGCCATTATGTAAGTTCCGGGTATAGTGGGGTAACCACCATTCGGGGCTGATTAGGCTACTCCACTTAAGCTCATGTGACCAATGAAAGTGTTTTTTAAAAATAAGTGAGGTCATAGAGTTTAAGGACTTTTAGAACCTACCCTAATTGCATATACTTCCTTCCAAACTTGGGTTAATATACTACCTTTAAAAGATTGTAACCCTACTGATCATCTAAGAGTTTTTGCAAACAAGTTTTGAAATTTATAGTAGGGTTACAACTTAAGGAGTAATATATTAATCCAAATGACCATAACATCTGCATATTTCTACGTTTTTGTTTTTCTATCATTGCATTGATGACTAATGCTTGTCTATAAAATGTTTAGACTTAAGATGACAGATAACCAAGTGAATGATCAGCCAAGTAATAGGCCACTGGACACCTCTAAGTTTCGTAAGCAAGTGTTGAGAGATGAAATTGTCTATCTGAAAGAAAAGCTCGAGTATTTTGAAGCTCACGACCGAACCTTAAGATCCCTTTTGGCATAGGTCATTGGGGATACTTATGAGATGATAGAGGACCTTAAGGCCTGTATATGGGACTTAATGTAAGGTCTTTCCAATTCAGATCTAAAGAGCCTAGAATGAGGTTCTAGAATAAATGCTAGGTTCTCTACCTTTACTTTTGTATTATGATCTTCCTTTTTCAAAATAATAAAGCTCTCTTTAGTTCATCGTTAGTCATTCTTTAACATTCTCATCTTTGTAAATAGTCTTCCATTTAACCACTATTCAATCTCATTTAAAAAAGTGTAAATAAAATCTATAGACTTATAAATAGAAACTAAAAAATAAATAAAAAAAAACCACTATCCTTATTTGTAAATTATTTTTTGAAAATAAACTTTAACTTTCTCTCTTTAAAAAAAATTGGAAAAAAAAAACAAAACAACAAAAAAAGAAAAGAAAAGAAAAGTTACCAACGACTATAAATGCTTATGGGCCTAAGGAACCAGCACAAGCTCAAACTTCTGGCCTACTCAAGTAACCAACCTAAATGCTTGGTTTTCAAACCACACGAGGCCCCTTAACTTATTAAGGAAGCCAAATATGAGCCCTTTGGCCCATTTAAGCAAAACACAAGTCCTTTGGCCCATTCAACCCCAAATACGAGCCCTTTGGCCCATTGAACAAACACGAGCCCTTTAGCTCACTCAAGTAGCCGACCTAAACATTTTGCTTTCAATCCACACCAAACCTAGTCCTTTGTCACCATTTAATCTAAACACAAGCTACTTGCCTAACACTAACCTTAGGCCCGTTCAGGTAACCTACCCAAACACAAGTCACTTGGCTAAGTATTCAACCTAAACACCGGCCTACCTAAACATAAGCCATTAGGCTAACCAGCTAATCTGAACATGAACCACGGTCCGTTAAGGCAGCCGACCTAAGCACAATCCTTAACCCCTAAAAGTAACCAAGCCAAAACCCCTAACTTGTTTAGAAAGCCAAGTTCAATTATGAACTGAGCCAAAACATAAAGTCAAATACTGGCGCATGATTTGAGAAACTAAGGGACAAAACCTAATCTTAGGCAAATAAAAAATGGACTCCTCCTTAAGAAACCGGTAACTCACTTTTTGAAAGTTTAGGATGATAAGAAGTAAGCTATATCCTATACATCAACCTGAAACACTTTGAGAGTTGAGCGACATAATGGTGAGAATACTTTGAACTCATTCCTTAAAGGAGGTTCACTTTCAATGTGATACTTAGATTAAAGTAAAGTTAGGCATTCACTTCTAAATCCTAAACACAATCATCTGTTGTTCACCCCATTGGACTTATTTGGAGAATTTCTAAATTTAAAACCTATCAAAAACCATCCCGTAATGGGGCAATTCGAATGTTAGGGTTATTGATTAGAAGATAAGGGTAAAATTGGTTTATGCTTATTTAAGTAACACTAATTCAAGAATAGCTTTTATTTCTGATAAATTATTTTTATTTGAAATGAAGAAGAGCTAATTTCCTTTTTAACCACTTCAAGCCCATACACTTGAAATCCATAGAATTAGGGCCTTGAATTATTTTAAAAAAAAAAACTCAACAATGGAAACAATCACTCTTAGGGCCAAAAGAGAAGAGAGAATAGTAAGAGATGGTGGGGCGAAGCAATTAAAAAAGAAAAAAAAAGAGAAGAAAAGAGGCCAAAGAATTAGGCTCGAAAGTGTAGGACAAAAAACCCTAAGCAATGTTTCACATCCCAATAGGGACAACCAAACCAAATCAAAGGGCTAGGAGTCGATGCCCAAATAGCCTTAGAAAACACAAGGCCTTAAATCATACTCCTAAGCTTGGAAACCCAAATTTCCATATTCACACTGACACTTTGAAGCTTCTGCTACCTATACTAAATCACATAAGGCCTCCCTACACATAATACTGCCCTTACATATGTAAAAGCTCCTTCGATCTTAAGATAATTTATCTTTAATAAAATTTATTTTTGAAACTAGGACAAGCATACTCCTAATTTTACCTTAAGGTTCTTGATTTGTATAACCAAGATTAATAAAAGCAATTTTTTCAAAATAAGCCTTTTCATTAATCCTTTTTGAAACCTTTGGACTAAAAGCCTAAATTGATAAGGTTAAACTAAAAAAGACCTAACGGATTGATCAAGGAGTATCACTTACAAAATGGACTATAATTTTTGAAACTGTAGTCAAGAGTGTAATCTAGACTGAGAGCTAGTAAGGAAAATCTCTTTGACTAAACTAATTCTGAGTTACCTTCTCCCTGAACGTCTTGAAATCACAAAAGCCTTAAGAGAAGCTCTAGGGTTATGGGCATTAAGAAATTCCATATGATTACCAAGGATAGGAGTGGTTATAAGATTGTTCCTTAATAAGAATTTATACTTGTTGGCAAAACTTTCAAAAAAAAATAGAAGAAATAAAAAAGAAAGAAGAGGGAGAAAGTAAAGGCTTGTTACAAAATTTTGGTCCAAATCCATGTTGACTCGAATAGCCAAGCTTTTAATCTATGTCATCTAGTTCCTTTCCAAGGTCATCATTCTTCAGTTATGGTTTTTAAACATCCTTTAAACTTTTTTTTTTTCAAATCAAGGGGCCTGTCCCTACTCTTTTCCTGTTCATAAATGGTTTTTCAACAAATCTCTCTATAAATACTTTTCTAAGTCAAAGAGTCTTTTGAAACTAGTTGCTTGCCTTATTTTAGTTCTTCATTCGCTCATCTTTTTCCTCTTAGGGATCAAGCCAACTCTTAAAGTGTTGTCCTTTCTTTTTTTTTCTTTTTAGGCTCCAGCTAGCCTTTAGGGCGTTGTCCCTTCTTTCTAGGGTGTAAGCTAGCTCTTAGAGCGCTGACCTTTCTTCTTGTTTCTCTTAGGGTTATAGCCAGCCTTTAAGGCACTATCTCGCCTTTCTCTTAGGGTTTAAGCCAGCTCTTAGAGTGCTGATCCCTTTTTTATTCTTTTCGAGGTTTTAGCTAGCCTTTAGAGCACCGATCCCTCTTTTTTCTCTTAGGGTTCTAGCCAGCTTTTAGGGTGCTATCCCGTCTTTCTCTTAAGGTTTAAGTCAACTCAAAGGAGCACTACCAAGTTCCAAATCGATCAAATTTTAGGGTTGCTAATCCTTGACAAATGCTCTCGCCTAAGATAGTCAACTCAAAGGAACACTACTAGCTTCCAGATCGATCAAATTTTAGGGTAGCTATTCCTTGAGAGATGCTCTTACCTAGGATAGTTAGCTCAAAGGAGCACTACCAGGTTCCAGATCGATTAAATTTTAGGGTTGCTAGTCCCTAAGAAATGATTCCGCCTAGGATAGTCAACTCAAAAGAGCACTATTAAGTTTCAGATCGATCCAATTTTAGGATTACTAGTCCCCGAGAGACGCTTTTGCCTAGGTTAGTGAGCCTAATGAGGCATAACTAGGTTTTAGATCAATCCAATTTTAGGGTTTCTAGTCCTTAAGAGACACTCTCACCTAAGATAGTTAGCTCAAAGGAGCACTGCCAGGTTTCAAATCGATCTAATTTTAGGGTTGCTAGTCCTCGAAAGATGCACCCGTCTAGTTAGTACAGTAGAGCACAATTAGGTTTCAATTTAGGGTCTTAGTTAGCTCTAGGAGCGCTTTGCCTACCTTGGTTAGTCAGCCCATTATGGTAGAACCAAGTTTCCTCTATCAGTTTAGGATTTTTGCCAACTCTAGGAGCGCTTTGCCTGCCTTAGTTAGTCAGCTTACTAAGGCACAACCAAGTTTTCCTCTATTGGTTTAGGATCTTAGCTAGCTCAAGGAGCACTTCGCCTATTTCACTTCGCTACATCAGTTCATAAGAGCATAACCAGACTACAATTCTTCTTTCCGTCTTTCGACCAGCTCTTAGAGTGCCAACCTTCTCTTCTCCAAATCCCCAATGGATTAGACTTAGAATTGCCCTCTTTTTATTTTTTAGTTTAGGTTATAAGGTCCTAAATTAAAAAAAATTCAAAAAAATATAGGAAATTAAAGAAAACCCCCCAAAATGATGAAATTTAGAAAAAATAGGAATTCTAGAAAAATACAAAAAATAGGAAAATAGGAAAAAAAACACAAAAAATAGAAATTTAGAAAAAATACAAAAGAAATGAAAATTTAGGAAAATATATAAGAAATTTGAAAAGTTATAGAAAATAAAAAAAAATAAAACAAATCTTTTCCAAATTAAGGCACTTTAGGTTTTCCAAAATAAACCAATTTAGGACTCTTAGAAAATTTATCAAATGAACTTAAAATGGTTAAAACACGTAAACTTGGCAATTTTTCCAAAGTTAAAATTAAATCATCCAGTTATGTTTTTGGTAAACAAACTACAGAAGTTTGATACCAAATAGCGAGTACGCAGGCACCTGTATACAAGCACGGGGTGATTTAAAATGTGGAAGTTTTATTTTTTCTATTTTTAGATATTTATGTAAATTAATCAATTTAGTCGCGTATATCATGATTAGCTATTTTTAGAAATTAAAAAGGTTATATTTGAAAAGCAAAGTTAAATTCGGAAAGTTAAAAAGTGGTACCCATTTAGGGTTTAATAAATTATCCCCTGAATCCAGATCTCTGGTTTTAAAAAAACTGTATTTATAAATATGTTTTTTAATTGATAGATCGGTAGCTAAGTTATAACCAATCTACTAAATTAGTTATAACTTAACCTTTTTTCCCTACTCCGGTTAGGTGGTGACTCTAAGTCTTTTCAAGTTAAAAAAAAAATGGTTTTTTTAAACCCTAGTCGAGGATCAGTATTAAATGGGTAGGGTTTAGAGAAGACCTAATTTTATAAAAAGAACAGGAAGGATGAAAAACCAAGCTCAACACCGATACCTTGAATTACCGGCAAGCCGGTAACAAAATACTCTACCAGCATGACAATTGGCAAGTTAACTGGTAAGCTGGCTCCTTCAGGCCAGTAAGTTTTTTTTTTTTTTTTTTTTTTTTTTTAGGGCTTTATATCGTCAGCCTGGTTCTTCCTTGAGCTGTTAACCCAATAAACCAAATATCACCTGAAAATTCTTTTAATGCATAACAAACAAATATTCTTTACAATCTAATTTCAAGATCATTTGATCACCACTCAAAAGATTAAATTTCTTATAGAGATAATTGATATATTTAATCATTAAGCAAGTTAAGCAATCTTATTCAATTATCTCAATATAATCAAATAATACTTAGTTTAATCATTCTGTTGTTTTGTTCTCTTAAAAAACAATATGTTTAGTTATATATTTTTTGTTTTGTTCTCATCAAAATCAACAAGTTTAATTATACACTTTTTATTTGATTCTCATCAAAATCAAATAATGAACCCTAGGTTCAATAGCTCTATGTGTCAGTGTTTAATGAAATTCTAAAATCAAACTAATGGATACATATATTTAAGAAATTTATATCTATATAAGGTGTGATATAAATAAAAAAATTCAATTTGAACATTAATATCATTTGTACTGCAAAACAAATTGATAAGCCAAATTACTATGTAAAGGTATAATAAATCCTTATGTAAATAGCTATGACCTAGTCTATGAAAGAAATCGTTGGTCAAACATTATTAATTAACTGAAAGTAACATGATAAATGGAGGTTATCATCATTAGCCTTACAGTAATTATGTATAAAAAAAAAATAATGGGTTGACATATATAGCCTCGTTGTAAAATATCATTTACACATGTATTGTAAAATTGTAATTGTAAGTTATATGATATATTAATAGTATAAAGGGGTAAACTTAGCAAGATGAAAAAGACACTAAATTTGTTGATTATAAGTGGAAAAATTAATTAGTATGTGGTTTAGTGATAACATAAAGATACGTTAAACAAGCAAAGACCTTAGAATTCCATAAAATAGCTTAGTCAATACTTGAATGGTTGAAAATGTTGAAATCACTCAAGATTATTTTATTGAACTATACTTTGACCCCTTCAATATGAGCTTTGTAAATCTTCTTAAGCTAAACTTATTAGTCTTTGGAACTAATATCATCGATCTAAATTGTAATGTCAAGGAAAATTATTTTCAAACATGAGGGTATTTTTGACTTTTCGCTCGATTCTAAGACCCTACCCTCCCCTTAAGGCAGCCATTTAACTAAAGACTCTCCTTCTTTTAGTAAATAACCCTCTAAGCATTCTTCTAACCTTAATCCTTGTTCTTTTACAGCTCCAAGTAGCTAAAGGCTAGGGGTTTCTATAAAAAATACACATAAGAGGAAGATTAAAAGGAGGTTTAAGATAAGTCATGAAGAGTTATCTTGGGAAAATTTGTTTTTGGACCATTTAGCTACCTAAATTACCCATTTTTTGCTAATCTCAAAATTTTACTCAGGAGTTTCTAGCTGGGAATTCCTTAATCTTCATCAAGAGCAAGCAAAGGAAGGATATAAGGTAAATTTCTTAAGGTTCTTCTTAGCTAAGCTTGTTTTCAAGTTTAATGTCACGTTTTAGAGAAGTTTTACTTAGATTTAAGCATTAAAAGAATCTAAAACAAATTGTTCTTTATAGTTCTTGGTGGGTTATGACTTTTATTTGGATTTCTTGTGTGTTTACTTCACCTCAAGTAAGTTTTCTTGCATCTTCTCTCTTATTCTATAAGTTATAAGGTGTTGTTGAGTTTGGGGTAAAAATAAGGTGATTTGAGTTAGTGTTTAAACAAAATTTTATAGTTTGAATGGTGTAAAACATGTTATGTTGGTGGATTAGTGAGTAATCAAAGTATATTTGAAGTAGGATTGAAGAAAAATTAGACTCGAGTTGGTTTAAGGATGGAATTTGAGTCTTTATTTGCTGTTTTGGTTTGAACCATGGGGTTAGTTCCAGTGGAACTATGGAGCCAGTTGTAACCAGTCTTCTAGTTATAGAAGGCTGGTAAGGACCATTTGACCGGTTCCCCTAAGCGGTGTGGTTGATTGACACTAGAAAGATGAATCAAGTTTTCTTTCATTCCACTTTCTTAAATCAATTTCCTTATGTTCTAACCTATTTCCTAAGGCACATTTTATACTCTAAAACCATTTGAGCATCTTATGTTATAACTTATTTATAAAATGTTTTACAAAGAATCAAACTTTATTTCAAAATTTCGTTTCTTAAAACCTCCAAATCCTTATTCCAAGTATTTTAATCTTTCATTTCCAAAGCCAAGGTCTAATCTTTACCGATTTTATTTAGCCATAGTTATCTTTAGAATCCTAAAATATAATAGGAGTTTAAGGAGCCTCTAAGGAGTGTTATCCAAAGACGATTTGGGTAACTTAAAGTGTTTGAATTGGATTGATTAGAATGAATGATTAAGAAAAGTTTATTGTTCTAACTATCAAGTTATTAGATTCAGGTTCCTTGTTGAGTACGATTTAGACCTTAAGATTATATTCGGACTTGTGAACACAGTTTGGACCTTGAGTTTAGATTTGGGCTTTGAAATTGGTTTTGGTTCGCCTTTCTAAGTACATGGTGTTTGTTTGTATGATTAAAACAAAAATGATCTAACCAAACTAATTTATATTCAATTTAATATTATTGTTTGTGGCTGTGTTTGACCCATTCGTCCTCAAAGCTTTTAGTAGCAAATCTCTAGGGAGCAACTACTGATCATATGTAGAGATTCCCTAGCGGACTTGCATATGGGACGACGTAGTTAGAATATTAGGTTTTAAGGACTTTAGACTCTAGACTCTAGGACTTAAGGGAAAACTTATATTTATATCTACCTATTTATATAAGTAAAGATGGTATGGCCAGGTCATTAATACCCCTTTGTTGGTTGTTAGCATAAATTCAAAATAATTAATTAATTGTTTACTTTATATTTGATGTAACTTGCATTATATGTATGTCCATGGCCTAGTCTGGCATCCGTGTGTGCTTGTGCATCATGTACAGGGTTTTAGCTCATTTTTTTTATTTTTACAGGATTGCAAGTCAATAAGATGAAGTTAAATGCATAATATAGAGTTCGAGACTACTGTTATCAGGTTAGGAAGAGAGGTAATAATAATATTGTCTTAATGATGTTGTTGATAATTTGTAGAGACGAGATCTATGATATGGAGTATAATTTGGCGACATGTTATATTAGTAAGGGGTTAGAAAATTCTGTTGATAGAAATGTTTGTGGGTGGAATGGTTCGCTTGTGAGACATTCAATTTGTAGTAAACTTAGAGATGTGTTATCGGTATTTTATTGATAGGTATACTTGCGATTTTAGAGATTACAGTTAGTTTTAAAACCTTGATGCATCATTAAGAAATTAAGGACATGTGGCGGGTTGTGGCGCCTTTAAATTTTTAGGGATTATGTAAACAATAACTATAACTTGTAAATATTAGCTTGATTAACATAGGAAGTTATCAACTTAGTTGCTCTTCATATTATGTAGTGTGCATAGATCTTCAAAGTATATGTAAATCCTTAAGACTTGAATTAATTAAATGAATGCTTCATCTTAGTCATAGAGCATATGAGCAAATAACTATTTTCACTTTACAAAATCAAGGGGGGATGTTATTCATGATTAAAAGGTAGGGGTACATTATCAAAATCACTAAGCCTACGTTATTATTATACAAATAAAAATGTATAGTTTTAAAATGTTAAATTCAAAAAGGGAAAAATAGTTTTAAAAAATTATACATATTATGTTGTAGATAATAAGTATGATGTATATAAATATATGTGTCATATTGCAAATTATATATATGTTGTATGTATAGTACTTTATCATATAATTTACCGTTTATATTAAATCATATAAAATATAATTGATATATGGCATTATACATGATCTATACAGTATTTGATCATATAATTGATGCATCATGCATCCTGTGATAATGATGACAAAACGTGCTATCTTAATGCTAAGAAACTTATATTTTTATAACTCTTGATCTTAAAAAGATATTTTCGTGGTTCAATATTGGTAGGGATGCAACAAGGGCATATTTGGGACAAGTCTTATAAAACCTAAACTTGACTCCATAGATTTAGCATCTCCCAAAATCCTATAAAAACTCGATAAGATTTTTCCTCTTATTATCGAAACCCATTACTATAAGGCTTATTATCTTTTAAAACCCTATAAAACTTCATAAGGTTTTTTCTCTTATTATTGGAATTTGCCCTAAAAGGACAGTATAGACCCCATTCACGACCTGCCCTACCTTGATTGTACTAAATATTTTATTTTGCTCTTTTTTTTTTTAAGCTGTTGTAAGCATATTTTCAAAAGATTTTTATAAATAAATAATCAATATACTTGTAAATCTTCTCAATAAAATTTTGTAAGATAAAAACAAAGAAATAACTTCCAATTTTTTACCATGTTTGGGCTTCCCATTGGATTTTTTTGTTGCCCTAAAACTTGATCATATCCCAATATCTAGTAAATTCCCTATTAGGCCTATTGAATAAACTATAACAAACGTCCGATTGCATCTCTAAATGCATGATATCATAACTTGTGAAAGCAATATAGTATTTAATTGATTGATCTCTATATAGAAAAGGAAAAAGAAACAAAGAGAAAGAGAGAGAAAATCAGCAAAGAAATTTTTTTTTGTTCAACATATTAGGTTGATTAGTAATATCTTCTAAACAAGTTATAAATATGATTAGTTACGATTTTAAAATTAGATTTGAATAAAATCAAATGTAAAATATTCTTTGTTTTTATTAATAAAAAAGAAAAAAAATTCTTTTCATCGATTTTTCCTTAAGAAACTCAAAAGTGGGAACACACCAAAAGATTCTTAAATTGACCTACTCCAACTAAAATTTCTTAATTTCTCAACTCTCAACAAAGGATTCGTATTCTCGAATGTTGCTAAAATAATAGATAACAAATGACGAGGTAGATGAATGAGAAAGAAATCAATAATATATAATAAATTTGGCAAAAAAAAAAAAAACACATTAGGCATGGATAATTGCTAGCAACTATATTAGTTTCCTAATTAGTGCATGCCTTCGTTTCAATTTTCAATGCTCAAACGGTGAGTTTTAGCATTTAATTACGAATTTCAGGCAGCATAGGCTCTGAAATGAGGCCCTTATTTGGAGGTAGAACTGTTGGTGGAAATTCATTGGGCTGGGGGCCACTGCTCTGCGGGCCCGCGGGCCTATCCCTGCACACAATATGAAAGGAGCTTAAAAACCCAATAACTTCAAATCTTACACTTCTTCGAAATATATATAAGTTTGTTATACCAAATGCATTATATTTGAACTATTCTATAAAATTAGAAGGGCTTGTTTAAAGATTATGATTCAATGCATGCATTTCTCTAGTACCCCTAAAAGACACCTTTTCGACAAACGGCTAGAAGATCCAAAACATAAAGTTAGTAACTTCCTCTACCATACCGTTCGCATCTTCATTCAAGAGACAGACCAAACGCCGTCTCCTCTCCTCCTTGACCGAAGAACGAGGCAGCTAGTTGCGTTGACTAGAGAACTCTGATGAGAGCGGCGAGGAGCCACAACCATCACAATTAACCGAGTAAGTTCGTGGCAATTTCGCTTGCATCGATTAACATCCTAAAAAACTAACATTTTTCTACTTTTATTTCTTCCCTTCTCATCCATTTCCTTCCCTGTTTTCACAAGAAGAGACCGAGACAGCTTGTGGTCGACGAAAAAGAACTCTGGCGAATTACGATCGCCAAGAACAGATTAGGTTACCCCCAATCTCTAACTCCGATTTGTCCACGATGGTGTAATTGCATCAACTGTCCAGAAATCTCCTTCCTTATTGTCTCCTTCGATCTAGGGGGAACAAAAAAAGGAAAGAGAAAAGGGGAAAGAATTCACTTGTCAACCCTGGCCTTTATATCCCCCACTATACCAGTTTCCAATTCCCTTGCTGTTTTCGTAATTCTGGTCACCATGTACATGGGAAATGTTAAAACAAGGGGGAAAAACTAAAATAAAATAAGATAAAACATTAGGATCTACATATGATAATAAATGAATAAATATTTGCTCAAAAAAGAATAAATATAGGCCTCATTAGGGGGATACATCTGGGATGAAAATTTTCGTATAATGGAGCATGGTGGTGTAGAAGCCGTGCACTTCAACAACACATTGGTAGGAAATTCTTGTAACTCAAATTAAGAAGGTGGAGGAAGAGCTTGGGTAATAGTGAGTCTACCGAGATGTTGGACTAGTTATAGCTTGTGATGTATTGAAGATTTGTTGATATCGAAAGTATTAAATCTTTATCATGTTATAATATATTGATAATTAAATATATAATGATAAGGATATATAGTTTTCGATAGAATTTATAGGAAAATATCAATATAATACGCATACATATGCCAATGTAATACTATGATATCATACATATAATAATGATATTTGTAGGAAAATGTCAACATGCTAATATAACATGCATTATACACTTTATTACATAATGGATATTATTATATTATTTATGTTATAGCAATTTATTATATATTGATAGGACATGCAACATTTGATATTTGTAATATATTATATTGGCATAGAATACGAAGCCTATAACAGAAGGAGTAATATATTATGTAATATATATTATGTACTATACATATAATGATCCGGTGGGTATACTTTGTACACCTTATCAAGTATTTTGTCCGACTTTTATTATGAATCTTTTGCTGTAAGCTACAGATAAATTAAAAGATACACACGCGAACGCGCGCCCACATACACATATATATTTATATATTCAACAATAACATTTATAGAGTGATCGATATCTAGCAAATTTCGGATGCTCTATAACGTAATGATCACGTTACCAAGAAAATGATGAAATACAATGGCAACCTATTAATTAAATAATAATAAAATGAAAAATTAATAAGTTTTGTGTTGTGTATTGAATTTCAAATATTAATATGTATAGATAATAGCCTTGGACATTAACTAAGGGAAATTTTAAAGAGAATAGGTGCACAAAATATATTTCAAACTATTCTATAGTCATCCTTTGATAAAATGGGGAATAACGAAGATAACAAAGCCGAGTGAAATGTATAAGTATTAAGTGACACATTGAATATTCGACATGCATAGAAATAATCATGAATTATACCTATTTGCGAATAGTTTTGTGCATATATTTAAGAAATTCCATATCATTGATGATTAAAGTATAAAAATGTACACATTAATTCCTATATGAATTCATTAGGTTTTGATAAGGATAATATTGACGCCCTGATGAAGGAGTTAGGTTAGGTGAAAGTCTTTTATTGTATATACAAGCCTATCTTAAAATACTGAACCAAGGAACATTAAATTATATACCCTAGTGTATGAGCAAATTTAATGGACCTTACATTTAGGCTCGTTCTAGTTCTTGTTTTGAACTTATAAAATGAAGGCTTAGAATTAAATAGTAGAACTCCAATATTTATACCAAACCAAATGAAATAATATGAACCTTAATTTAATAATCAATGTTTAATTCATAAATTAATTAAATCTATTAACTATGTTATAAAATTTGAAAAACTACTTAGGAGAATTGCAATTTCAAACTAGCCTCTCATACAAAGTAGACTTAACATTATGAAAATACAAGTCTACGTGAAGCTAAAGCTTTCCAAAATTTAAAAGGATGATTTATTTGTTGAAAATGCAACATTAAATTAAAGTTTTGGTTCAAATAGCGGAAAGTGAATAAACCTAGTTTATTGAGTTTAGTTTATTTATCTTCAACGATAGACACTTAATCACTTGTAATTGTTTAAGAGACATGAACTTCTAGAATTCCTCCATCAATTGCCTTCAAGAAAATTATTTTGACTAGATACTGTAGACAGGTGAGTGATTTTCTATGATTACCATACTTGATTGTATTTGTAATATAGTTGTATCTTAACCAATTAATGATACAAGATTCAACTATTTAGGGGATAGGGGAATGCATGTGCTTAGCATTATTTATTACTTTGTGCAAAAATACTCTAAATGATATAAACTGATAAATTGGTTGCTACATTTATTAATTAGATCATTATTGCTAATGAGTGTTTGCCTTATTTGTTTGGTCACTTCGTAATGAATATAACATTTGTCCATCTTAAATCTTAAATAGGACATGCATTGCATGATTACATGAAGAAGGCTATCAACATCATGCGGTGGCATGAAGAAGCTATACGAAGGTAATTATTTGTTTGCAACCTCACCCTGACCTCTAAAGACTACTACATAATGGGGAATGCCATCATTTGATTAAGGCTTCTTCCATTACGATTATCCACACTCTTGAGCTTATATATATTATCATATCCTTATTTTAATACTTACAAATCAAAACCCCATTTGAGTTGCACACGTGGTATTTTAATATATTATAATTAATTAATAAGACATTGGGCCGATTTTGATTTTGCTCGGAGTGATGGTGCCTGGAGTTGACGAGTAAGAACTTATTCCTTAACCTTTGGCAACTGGAGAGTGTAAATTGGGATTGTAAAAAGTTTCTGAAAGACTGTGTATACTATTACATTCATATGATTACTTTATGCATAGCATATTAATGGTCAATAACTTGTTTACTATTGCTCGTTGCATAGTATGAGAGATGATCTCATCGAGTTGTAATTTTGCTCACCCCCCAATAGTTTTCGTTGTAGGTAATGTCAAAACTGAGAATAGCTTGGAAGCCAAGTGATGAGTATATTAGACTCAGATCTTGAAGAATAAGCATAGGATAGGATATTTTTAGGTTCGAACTTAGACTGTGTGAAGAGGATATTAAAACACGTATTCTTCTACTTTAAAATTTTCTACCCCTTTAGACTAGTTCAGACTCATATCTTATAAGAGATCTTAGCTATCTAATCTCATTGTTTGGTAATGGATTTCGATTTTCTGTAGTTCTGACAAACTATAGAATATCAATTTCTTAATTGTTTTCATAATTAATTAAATTTATATATCATCATTAAATGTAATAAGAGACTACTTAGATAGTGTCTTGCAACCTCTCACTTGCAAGGTAGTATTCATATTACAGGTATACATGTGATATGATGACTTTAGAGCATCCTTAGCAGACCTCTTTTAGGTTCATGACAGTTGTAATGCATGTCAAGTTAGGTTTTAAGTCGAGTTTAGGCTAGTCCAATTTTGAGATGATAAACTAATTTCGAACAATCCAAACAAGGCAATGTACACAATACAAACATAACTTAGAGGTCAACTCCCATAGTAGAATATCGAGATTCAAAAAAATATGTTGTAGATGTACAATCAAACATTTAGAACCACATACACACTTAGGTCTCAAAGTACTATGAAATAGTATTCCAAAATTATATAAGACATTAATCTTAACTTACTTGGATCATTCGTCGCTTAACTAAGTGTTTTTGTGATATTTTTCTTCACTACAAATCCCTATATTATAAATAACATGTTAGTATTTATATAAGTTATAAAATATCATTACTTATTCTTCCTTGTTGATAAGCTCTAAATTAGATATATTTTACATAGTAATTTTTTATGATTTTTCCTTGAAATTTGAGTTTATTTTTAGATCATGATACTTAATTAAGTAAATTTTGTTTTCTAAGTTTTGAAATGATTTACATGAGAAAACGAGAAGATAGAAACAAGTTTCATTTAAATTGAAGCTAAAATGAGTAAGTTATGAAGGTTTGAAGATTGACACTAACGAATGATATGACTGTATTGTTTCTTAGCAAATTTAGAGCTTATTTTCAAGTATCACAGTTAAGTACATGATCAAACGACACGACCATATTCTTGCTCATGCTATTCCCAGTTTTGAAAAAACAAAAGAGAGAAGAAAAAGTGAATAGCAATCAAGTATACGACCAGAGGATACAATTGTGTCTTTGGTTGTGTTGTTTGCAGCTAACATATTTTTCTCACTTTCTATATAAAGGTTCATTAGGGTTTTTTTAGATAGAGCTTTTGGTAAGATTTTTCAGAGTTTTTCAAGCCAAGAACACTCAAGAGAGCAAGGTAAAAAGAAGACTTCAAGATTTAAACTTTTGTAGATTTCACGATTCTTTCTTCTATTTCCTTCTCTTTTTTTTTTATTTTAGATTGTTATTTTATGATGTGTATAGAGTAAATTTTTAGTATCTAGGTCTTATGAAACCTAGATCTCACATGTGATGATTGGTTTATTTAGATATAATGAAGATTTTTATTCTTTTTGAATCAATTATGTATGCTTGCATATTTTAGATTGATAATTCTACAGGTCATTAATTTAAATATGATATTACATAAGAAGATCAAGAGATTTCTTATGTAATTAAATCTAACACGGTTGATGAAAGTTTATGCAATGTTAGAGATAAATTGCAATACTTTTCCAAAATTATAATATTGTCTTTAATATTATTTTTAAGAGAATTTGTTGCATAATTAATGTAATCTTAGATTATACTATTATGAAGAGATTTTATTAGGTAATCTAAAGATTAGGGTTAATAAGCTTGAGAAAATTATTAACTTTAAAAGAGAATTTTCTTAATTAAGAAAAATTAAAGATTAAATTAAATTATCTATAGGGAAAGTTACATGTGTAGATTTAGGAAATCAAGATCTAAGTACATCGTTAAGTCTTGAATTTAATCTTTAATATTTTGCTTTCTTGTTTAGTTTTTGATTAATTATTAAATTAATTAGTTGTTGTAATTTTTATTTTGAAAGAATTGAGTTCTTGAATTAAATTTATTCAATTAAATAATAAAGCTACGGTTAGTATTAGTATTCAGGGTCTTTGAGAGATTGACTTGAATTTACGTTTGTTATATTAGAATTTGATAGGTGCATTTGCGTCGTATTGCTTGTGTTAAATTTATTAGCCCCATTTAGGAATTTATTATACTTAAGTGCTAGGTTTTAAGGTCATCTTAGATTAATTCCTTTTTACGCTATCTTTTAAGTTATCCTCTAAATTACCTTATGAAACATCCTTTAGAGCTAATTAGCTTTAAAGTTCTTAAAACATTCACTAACTTACTCTTTGAGTCTCACCTAGTTGCAAATCACACAAATATACTTTGATTCCTCCTCTGAATAGAATTCTAATATGGCATTTACTTAATTATCCTCTGATTTACCTCCTGATTTAGTATGAATACTACATTTTCGACTAGATTTTTGCAACTTCTCCTCATTACCAGTTAAAACCAACAACCAACTTCTACTCCATCCTCTTTTTAACCACACTTCCATGGAGGACTACATTCAAGTTTCCCATTTAGATGAAATAACAAGACCACTTAAAAGAAAATCTTAAAATTTTAGCCATTAGCTTACATATCCTTAAATCCCACCACTTTCACTTATCAAATTCATTCTAACATCACCATCCTTCATTAAATTTCATCCTAAAACAACAAAGGTGAGGGTTCAAATGAAATTCTTAAAGAAAATAAAATATAATATGATTAATATCTATTTAACCAGGTTTATGAACTCAACAATTAACAAAATAATAGAAAATAGTTTTAACAAATGAATGAATGGCTAAGATTTATTCTCACAAATTCCAATGCCACTACATAATAGAAAAATCTAGGTTCAACATAAAGAAAACCTCTTTCCTATCCCTTCAATTGTTAAAGCTAAGTATCTCTCTCAACTCTCTATTTCTCTTCTTTATGTTTTAGGGTTGCACTAGAAGAAATCAAATTTGATACCGATTATTGAGAAAATATTGCTTATTTAAATGAAAACTGGAATGGTTTTGTGGTTTTCTTATGTTTGTGATGTGATTCTAGTATTCGAGTCCCATATGACTCGAAAAAAGGAAGGAGGAAGAAGGCAGGGAGAATGATCCTCAAAGGGTATACTTCTCCATGATAACCCTTTACTATATTTTTCACTATTTATAAGAACATAGAATACTGTTGCTACACTTTTTTGTTACAAAAACTACTTGATTTGTTATAACTATTTCTTGATTTTATTGAAATTCGACATATTACACTTGATTTGTTATAGATTACAGATACTACACTCAGTTTATTAAATTTGTTAGACATAATCCTTAAACCATGATGGATTTTATCTCTATCTCTCACTATTTGGTGTCGCCTTTATCCCTTGTATATTAGATTTAAACCTGATTCATTTTATTGAGAAACTAGTGTTCATACCATTAGGTTATAATGACCTTGATACATATGACCATCTAAGATTCAATTTGAGAAGAACATAATTTATTGATATTAATACACTACGTTTATAGATGAATGATAAATAAGTATCAATGATATATTGATACAAGGTAGAAATAATGGGTAGTATCTAAAAGGGAAAAATATAATTTTAATTCTCAACATTTCACTGTTTTTCCATTTGAGTCTAAACCTTTTTCTTTTCCTTTTTTGCACTTGAGTCCTTAATGTTTGTAAAATGTTACAAAAAGTCCTTCCATTAATGATGCTAGTTTTTCCATTAAAGTATGACATGTGGTACTAGTGATGTGTTGATCATTGATAGGTAGTTGCCTTGTGGTTTGATCGCCATGTCATGAAGTAGCAAGAAAGCCCTGTATGGCTAAGTTAGTTAGAGCCCTCCGATGCCTAAGTTAGCAAAGGAAGGAAAAGAGAGGCTATTGTGTGTCTGACAGAAGTAAGGCAAAGGTTTCAAGAGTTGGAATCATTGTACCTATAGCTCTATGGCTTATTTACAAGGTCTAGAGTTTACTTACTTAAGATAAGTGGTAAGCTAGGATTACCTTGTATGTGGTTGGCTTAGACAAGGTGTATGTGGTACGAGAGAGGAAAGCGTTGCCTTGCCGATTAGTGAACCTTAGAAAAGGTGGTTGTTTCATCCGCAGTGTGGGCAACCATCACAGCTAAGTGGCTAGGCTCCTAAACAATATTGTGGATGTTAGACAATATTTAATGAGAGAAGAGAGGGGGAGAACAATAGAGGCATTGTAGTCTCCACATCATGCCTCGAACACCTAACATGAGCTCGGGGTCAAGGTGGAGGTTACATGCTGAGCTTGGATTTGGACGGCTAAAGGGTTTAAGCCTACTGAGGATGTTGGCAAGAGTTTTCGAGGACCCAAGGAGATCGAGCTGGAAGGTGCTCAAGGTAAGCTTAAGTAGGTTGTTTGGTGCTGGATAAATCAAACAAAATGCTTCGTCAAGAAGGGCTCGAGGACGTTCACACCTTGTAAAGGACTTCGCTGAGAGGGCGATTTAGTGAGGTGTAGCTGGTGTAGTCTGCAAACTTCTATTTCTACCTTTCTCAGTGGTCCTTCATTTAGGAGGATGATTTATCGTTTCTAGAGCCAAGGTAGTCCTTAATTGAGCTTCTTGTATCTTGGTTACTGATTTCTAGCCTAGCCCAAATGGTATACTCTTGGGCAACATATTTCTTCGCCATTCTCAAAAACTCGTCTAGATTCTTGGGGCAGTTAAAAGTGATGGCATCAAACAATTTGTTAGAGGGTTCAGCTCCACCAATAATGGCTTAGAGTGTGACCCTTGTGTTAAGCTTTGAGACCTAGAGTTACTCAGTTGAAATTCTCTAAGTAGGCCTTAAGTATCCTGTTAGGCATCTACTTAATGTATAAAGAGTGGAAGAGTCACTATGCAACACTTTGCTGCTAAGAAAGTGCTATTGGAACCCGATTGTAAGCTTGTTGAAGTAGTAAAATGAGTTGTCCTGAAGGGTATTCAACTATAACAGCACTACCTTTGTCAAAGTACTCAAGAAGGCTTTATACATGATGGTGTCAGAGAAGTTGTAAAGGCTTCATCGTACAAAAGTGCTCTAAATGGTCATCGAGGTCACCGATGCCATCATATATGTTGAGGTATGGAAGCCGAACATTTTGAGGAAGCATCTCCTCCAACATGATGGGCATAAATGGGCATCATCTCTTGTTTGGACTTAATAACAAAGTTGAGGATTTGACTCTCTTCTGCTCGTGCATGTTAGAGGTATGGGGAATGTGCTTGTCCAGCTTTCGGACATTCGTCTCCTTGAGCAGCTTTTAAAAACAACATGGGGAGAGTTCCTTATGTACCCCATTGGGGCTTGATTGCTGACTTAGTGTATGCGCCTATCCGCCATTTGTGTTTTGCTAATTGTGGAGATATTCGAGTTGGTAGCAATTGGGTTAAATAAGGTTGTGTGGGTGAACTAGGTTTAGTAGAGGTGTTGTAAAGCATCTGTTATACTTGTTTAGCGTGTTAGACGAGCTAATTGAAGGGTCTTGATTATGAGCCTTGCCTTGAGCCTTTTCCAAGGCGACAAATTCTCTTTACAAAGCAGGCTTTGCTTCTTTCTTCTTATGGCTTGCTCCCATCATTTGATAAAAAATGGCCTTCAGCTGGTCCAACTCTAAAGTTTGATCAACTGATGGTGGTGGTGGTGATTGACCATTGTCCTCTTGATGGGATGCTTATGAGTACATATGTTTTCTCTTAGCCATGTGTAGTGAATAGGGAACAAAGGTGGGCGCCAAATGGTAATGTGTTGATCATTGATATATAGTGGTCTAGTGACTTGATCGCCGTATGCGATAGTGGACCTGCAAGAAAGTCCCCCTTGTTGCTAAGCCAATAAGGGCCTTCATGTACTTAAGTTAACAAAGCAAGGAAAAGAGAGTATTTTGTGTTGAAGAGAAAGTAAGGTAAAGGTTCTAAGAGTTAAAATCCTTATACCTGTGACTCCATGGCCTATTTATAAGGTATCGAGCTAACCTACCTGGGACACATGGTAGGCTAAGATTAGCTTGCATGTAGTTAGTGTAGATAAGGCATGCATGGTATGAGAGAGGACAACATTGCCTTGCTAGTTGGTAAACCTCGGAAAAGATGGCTATCACATCTACAATGTAGGCAACTGTCACACCAAGGATGGCTGGGCACTTGGGCTGTACTATGGATGTCAAACAACATTTGATGAGGAGAGAGGGAGAGAGAGAATAGTAGAGGCATCGTAGTCTTCAAGTCATGCCTTAAACACTAAACATGAGCTTAAGGGTCATTTTTGAGGTTGTAAGCAGAGCTTAAATTTAGACAGTCTAAGGATAGTGGGATTATCGAGTCTTAAGGTCCAAGGGGTTAGGCCCATTAAGGATGTTGGCAGGAGTTTCCAAGGACCCAAGGAGATTGGGTGAATAGGCGTTTAGGTTAGGCTTGAGCAGGTTATCTTGGTGCTGGATAGATCGAGCAAAAAGCTTCATCAGGAAGGGCACAAGGACATGTGTCCGGAAGGACCTAAGTAGGTTACTTGACTTGAGTTAGAGTAGAGGAAGAGAGTTAATCAGGTTGTTGAAGGGAGCCGAGCCATCTACCTAGAGTAGTGCTTGGGGGTACCCTAGCAAGTGTAGATACTTGGACTTAGGCCTTTGGAGTTTAGGCCCAAAATGGTCAATCAATAGGCACCATCTTGTTAGTCTACATACATGTATTACATAAATAATATAATAAAATATAAAATAAGTCATAAAAAATAAAAAAATTTGTAAAAAGTTGGAAAAATGAAAATTTACTTTTGGTTATCCTTAACCTTGGGATGGTTGGAATGGCTACTTTATCACAGTAGATCGCAACTAACTTAACAATATAGATTATTCAACTCACTAATAGTCATATGTTGTTGTGTATTGCTTTAGGGGATGGGCAACCACTCATGGTTGCTATTAGGTCTTGACCCACTTGACATTTTATGGCTATTTCGATTACTCTTGTAGGTCGGGATGGCCAAAACTTTATGTTTTTTAATTATAGTCTTAAATTTTTTTTTTCCAAATTTCTTCTTGTTTTTCATTAATTTACTTATTTAATGTTTAAATAATTATATTATTTAATTAAATCAACTCTCTATACCAACTACACACCACCATGTGTCTTTTTTTTTTTTTTTGCCAACCACCATGTGTCATTTCTTAAATAAAAAATTGATGGTGTTAGGAAAAAAAAATGTTTGTAAACTTTTGCAAACATTGATGATTCATATGAAAAAAAAAAAGAAAAAAGGAACTGAAATAGAAAAATAGTATCAAGATTGGGTCTGTTTACCTTTGTAAAACGTTACCATTAATCATGTTCCTAGTCAAAAGTTGCTATATGTTAAAATTTTATTATTATTTGTATTATCATTAATCTATCCATCTGATGGTATTTCAAGTAAGGGAGAGAAACTCACAAGTAAATTATGAGCAATGACGGACATGTCTATATTTATTACGAAATTGTTGCGGAATTATTATTATTATTATTGTTTTCAGGATACTTTTTTCTGTTCTAAGACATGGCCAGAGCACGTATTACCTGTCATGTTATTCGTGATTTTTCTTCCGCAATTAATTTTGTTTCAGCAAATATTTTCCTCAAACTAATGGTCGGAGCACGCAAATAGAGTATCAGATAAAGCGTTAAAAGACTGGCTGCGCAACATAGCGGAAGCCAATGTTGACTAAAATTTGCGTTTATTGTGGAAACATTAGAAAAACCGAATCAAGTAGAATTAATTAACTAGGTCATGGCAAGAAAAGACAACGTAGTAAATATTTTTTGATGAAATTATGTCAGCAGCAGGTTTGGCATCATTATTTAAAACGAGTCAACGAAAAGGAAAAAATTTTCAGATAAACTTCCCGCCTAACCATATAAGAGCATGTTTTCCTACTAAGCATCCTATACTTGTTTATAATCGGAATGCACTAAATGGTGCTTAAAAGCATTCAAGCATCTTTACTTGTCTGGCAATGCCAACATAGCCGAAGCCAGTGCTGACTGAAATTTGCGTTTATCGTGGAGCCATTAGAAAAACCAAATCGAGTATATAATTAGTTAATTTGGTCATGGCAAGACAGGACAACGTAGAAAGTATTTTTCGATGAAATTATCGTAGGAGTAAGTTTGTCATTATTATTTATTAGCAAATGTGTACTCACCATGCTTGTACAAAATTAAATATAACAGTTCAATACAATTTAAAATACAACGCATAGTATCTAATCAAATTATTGTAATAAATAATTAAACCAATGTAGAGAAACTATCATTTAGTTCAATTGTTTACTATACATTTGAAAAATCAAGACCAATACTGCTTATAGAAGGAAAAGCATAATAAATCGGTAACTCGTATCAACTTTACTAAACAATTGAAAAAAAATGTATATCATATAATAACAGGAATTTAAATGGTAATTCAATTGTATTGTCATAAATTATGATATTTTAATTTAATGATTATCAATATCATTTAATAGCAAACTTTAGGTAAATTCAATAATAACACAAAAGAAAGTAGTGGATCAAAAGGTAGAAAATGAAGAGTTAAAAGCATCTAAGAGATGATTGACATTTATAGCCTTGGTGAAATAGCACTATTTAAATTCACAAATAGCAAATGACATGAAAATATTTATATTTAAAGGCCAATTAGGGCAAATAAGAAAAGACACCAAAAGTTTTCCTTTACGTTTTAACAATATAGTTAATAGATTAATATGAATTAATATAGTTTGTCTGCACATGATTATAATAATATATATTAAAATAATTTGACCATCATTATTATTGAATTAATATTATTGACTATCATTATTATTGTATTAGTATGTATCGATATAGTTTATCTATTTTAATATATGTTGATATAATTCATAATGTACTAATAGTTTGACAATCATTGTTACTATATTTATATGTTTCATATTGTTTGACCATTATTATTATTGTAATAATATGTATTAATATGATTTGATTTAACATTTATTAATATATATTAAGATAGTTTGTCTATATTAATATGTATTTTTATAGTTTGATTGGTATTATTATTATATTAATTTGTATTAATACCTTTTGAATGTATTAATAATACAAACCTTTCAGCATTATCCAAATTAAAATATTTGAATATTTATATGATTTGACTATATGATTATGTAATAATCATAAAAGGGAAAAACTATATAAAGCATCTTATATATTTATTTTTTAAGAAATAAAAAAGATATTTTAAGTTATATGTTGATTTTGTTCTAATAAGCTCCATAACTCACATGAATAAAAAAGCAGATTTTAAATTTTGAATTTGGAGTTTCAACCAAGCTTAAGGCTACCAAAATAAGATATTTAGTTTAGCTTTAGGTCTGCAAAAGAAAGGGAAAAAAATTAGCTTGAAGTGAGCTTATATTTTGGCTTTTTGCACCACCCAATTGTACTTCTTACTAAATAAAATAGCTAAGAGAGTTGCAAATTTAGTAGCAAATAAAGTATAAAGAGTAATTTAACTTAAAATAGAAAATCATCAGTGACAGTTGATCTTTGTATAAAATTTTTATTCATTCACTTTACAAATATTATACAAACCATATTGTGCTAAAAAATAAATGTTTTATTATAGTACTCATACTATGTAATAGCTATAAAATCAACTATCAAACATATACAAAAGAAAGCAACATAATTATAGTATTCTAGGGTTTCGAGTGAATGTGATAATCTTAGGTTTCGAACTCTTAAATTTAAGGCATTGGACAACGTTATTTGTTTTAGTTCAAACCTTACAATAAGGCTAAAATAGTTAGATAAAGTATTCTAATAAAGTTAATTTCTCAAAATAAGGTTTATAAAAGACTTAATTTAAGAAAAATTTCAATTTATTGATAAAGTCGATAATTATAAAAAACGTGAAATTCGAATATTGAAATATAGTGAAATATTAGAAATAAGTTATTTAACTTATAAAAATAATAAATAAAGTTGAATTATATGTAATATACATGTACTTACATAGGATATACATTATATGTATTAAATATATACATATAATAATAAATTATAAAAATAAGGTAAATTACTATAAAATAATTGAAAATCTTTTAAAAAAACAATTTGTTGAGTCACCAAAATGATGTGGCAATATGGGAATAGCTTGAAAACATGAGTTATCACAAGATTAATGAGGAATTAACATATGGTGTCTAATCGACACATAGAAAAATAGGGAAATGACATGTGTCCACTTTTTAATATGTAATCCTCTTAAAACCTATAAATAGGGCACCGAATAGCATTTTGCAATATTTTAGGGACTTGGAAACATGAGAACATAATTTTATAAAATTAGGAAAAATTAAAAAAAGAAAGAAAGAAAATAGTGGGAAAATAGGATGAAATACGATTCTTAAAGCTATAAACAACTTGACAATGAGCCACTTAGGAGTTAAACCTGTAGTGGAGAGAGAAAGTGGATCAACATAAGGTGGTGGCCAAATGATAGCCGGAACATCATGTGCAGGTGAATTAAATTTTAGTATATGATTTTTATTAATTTATTAAAAATATCAAATTAGCTTATAAAATCATGAAATTTGGTTTACCTATATTATTTTACATTTAATTTCATTTGGTAATTTTATTTTCTTGAAATAACATTGATAAGATACTTGCTTAAGAATGTACTCTGTTTTGACAAATTTTAAATAAAATTTTCAAAATACTAAATAATATTGTTTTGGCTTGAAAATTTTTGTATAACACAACTATGTTATGTATTAAATTGAAGTAAAGAGAATTTTTTTTAAATCTCCATATTTACTATTTATTATATTTATTTTGAATAAAACTGGCAATTTTAACTATTTGTTGAAATAATTGGTTTTTGATAAAATCAATAAATGAGCCTTACATATTTTAACTTTTGAAAGTTTATAATGGCATTTGGAAAACTTTAATTTTTTTTTAATAATTAAATTCGCTTATTTGCTTAATTTTTCGTAATTTTAGGCTAAAATGCTATTTTTACAAATATAGGTGATAAGCCAATTTAGTACGATTGATAGTTAGTATCTAAACTATATATTTTTGTGAGTTCATAATATTTTTCATGGAATTAATTGGGCTCGTATACTATTTATTACATATTTTCTTAATATAAGCTTATATATTGACCTAATATGTAAAATAGTAAATGGTACTATTATGATAATTGATAAGATAATGTAAGATTAGTATTTTAGGTATAAAATTTGTTCAAGTTTGAAAAGTGTGATTTTTAGGATTTTTAATTTAGGATTAAAATTTATTAGGGTCAATTACAAAGTTACAATAATGTACAATCGAGTCGGTGGCGAAAAAGTTGTATTTTCAAGCTTATAACTATATTGATTAGTCTTGTTTCTTAATGTATGTTAGTAATACTTGAAATAACAAATGTAACGACATAAAGTTTACTGAAATCGAATGAGAAATGAGTAAGATACGGTCAAATGAAGTTAAAAAACAGGATAGTGAAAGTTTATAAGAGTTTAGGTTTGAACCATAGTTAACTTAGAGACTGTGTTTATATTTTCCTAGGTATGATAAGTAAGGAAAGACCACGTTATGAAGTTTAGGATTTTGTACTGCTTTTAAGCCCTGGTAAGTGGATCTAACCCATACTTGGAATACATGTATTGTTATTCATAACGCTGTGTGTTGTTCGATGCTGTGTTGATTAAATATGGCTATATCTTGGTTCAACTAATATGCTGTTATAGTAGATGCTGATGTAGTGGTTTTGAATAATGGTAGCTATATCTTGGTTAAACCGTTATGCTCCTATGTCGAATATTGATGTAGTGTTTATGAATGATTGTATTAACTTGAAGAGTTGAGTGATTGCTAACTTAATCTTTTAAGTGTTCCCTTAAGTAAACCCTAAGTAAGATATTAGATTTCTACTAGGGAGAGATCGAAAACTAGACTCAGATAACTATATTGAATAAAACTTAAAGATCGATGGTGTTGAATGATATATCGAGTTGTTAATGTATAGCATAGCACGACATGGCATGGCATGACACAAAAGGGACTTATGAGTTAGAATTTTCAAAATGAGGCTTCCAAATGATTGAGGAAAATCATGGTTTTATGAACTCAATTTTGGAAGTATATAAATTCTCATTACCTGAGCAACCTAACTACTTTTGTAGTTTGATTTGGTAAACTACTCTTCATAGTCTAATTTGATAAAAAAACAAAGTTGGGGGTCTTACTTACAGGTAACTCATTATTGCCTCTAGGTTCTTGGATATTGTATCCAAATGCCTAAGCATGTTAGCTAACAGAATGAGTAAGTTAAAGGGCATAGGATATCTACTAATACATACTACGTGCATGGGCATAGCAAGCTATATTATGAGTAATAAATTCCTGGTCAGGCTAATGTATGTGTGAAGTTAAACTTACTGGTTATGATTGAAATGTTTGAGTTATGATATTGTATATATTGTATCGTTTGTTATCCACTTTCACTTAACTTCAATAATTGAGAGGATAAAATATTTTATTCTTAGGTTAGCAAGATCTTAAAGGGCTTAACGCTAAGAGAGATGTATTATAAGAGTATTAGTCGGAGTCAACAACTTTTGGATGGAACCTATATTAAGTCAAAAGTACTACTATTTTGAAGATGAACAAAAAAAAAAATGGTTCATAATTTGATGTAAATATTAGGTTGTACATATAAGTTATAACCAAATATCTAACAGAACTCTATTGTAGCACCCTCATTATCACATAAATAAAGTTGTTTTTTTATAAATGAGTAGGTTGAGTTAAGTTTTTAACAAGTATTCTTATACAATAGTACATTTCGTACTAAGTCGGGATGTAACAATAATTACCTTACGAAGTTATAAGAAAGGAAAAATCTCATCACTTCTATCTTTCTTTTATGTTCATATAAAAATTTTTCTTTGCATTTTAGAACTTTCCAAAATGATCCTCTCCTTATGATTTATTTTAAAACTAAACCTTACTATCTATTAAACTAAGGCATATGGAACATTGTCCAAAATTTGATACATAGAAAGTGGACAAAGATCATAGTGTGGCGGGGTCATGAGCACCCTTTTACTGGATGTTGGCTTAAATAAAATATAATTAATCTATTGTTTGCTTTATTCCTTATATAACTTGCATTATTTGCATGTAGTGATTTGGCTTGGCATGCATCTGTACTGGATTTCGGCTCATTCTTTATTCTTTTCAGGTACAGGGATGGATAAGTATCTTATTTATGAGGAATTGTTTATAGATGACATCTAGGAGAAGAAGGGTGTCAAGTATCTCTATTTTTACAATGACTAGGAGTAAGATGAATTATGTATTTATTGGGGTTATGTTATGTTGTGTTAAGAGAGACATGTTTTGTTAAGGAGATTCCTTCCTTCTATGTTATGTGGGTTTGTGATATTTTGAGGAGACTAGCTACTCTTGATCTATCTTATGTTACTTATAGTTATGAGTTGGGAAACTTTGAACTATTGTGCTAGTTTAAATGTTTAGTTTATGTGGATTTGAGTAGATGTTGTTATCCAATCCTTTGGTAGATTCTTTTATATATTCGTGGAATGATTATGATATGTGTAAAGCTTGATGGACTTAGAAGCCTTAACATAATTCCAAATAGCGAGGCTATGTGGTAGGTTATAATATCCATTTAGGGTCTAGAAGTGTTATAGCTTTGGTGGTATCAAAACTAAAGGTTTGATGATCATAGAGGGGCTTAGGATGGAAGATCTAGTAGATACCTAAGCTAATGATTTAGGTGAATTGATGTAAGAAACCTTAGGCATTTGATTACGGAGACCTTGGGGGATGAGTCTTGTAGTTAAATAAGTATTGATCATAGATTGGTTAAGAAGTGATTTATTAAGTTGGAAAATGCAAAGTTTGCTATTAAAGGATTTTTGGTGTTGTTGCTTGATCTTTTTTGTTGGACTTCGAAGTAACTTATCTTCCTTAACTTTACTCCTTTAGCTAATTTCCTTTGTACCGTTCATTGTTTCCTATTATTCTCTTATAGTATGCTACCTAAACATATTTCTAGTCTATGTTCTTCTACTTCTAGAGGGTAGGACACCCCGTGAGATGCTTTTCCTACTAAACCACCTTGTTTAGGGGCATTGGGGGTGCAGATTAGTTTAGGTCCTCAAGGAGATATTAGAGCTTAGGGAGATCAACCTAGAAAGACTCATGCCCTTGACACCACCACCGTGTTGCTTGAGATTATGAACTAATGGATTGGAGTGTTGGCACAACATACTGCACCTACAGAGAGGGTTATTAGTTTAGATAAGTTTGCTCAGTAGATTAGTGACTTTGATACAAGAGGGGAGGACTTTTTTGGCTATTGGCAAGTGGATGGGGGATTTGGAGAATGCCTTCATTACTTTCCATGTGCCTGATGAGAGGAAAGTTGATTATGCTGCTTACAAACTGAAGGGGGTTGCCGCTACTTGGTAGGCTAGTGAATCGATGAGGTTAGAGGGGTCGCTCACTTAGCAAGAGTTTAAGAACTTGTTCTATGCCATACTCTTTCCCATCATTGTGAAGGACCATTTGTAAGGTGCCTATTTCAGTTGCCAATAGGGCCGCAGGTCAATAGAGGAGTATGAGGCTAAGATAAGCCGATTGTTTAAGTTTCTACCATTAGCTATGAAGGCAAATGATGGGGCCAGAGCTCACAGGTTTCTAAGCAGCTTAAAGGCAGAGTTATAGAGTGTAGTGGATGCATTTTAGTTAAAGATGTATGCAGATATTGTTGTGAAGACGAAGTACATGGAGAAGAATCTAAGGAAGAAGAAGGATACCTTGGCAACTTGATGTAGTTCTGTTATGAGAAAAAGGTCTACTTCTAGAGATATAGTTAAGGGTAATGGGAAGAAGCCTCAGGTGATGACCAAAGTGATGAGTAGTGTGCTTCCTCCTATTTAGATTAGAGCCCTCCTGCCAACTCTTCCCGCACTAGTACTTCTAGCAGTTAAGTGCCTTAGGTGCCATGGACCTCATGAGATAGGGGTTTGCAGGTGCTTGTTTTTCCTGTAGCAAGACTAGTCATTTTAGTAGAGATTGCACTAGCAAATCCGTGCCAATGTCTTTTTATCATATTTGCACTCAGAGGGGCCATATCGTTGTAGCTTGTACTAAGAGACCCGTAACGGGATATACTAGGGCAGGGTAGCAGGTTGCCAAGCTTATAGTTAGAGCACAGACTAGACGACAGCAGATTGATTTTTCGAAGCAAAGAGCTCTAGTTAGAGTGTTTACGCCTCATCAATAGCACAAGGACTTACTAAAGGAGAATACTACTATAGGTACGCTCCTTGTACACTCTTGTAAACTTCATAATCAAGTGTTAGAGGTTTGGATTGTAAAATTTACAGCAATGGGGTAAGTTATCCAATTAAGCCTAAATTTTATAATAAAGTTAAGAATATTAGTAAAAGTGATTTGGTGAGTTCAGATTTAGAAAAATAAATATAAAATAATAAAATATTATAATATTAAATTATATGTATATTACCCGTTATTTATTAGAAATGCATAAAAAGAGTTCTGATAATTAATAAATTAATAGAGATAAATTATATGCATACTAAACATCATAAAATAACATAAATAATATTTAGGAGTATTTATTTATACCATATATGCATTTACATGTAAGTAAAAATAAGTGAAATATGTTAAAATAATGCTAATTAATTAAAAAAATCATAAAAAATTAAAGAAAATAAGGAATTATTTAGAAAATAGGCATGGCAAGCTAGAAATGGAAGATGGAAATTCAACAAATAGGATTAAGCCATTTAAAAAGTGAAAAAGGAAAAGAGAATAGATACATGGCAAATGGAAAATGAAAATGCAAGAATACCCTTAAACACTTCTATAAATTCATAAAACCCTTATCAAACCTCATTTAGTTAGTTAAAAACTAGTAAAACTTAGAGAGAGCTTAACAAGAAAGGAGAGTGTATTTTTACAAAAAAAATAACAAAATAATATGCATTTAGAGCTTATAAAGGGAATCTACATTTGACGACTACCTAGAGAGGAATGGCCTCTACCAACAAATAGTAGACCCTATAACTAGAGCAGCCGACAAGGGTGGAGCTACCACCGATGGCTGGAAGCCCCTCAATTGATGAATTTTGATTTTTCTTCCGAATTTTTTTAATTTCTTAAAAATATCAAATATGTTTGAAAAATTATAAAATTTATTACTTTAGGATATTTTAGAATGTAAATTTAGGAAAAAATTTCAATTTGATAAATTTTGATAAATTTAGGCATCATAATATATTGGTCTTAAAAAATGACTAAACGTAAGCTAGTTTTTGGTTTAGATACAAATTATCTTAATGATGTAGTTTTGACTTCAAAATTTTTATATAGATTATATTACAGTGTTATGAAGATTTTTCTTAAATTTAATTTTCTAAATTTTTAGGCACTAAAATTATGCATAAAAAACAATATTTGGGCTTAATTTTGTAATTTAATATTAATTTGGTAAAAATTTTGATTTAGTATGTAATTAGGTGTTTTAGGATATTAATCGCTCATGTAGTATGATATTGGTAGTGTTTGGAGTGCTAAAAGTATGTATTATGTGATGAATAATGAGTAAAATGATATAATTAAGCAAATTTTGTGATTTGGGGATTAATTAAGTATAAATTCTAATTTAGAGAATAATTAAGCATTTTGATATATTATTGATGGTGAAAGATGATATATTTAGTGTTAGAAGTGTTAAATAAATGATATAAGTGTATAATATGTAACAATATATAATACTTGCATATAGAAATTAAATGGGTAGAAAATATTAGGTAAAAATTCATGGTATTATAATATTAGGAGTATAATAAGAATTTGATTAGGATTATAAATTTAGGAAATTATGTGAAAAATGTAGGTTATTGATACTTTGGGAGTTTATTCGGTAATTAAATTAGAAATATAGCGTATCATATTGATTGAAATACTAGTGAGGAGCTAAAATGGAGATTTATAATACCTAAATATAATTAGATGAATTTCACATATTAGTCTAGGAGGAATTCTTAGGGTTTACAAATAAAAAAAATAGTAGTTAGAAGCTAAAACAAAACTTAATTCAGAAACTGATTAATAAATTAATTTAGAATTAACTCGGTTATAGGAGATATAGAATTTGAATAATTGAGTAAAATTATAATCTTAAACTAAAAACTACTGATTTAAAGCTTATATGTATATATATACATATGTATAAGTGGTTACGTTAAAATGTAGATCATTCCTAGATTAGAATCTAATTTAGAAACAAAATCAGAATTAGGATTAATATAAGTATATTATATAGTAAGTCAAAAACCTAAACTAAAGGTTCTACTCATCAAATAAACTGTAAGAAAAAGATTAAAAGGCATTTAAAAGACTTAAAAACAAAGGGTAATAAAAAGAAAAAAAGGTAAACTAAAACCTAATTCTGAATCTGAAATTGTAATCAAAATAAGAAGCAAAAAGGTAAACTAAAACCTAATTCAGAATCTGAAGTTGTAATTAGAATAAGAAGTAAATTCGAGATCTGGTTGAACAAGAGAAGTAATTCTAAGAGACTTAGACCTAAATTACTAAATATAAGAAGGCCATAAACTAAAGAAAATCATAATCTAGATTACATGATAAAATCTATCTATGGTAGTTATGTGGAAATTAAAATAACATTTGTATTATAAGGATTATCGACGATAGCTTGTACAAGTCACACCTTAGGTGAGCAAGTGGGAAGTCCAGGTAAGTTTGGGATTAATAAGTCATTGTATTTTGAAGTACTATTTTATAGAACTCGGGGGCTTGAGATTATACTTGGTTGTGTTTGGTAGATAGTTAACTATACACATGCTTGTATGTGCATTTTTCTAGGTTTGATGGTATGATTCTGGTTTGATGTTCTATATTGAAATTTGTGTAATTTGTGTCAAATGATTAAACACCTTAAACTAAACCTAACTAAATATAGGATTTGTAAGTCTAAGACGGACCTGTATAGTAAACTATTAGGGGAAACGTTTAGAGTACTCTTGCCAAATATTGACCCCTTCGAAAGGGATAGCGTTAGATAACGTAAGATAGCATAATTGGTCTCTTCTTCATCCTTAGTCGAACTAAGCAAAAGTAAAGGAGGTTGTAATAAGGGTGAAGTCAATGGTTCGAGGGTAATCACGAGAGGAGTGGTGTCTCTATTACATAAGCCTAGGTTTGGTCATGAGTTGTTAAAATGTGCACTAAACTCTTTAACCAAGATTAGAGTAGGTGTAATTTCTATAATTTTTTGATAAACTGAATAACGTTGTATGATGGCATTTACTTGTACTTGCATTATATCTAGCTAATTTAGTTGATGACCTTATTTGTGTTCGTCGTATAATTTTAAGTCTTCGTCGTAATTTACTGAGCAATTGGTTGCTCACATTCCTATAAATGTTATTGTAAGTGCTAATTAAGAAACGGTTTTATAATTACTTTAAAGCTAGCAATTGCTAGATCTTGGAAAGTGAAGATATAAAATTGAGGATCAGTCATACTCTTAAAGTTTGGGCCTTAACTTTAAGTCTTTTAATATCAATTTTTATATTACTAAAATTTTGGAAACACTACTTAAGATATTTAAACACTAGTATGTATTTTTCATATTTTTGTAGATAAATAACATGTTTAATTTATAAATTGTTTACTTCAAAACGGTTTAGTCATGGACGTCTTGTATAAATTAGGTCTAAAATAGTGGCTATAATTTCGGCTTTTATCTTAGAATGGTTTGCATGATGGAACTGTTACGACTCTGTCGTTTCGAGGTGTGACAACTCCTATAATGTGTATGCTTTGTTTGATACTGGTGCTATGAATTCCTATATCTTTGAGTTGTTTGTACGTGCTTATGATTTGATTCTTAAGCGTTTGATTAGGTCCTTGAACGTTTGTACACCTGTAGGAGTTGGAATAGCTTTGCAGAGGATATGTCAAGGGGTTAGTGTAGAAGTGGCAAGTAGAGTGTTGCTAGCAAATTTTTTAGTGCTAAGTATGTTTGAGTTTGATGTTATCTTGGGTATGGATTGGTTGGTAAGGTATCAAGCTATTATTGATTGTTGTAGCATGTTGGTATACTTTACTTTGGACAATAGGAGTGAGTTTAGCTTTAAATTGGATGCTTAGAGGCTAATTAAGTTGCCTACTTATGAGCTATGGGAAAAAAGGAGAATAGCAGCTATGTGGTTGAAGAGTAAAGAACCTATAAAGTTAGAACAAACCCTTGTGAGTATTCTGAAATGTTTCCTAAAGAGTTGTCAGGGCTACCACCTAAGAGGGAGATTAAGTTATGTATTTACTTAATGCTTAAAACCCCTCTTATCTCAAAGCAAGTGTATAGGATGGTTCTAGCTGAGCTAATAAAGTTGAAGAAGTAGTTGCAAGATTTACAAGAGAAAGGGTTTATCAAATAGAGTACATCACCTTGGAGAGCTCTAGTTTTGTTTGTTAAGAGGAAGGATCGCAATATGAGACTTTGTATAAATTACCGAGAGTTCAACCAAGTCATGATTAAGAATAAGTACCCACTCCCAAAAATTGATGACTTGTTTAACTAATTACAAGGAGCTTAAGTGTTTTCTAAGATTAAGTTGAGGTCTGGTTATCATCAATTGAGGATCAAAGAAGAAGACATAAAAAAGACTGCCTTCAGGATGAGATATGGACACTTCGAGTTTCCAGTAATGCCTTTCAAGTTGACTAATGCCCTAATGGCTTTCATGGATTTGATAAATTGTGTGTTCAAAGACTTTTTAGACAGGTTCATTATTGTGTTTATAGATGATATCCTGATTTATTCTAAGAGCAAGGAAGAGCATGAAGAGCACTTGAGGTTAGTTTTGGGCCAGCTAAAGAGCAGTTATTTACAAAGTTCTCCCAGTGTGAGTTTTGGCTTAAGCATATTGTGTTTTTAGGTCATGTAGTGGACAAGGATAGGATATATGTGATCCAACAAAGGTAAAGGCAGTTGTTGATTGTTAGATATCGAAGTCAGTGATTGAGATCAAAAGCTTATTAGGTTTAATACGGTGTTATCAAAGATTTATTGAGGGTTTCTTCAATTTAGTAGCACCACTCACAAGACTAACTAGGAAGGGTGTGAAGTTTGAATGGGATGACCGCTGTGAAGTTAGTTTCCAAAAGTTGAAAGAAAATTTGAGCATAGCCCTAGTGTTAACATTACCTAAGAGTGGGGAGGAGTTCACTATTTTTAGTGACACCTTGAGTTAAGGTTGGATTTCATGTTGATGCAAGATGAGAAGGTAATTGCTTATCCCTCTAGACAGCTTAAGCCTTATGAAAAGAATTACCTAACTCACGATTTAGAGTTGATGACGGTGGTGTTGGCTTTGAAGTTGTGAAGACACTACCTATATGGGGAGAAGTGTATGATATTTATTGATCATAAGAGTATGAAGTTCATCTTCACTCAAAAAGAGCTAAATATGAGATAGCATGGATGGTTGGAGCTAATCAAAGACTATGATGTGGATATGTAGTCTCACTCGAAAAAGGCAAATATGGTGGTTGATGCACTTAGCAAGAAAAAACAAGGTAATATTGCCGCCTTGACCACTACTTCGAAGCATTTGCTTGAGGATATGTACAAGATTGATTTGGAAGTTGTGATTAGTGAAGTTAAAGTGAGCCTAGTGAGTTTACACCTTCAGCCAATTTAAGTGAACCAAATCAAAGCAATTCATATGGAAAATCAGGAAATCCAAGACTTAAAGAGTAAAGTGGCGCATGGTTTGGCACCTGAGTTCAGGCTGGACATCGATGAGATCTTGAGATATGGGACAAGATTATGCTTACTAAGGGATTTAGGGATAAAAAAGGAAGTGTTGCAAGAGGCTCACTATTTTGCAAATTTCGTACACTTCGTAAGCTCTAAGGTGTACAAGGATTTGAAGTATCATTACTAGTGGAGGAACATGAAGCATGATATAGCCAAGTTTATTTCATAGCATCCTACTTATTAGAGGGTTAAATTTGAGCATGAGAGGTTAGTGTGGGAGTTACAACCTTTGCCAATACTGGAGTGGAAATGGGAGAACATTACTATGGATTTTGTCACTCACCTCTCGAAGACTAAGTACAAACATGATGTGGTATGAGTGATTGTGGATAGGTTAACCAAGATGGTACACTTTATATCAATTAATACAGGTTATAAAATAGAAAGATTAGCCAAAGCCTACATTAGAGAAGTAGTTATATTGCATGGTATGCTTGTGATGATAACTTTAGATAGAGATACTCAGTTCATAAGCAAATTTTGGAGGAGCCTACAGAAAGAGTTAGGTACCAAGCTTTAGTTTATACAACCTTTCATCCTCAAACTGATAGATAGTCTAATAGGACTATTTAAATACATGGACATGTTGAGAGCCTATGTTTTGGATTTCGAGGGAAATTGGGATGAGCAGCTTCCTTTATCTACTAAGCAATGATTCAGATGGCACCCTTTGAGGCCTTATATGGTAAGAAGTGTAGATCTACTAAGCAATGATTCAGATGGCACCCTTTGGGTGAAAGACAGCTTTTGGGTCCAAATTTAGTACAAGAAACAGTAGATAAGCTTAGAGTCATACAATAAAGGACGCTAATGGCTCAGAGTAGGCAAAAGAACTATGTTGATAGAAGAAGAAATCCTTTAGAGTTTTAAGCGGGTGATCAAGTCCTGTTGAAGATTTCCCTAATCAAGAGAGTAGTCAGATTCAAACTAAAGGGAAAGTTAAGCCTTAGATTCATTTGTCCTTTTAAAGTGCTTGAGTGGATTTGAAAAGTGGCTTGTCATTTAGCCTTGCCAGCAGTTTTAAAGGTAGTGCATGATGTCTTTCATATGTCGATGTTGAAGAAATATGTGCTTAAATTAGACAAGAGATCGGAAGATTAGGATGTGCCTATTATGGATTTAGAGTCATTAGATTTACAACCTAATTTCACCACTGAAGAAAGACCTATTAGATTGTTGATAGGAAAGATCATAAATTGAGAAGAAGGTTAATTCCCTATGTGAAAATTCAATGGGGGAACCACTCAGAGTACGAAGCCACTTGGGAGTTGGAAGATGATGTGAGGTGAAAGTATCCAAAGTTATTCTCAAATTCAGGTTAACTTTCGGGACGAAAGTTTCTTCAGGAGAAGAGGATATAATATGTCAAGAAAATACTTCTTAAAAACAAGGGCATTTTGGGCATTCCTAAAATTTCTAAAACCCTACCCTAATTTGCCTCATTTACTAAACCCTAGCATTTACCACTTTTAGTCTAAACCTCTCCTCTTTTAGCAAAAAATTAAGAGCTCCTCTCTAAACCCTACCTTAAGAGGAAGATTCATGGTGATTAAGGTAAGAACATTGAAGCTTAAGCCAAAGCAAATTCATATTAAGCTTTCTAACACTCTAAATTTTCTTGTTCCTTGTAGATTTCAGCTAGTTTCTAAGAGATTTAAGTTGGGATTGTTGAATATCTTCAAGTAGCAACTTATTTGGGTATTTAAGGTAAGTGTAATGGAGGTTCTTGAAGTTAAGCTTGATTTTCTCCTTAGGTTAGTGTCTTGGAGAGTTGAACTTGGGATTTTATTGAGGATTTAACCTGAAAATGAGTATTTTACAGATCGTAAGGGGTTTATAACTCCAATTTCAAGTTCACCAAGTGTTTGGTCTGATATCAAGTAAGTTTTACATGATTTCCCTATCCTATCTTTGAGTTCTTGAAGATTATTGAAGTTTGGATGTGAAAATCCAAGATTTGTAGCTGTATTTGTTTGAAGTTTAGGGTTGAAAATCATTAGGAGAATGTGTTTTAGTTAATGCTTAGGGTTATTTAGAATTTTGGAGAAGGGTTGGATGAATGTGTGCAAAGTTTGGATTGAACTATTTTGCAAAATTTTGGAATAGTAGCATGGCATCTAAATGCCATTTTAGATAACATTTGGACACTAGGCCCTTGTTCTATGGTCGACCTTAGCATGCATACGGCATCTGGATGCTATACCCTATTTCAAGCTCCTTTGTTTATTAAGCCTTCTTCCAACCTTTAACCACCCAATCAAATCCTTGTTTAGCCTTTTTGCCTTGAAAAGATCCAACCATTGCACACTATTAGTCCTTAAAAACTTAGGATAATGAAGCACCTAAAGGCTTGATGGGGATTCTTGGCTTAAAGTCATGTTATTTTTTATTGTATAAGAAAGCTAAGAAGGATTATGCCCTTTAGTCGGGTTAATTGCTTGAATTACTTCCTTTATACTTACCTAAACTATTGGTCTTGTCTCCGTATTTAAGCACGTAATGCTTTTTTGTATGGTTGTGCTTACTAGGTTAGAAAGGAGTTAACCAAACTAATCTATGTTTGACTTAAATGATAGATTTGCTAATTGTGCTTGACCTGCTCTCTCTAGGGGCTTGTAGTGGTAGATACTTAAAAGAGAAATTGCTAATTACATATGAGGACTCCCTAGTAGACTCGTATATGGGACGATATAGCTAGAATTCTAGGATTTCTAGACTCTGGACTCAGATATGAGAGACTTATAGGAAAACATATATTTATATCCACGTATGCATGTGGTGATTTGGCTTAGCATGCATCTGTATTGGGCTTCGGCTCATTCTTTATTCTTTTCAAGCACAAGGATGGATGGGTATCTTATTTATGAGGAGCCATTTATAGATGACATCTAAGAGAAGAAGGGTGTCAAGTATCTCTATTTTTATGATGACTAAGAGTGAGATGAATTATGTATTTACTGGAGTTATGCTATGTTGTGTTAAGAGAGACATGTTTTGTTATGGAGATAGACTCCTTCCTACTATGGTATTTACTTATAGTTATGGGTCGGTAAACTTGTGAACTATTATGCTAGTTTAAATGTTTGGTTTATGTAGATTTGAGTAGAAGTTGTTATCTACTCCTTTGGTAGATTCTTTTATGTATTCGTGGAATGATTATGATATGTATGAAGCTTGGTGGACTTGGAAGCCTTAACATAATTCAGAATAACAGGGCTATGTAGTGGGTTGTAATGCCCATTGATAAGTGTTTTGTTACATATATTTATAAATAGGATTTTTATGATGCTTTTTATATTTTTATGGGTGTTTTATGGAGATCTGCTGCTTAGTTGGAAAATATTTTGATTTCCGACTTTAATGGAATTATTAAGAAGAAAAGAAAGAAAATGAATTAAATTTCACTTGATTTGAACTTAAATCGGAAAAGTTATGAGTTTTTAAAAATCGATATAATTACTTGAAGGGATCAACTTAGAGGTTATGTTGGTTTATTTGAAATATGACCAGAAAATTAGATGACCATTTGACATGGTCATGTTAGGGCTATCTTGAAATATAAGATAAAAGTCAAAAAGTTACATAATCAATTGACATGATAATGTCATAGGTGGATGGCATTTAATTTAAAGTGCAATAACTTCAGTATATGGTCAATTGCATTCTTGAAGAGCAACCCAAAATGAATTATGATATTGTCTATATGTGCAATTAATTGGAAAGTCCAACATTTCATACTAACGAAGTTCCAAGCATGGGCTCCAATTTATAAGCCATGTGAAGAGAATTGAATTATATATTCATGGCCGATAATTGAAATTTTGAAGGCCATGACATTAATTGGAAATTGAAAATCGAGAAGTGATTAGAAGCCCATAACATAACATCAATGGAAAGTCGAAGTTGAATTTGTCCACGAAGTTCAAAGTCGTCAGATTCTAATTGAAGTATATATGCACAAGTTGCAATTGAAGCCCATGAGCCATCTATTTATCTCTTGAAATATTCCAGGTTGAGTGAAAGAAATATTCCATGTCGTCTTTCTATTAGTTTCGAGTCATATGTCTTTATTTCAACATACAATTCAAGATTTATTTCATAAAGATACGTTGATGATATTTCAAGATATGTTTCAAGATTCCATGACATATAAATAGATCATAAGGGCCTTGTAAACATTAGCATTAATTCACATGCTAGGGTTTTAGGACTCATCTTTCTTTCTTTATTTGTTTTTATTTTCTCAATGTTATAGATTAGTTCTTTTTAGTATTCAATTATTAGAAACCCTAGTTTTCTATTTAATTATTTTCTTTTTCTTTTCTTAATTTATGATTTTTAATTTATGTGATCTAATTATGTTTTCTTTTATTGCTTTGAATTAATATTATCGGTATATTAATTCAACATTTGATTTCATATATAAATATTGAGAGATGATATATGTGAATAGATTTAGCGTAATTAGAAGGAGTTAGTCTAAATTTAGTGATAAGCTATAATGATATCTCTAGATTAGGGTAAAACCTAATAGTAGAATTCACAGATTATTAATGCAATTCCAAGGTTTTTAATTGAGAAGGGATTCTAGTTAACTATTCTAAGGTTAGGTACTAGTAATCTCAAGAGAGATATTAGCATAAATTAGGAATTCTTACGGTCCAGTTAATTATATGGAGATGATATGTGCTTCATTGTTTTTGAGTAATTAATTATTAAATACTAAATTCATGTGTCATCAATATCTTTAGTTTTTTTTTTATTTGTTTTGCATATTAGTTATTCTTCATATTAGTTTAATTAGTTTTAGTTTAGATTTAATTTTCTTAAATTTATTTTTTAACTAAAATTATTAGGTTAGATATTAGAAAAATGGTGAAGTACTAGTAATCATATTAGTCCGTAAATAATCGATATTTGGACTTATATCTACTATACTATTAAAATTGATTGGTGCACTTGTCTTATATAAAGTTTTTGACACCATTTCCAAAGACTACGATATTAGGAATACCTTGGATCTAGTACTCTAACCATTATTAAAAACAAAAAAAAATGAAAAAATAAAAATAAAAATGTCTTTTCTTTTTATTTTAGCTTGTTTTAGCATAATTAGTTGTTAGTTTTATTTATTTTTCTAATTTTGCATTTTAGTTTATCTTTTCTTTGCATTTACATATTTTATTTTATTGTTTGTGAGTTATGGTTGAGGATATTTCATTTTATTGATTTTAATTGTATTATTTGTTAAATTGATATGGTGTATGGGTGGTAGAATCATGGAGATAGTTATTGGAGTGCTTCTAGTAACTATTATGTGGAACTAGTATCTATAGATTATGAGGATATGTGTTGGTATTGTAGGTATCATTATTGTTCATGTTAATGTTTTAATCTTAATACCCCATATATAGATTACCGCAATTTTCAGGAAAGGCAACAAAGTGGGAGAGCTTTAGAAAAAATTCTTACAGATTACTTGGAAAAATATGAAATAAAGGATCCTTGCATTTTTAGTGACCCAGTCCATATCCAAATTATTTGGTCATGTCAACCTAGTATGCAGATAGATGAGCTTCCATAAGAAAAGACTATGGTAGAGTAGACTAGTGAATATTGGGAGAAATATGACACCTTTGATTTTAGTAGCTTTGCCCCATTACATCCATCAGTTGCCTTATCATATCATCTTAAACCTTTGGAATATGAATCTTTTCATTACTTTTTAAGTAATAAAGAGGGTGAGTTGATGGTTGAAGGAGAAAAGGTGTTGGAATATCTAGAGGATCCTATCAACCATAAATGTGAAGCAAAGTGTTTTGAGAGTGGAAAGGAGTTGGAGGAGAACATTGATGTGACCTTTAGTTGCTAAAATTTAGAAATGCTTCATACAATGAGTGGAGTGTGAGAATCCGTTAACCCTTGTTAATGATATAAAAGAGGTTGACAAATAAGTTAGCACAATTAATATATAGCCCTCTTTATTTTCTTATTAAGAATCTTTTGCAGGAGAAATGGTACTTGAGATGGAATGCCCAGAGCTTCCCAGATATATTGTTGAGTTTGAGGAGATTGCTATTGTTAAATCTTCTCCTATTGCTAAGCCCACGATAAGTGATTTTCGGGGAACAAAGCCACATTTGAGTATATATCCGTTGAGGCAAGAGTCCTCAATATCTTCTTTAACTTTATGGAAATAGGATACATTATGGGACCTTGGTGGAGGAAATTCAAGTTTTTATTTTTAGGAGTAGTTTTAATTTTTACTTTATTTTTTGTTGATGCATTTTACTTTTCTTTGTTTTGTTTTATTTCCTTTGTTTTGTAAGGCCTTTTGATGAATTCAAGTAAACGGAATCTCGTAGCATGGCATGGAAGGTTTCGGTGTCAAAGTGCTTAAACTAGGGAAGTTTCAGCTTTCCTTTTATCCTTTATTTTTCTTTCTTTCTTTCCCCTTTTCGGTTTTGATTTTTGTGCTTTTATTGTTTATATTTGTACATTGAGGATAGTGTATAAGATGAGTGTAGGGGAAAGATAGAAATAGGACATCGAAACAGGAAATTGAAAAAAAAAAAATTTTAAAAGCATGTGATCTAATTTGAAATTTTACTTTTTTTTTTATTGCTATTTAGGAGACCAGTTTTTCTACATTTAACCTAATCAGTTGGTTGACTTGTAACTATGTGAGAATTTAATAACTTCCAGTGAATTGTATTGAATATAAATTGATACTTGATGATTGATGAATAAGTTACACTTTACCAAAGTTAATTGGTGAAATCTATGTGGCGTAAAGTTATAGGTTATTTAACTTGGGATTTTAAGACTTAGGTTTAGAGCAACATCACTAATTAAGAGCTATTCATAACTATTTTCGAATTCACTTTAATGTATACTTTTTTTCCTTGGAAGTTTTTAGAGCTATATAATCTTTAGCGAATAAACAAATGAAGTTTGTCTTTTGAGAATTCCTTGAAAAATCAAGTTAGTTGGAGGCTAAGCCAAAAAAGAAAAAAAGGAAAAGAAAAAGAGAAAAAGGGAAAAGGAAATGAAATAAAGTGATCATGTTGGTAAGGATCGACCTGGATCCCTAAAAAAAGTAAGGTTTTTTCTCGTTATCGATGTGAGGATAATTTGGTAAGGATTCGTCTTGGTTTGTTAGAAGAGTAAGGTTCAAATTCTACTGCCAATAAACTCTACTCGCAAATATATTAATTGTGAATGAATGAAATAATTGAAGTCAATTGAAGCCTTCCAATGGAAATATATGCTAGGAGAGTGATCAGAAGATGAATGGATGTAACATGTGTTTATTCTGAATTATGGTACTTAGTGAGATTAAAAAGAGAGTTGTATATATTTTAGCTAAGTGGGTTAAATTTTTTTTTTTCTACTTTTTCTTGGCTAGCGAGATGTTAAATCTAATTTGGAGTTTAGGAATCCTTGATTAAATGACCTAAGTAAACTTTAATTTACATAAATTAGCTTGAGAACTCTAGTGCTTTGTGTCATTTGAGCATTGTAAAGAGATTATGATGGGAATTAGGCTACTGGACCTCTGAGCCACAACCAAGCCCGAGAACTAGAGGGGTTGGAATGATGAATCCTTCTATTCCAACCAACCCCTACCGAGGTTGAGTATTTCCTTACCAAGTTACCTTTTATGCCGTTCCGTATGATCGCCCATTTTTCTGTGATATGCCAAGTTGATGATTACTCTCTAACGCTAAGCTGACCAATTACTTAGTATCTTCCTTGCTTAAAAGTCGAGAGAGAGAGTTCGGATTGACTAAGTCATCTCTGCTCGGACAAGCCCATCTATCTATACTTTTTGTTCGCATCTTTTAACGACTTCACTAATGTAGCATCGCCACATATACAATATTATGTGTAGAATCCGTTGCATCAATGATTGTTTTTTTCTTATATATTCATTTTTACCCTTTTATATCTTATACATTACTTCCTTAAAAAATGCACTCTCCGTCTTTTCCTTTTTAGGTAAGTTGCCTTAACTTATGGGTATAAATACCTTTGTACTTGTAACAGAGATCGGATCATTCTTAATACACTCTTTGGTTACTTTTTCTTCTTTACATAAATACTGTTTGTTTACTTTTGGCATCACTCTTATCCTTTCCTTTAAGCAAGGTTAGGTGGTGAGTAACCTCACCAGACCAATTTGTGTATCATATCGAATTGTGTCATGAGTCCTTAGAAGTTCCATTGGTGCCTCATATTCTCTGGAGTTGTTTGTGGGTTTTGCTTATTGTTTCATTCTTCATTTTTACCCTTTTGCGCTTTTCTCCGTTAATCATTTTTCAAGCTTTCTACAAGCTTGGACCCATCCAACGACCGGCCTTATCTGTTCTTGGTCACGGTTTGCAATACCTTAGTATCAGAGTAAAGGTTTTGTGTAAACTGTAGTAACTCTTCTTAAAGTTCTGTTATACTCTATTTTGCGTATGTGAAACTAAGCACATTACTATGTTCAATTAACTGTTGTGTTGTTAAATGTTAATTTCCTGAAGTATTTGTTTAAGTTTTGAATTTGTAAGGAAAAACGACAGATCTAAGTATGAATATTAGTATTGGTGATGATAATAGAGTTATTCACCATGGACGACAGTCTTAAGGAACTCTCAGAAGCACTGACAAGAGGCTTAATGAGATAGCTAACCTCTTAGTAGATCTAACCTAAGCTGTTCATGCGTTGTTTTGCCAACCTATTAAGGCTACGCAAAACACTCCACAAGCTACTTAACTTGTTAGAGGTCAGAACCTAGCTCGACCCATTCGAAGTGGAGGATGATAGGTTTCAAGGTATTGACCCAACCCAACTGCCAAAACTGAGATCTTCTACTTGCCGACTCATTCTATTTGTTGAGTCGAATAACACTATTTCTTGTAGATAGAGTGTCGAAAAGCAGAAGGCTGAGACAACAACCAATCCTCACCCATGCTTGACTAATTACTTACTCGGCTTCATGCTTGTTGATATGTCGAGAGATCACATTACTAAGAGTTGGATTCACTCGACAAAGTCTATCGTCGACTTAGTAGCCGAAAGCTCATGCTGCCGAGAGTTGGATCCACTCGATAAGGCTTGGAGAGACTATTGCCGACTGACTTCAAAACTCAACAATTATGAGCCGACCTCTCTAGTGTCTCATAAGTCTTGTCCAAGCACTACGAGATTACGTCCAAGGCATGTCGAATGACCACATACTGACTTCTCCCTGGAAAACGCATAGTTTTATATATTTGTATATGTTTGTCTTTATTTTATTTATGAGCCTAATTCTTTAAGATTTAAGGCCTTGTACATTATTTACAGTTTTGCCACTTAGGTTTAGAACGTACTATAAATAGCAACATTTGTAACTATACACACACATAGAAGATTAATGAAAAACCCCTTTTGAGTCTTTTCTCTCATAAAGTTTTCTCCCTTAGCACCTTTGAGTAAGGATTGTGGCGGGCAACCCCTTTAGCAAGGATTGTGGCGAGCAACCCTATCACTCGGACCGATGAGTCACATCCGGCGAGTCTTAGGTCCGTGTGTGGTTCTATAGTGCATCATATCCATATAGTTAGTGTGCGGAATAGCTAAACCATTGACTCCCATTTACATTTCGTTCCTTCGATAGGATCGAACCCACTCACCTATGGCCGGCCTTATCTATCTTTAGCTTGGTCTATATCAGAGGAGTTGGCGGACGAGTAAGGCAAATGATAGACCTGAGAGAGCTTGATGAAGAGGAAGAAGAGTATTTTAGTGAGGCGTGTGTACGAATCCCCAAAGTATCTGACCATGTAAAGCTTCGAATTTCAAGTTTCAATGGATTTGGGAATGTTGATGAATATCTGGAATGGGAAGAAAAGGTGCAGCGTGTGTTTGATTATTATCAATACGAAGATTATGAGAAAGTGAGAACTACTGGTGTTGAGTTCTTCGGATATGCCATCATGTGGTGGAAGAATTTTTAGGCCATAAGAAGACGAGAGGGGTATCAAGAGATTAACACTTGGCCTGAGATGAAGAGAGTACTTAGAAACAGATTCGTGTCAGAAACATATCTCCAAGATGCTTTCACTCGGCTTCAAGAGTTGAGACAAGGAGGCCAGACTGTTAATGAGTATGTTCAAGAATTTCAAATGCTTATGATGCGTTGCAAAGTGGAGGAACCACCAGCTTGAATAGTCTTAGGGTTCGTTACTAGGTTGAGAAGAGACATTCGAGGCGTTGTAGAGATCCAACGATTTAACACCATGGATGAGGTTGCTAGGATTGCCCAGCGAGTAAAGAGGCAAAGAAGAAGCCAAGTACCAATGAGGTTGCTGACTAGTCGACCAGGATAAGTAAGTCACCGAGCTCAGTCAAGTATAGAGCTGAGAAGAAAAACCAACCTGATGGTGAAGTGTTGACTCAAACTTATGAGAAGGGGTAAGGGTTTGGCACTGGCCAGATCAAGTGCCAAGAGTTCGGATACATGGCTATTCAGTGCTTAAACCGACGGATGATGGTCATCAAGGGAGATATCCCAAAGCTTGAAGTAAAGAGTACGGATGAGGAACCCGAAGAGGAGGAGGAGGAGGAGGTTCCTATCAAGAAAGAAAATGCTGAGAAAGAGTTGATTGAGGAGAACATGTTTCTTAAGGACTTAGATCAATTACTCATGATTGTTCGACGCACTATGAACGTAGAACCCTCATGAGAAGAGGAGCAAAGAGAGATTTTGTTCCATACGACCTGTAAGGTGAATGATCAAATGTGTGCTTTCATCGTGAATAATGGAAGCTGCACTAATGTAGTATAAGCCAATCTTGTTTCAAAATTGAAGTTGCTGACTGTTTCACATCCGAGGTTGTATAAGTTACACTGGTTGAGCGAGAAAGGAGTATTACATATTGCTCGGCAAATACTACTGCCGATTACTATAGGGAATTACTCTGACCAGATTCTTTGCAACATACTGTCTATGTGCACTTCCCACGTGTTGCTAGGTTAGCCATGATTGTTTAATAGGAGATTTATATATGATGGCTACAGGAACATGTAAATGTTTGAGAAGGCTGATTGGAAGATCACATTAAATTTGATGCCGCTAAGAGAAGTTAATAAGTTATAGAAAAAACTTGCTTACAGATCGAAGAAGGATCTGATGATGAGTAGAGCTAAGCTACGAGAGGCCATTAATGCTAATGAGCTGACCCTCATGTTGGTTAGGCGACTATTGGAAATGAAAGAGTCGGATGAGTTACCCTAAGAGGTTAAGGAGTTGTTAAGTGAATATCCCGACTTGTTCCTAGGATAGTTACCTGAAGGGTTGCCCTCAACTTGAGGTATAGAGCACTGTATTGACTTAGTACCTAATGCTGCACTACCAAATAAGCCAGCTTATCGAATGAATCTCGAGTAGGTTTTTGAGCTCCAACCTTAAGTCAATGAATTGCTGGAGAGAGGCTATGTAAAAGAGAGTCTTAGCCCTTTTGTTGTGCCTACATTTCTAGTGCCAAAGAAGGATGGAACCTAGTGTATGTGTGTAGATAGCCAAGTCGTAAACAAAATCATGATTAAATATGGGTATTCGATCTCGATGCTAGAAGACATGTTGGATAAACTAAGTGGAGCTAAGATTTTTAGCAAGATTGATCTTAAATCTAACTACCATCAAATCTACATGAAACCAGGCGATGAATGGAAGACTGCATTCAAGACTTGACTTGGACTTTACGAATGAATGGTCATGCCCTTTGGCTTGTCGAATGCCCCGAGCACTTTTATAAGACTTATGAACCATGTACTAAGACATCTCATAGCGAAGTGTGCCGTGGTGTACTTTAACGACATCTTGGTCTACAGTGCTAACATGCCAAGTTACTATGAACATCTCATAGCAGTCCTGAATATCCTTCGTACCGAGAGATTATTCGGCAATATAAATAAATATTGCTTTTGCTAGGAGGAAGTGGTATTCTTAAGCTATATAGTTATTGGAGGAGACTTGTGAGTTGATGATGAAAAGATCTGAGCAATTATTGAGTGGCCGACTCCTACTACTTGTGTTGACATGAGAAGTTTCCACAAACTATCTTCATTTTATAGAAGGTTTATCAAGAATTTTAACACCATCACCACATTACTTGCTGAGCTAACGAAGAAAAACATCGACTTCTAATGGGGAGAAAAGGAGGAGAGGAGCTTTGTCGAGGTAAAAGAAAGGTTGACCTCCACTTTAGTGTTAGTACTATCCAACTTTGACAAAATTTTTGAGCTGAAATGCGACGCATCAAGCATTAGGATAAACGTTGTCCTAATGCAGGAAGACCGACTAATTGCCTACTACAGTAAGAAGCTTCGAGGACCCCAATTGAATTATTCTGTGTATGATAAGGAACTTTTGGCACTGATCCGAGCAATGCAAGTATGGCAACATTATTTACTGTCGAGAGAATTTGTCATATATATTGACCATGAATCGCTGAGGTGCTTCCGAAGTCAGACCAAGTTGTCGAAGCGATAGGTAAGATGGGTTGAATTCCTTAAAGGATTCAATTTTGTAATTAAGTATAAGTAGGGAAAGAGCAACATAGTTGCTAATGCTCTTTCGAGGAGACATGCACTTTTATTGGAACTGCAGACTAAGTTATTTGGTTTTGCAAGTATCAAAGAACAATAAGTCGAGGATCTACACTTTGGACCCATAATTTCATGATGTGTCAACGGGAGGGCAGTGGACGAGTATCATGTGGAGGATGGCTACTTGTTCCGAGACAGAAAATTATGCGTGTTGATTTGTTCACTGAGGGAGGCACTAGTTAAGGAAGCCCACAATGGAGGTCTCTCCAGACATTTTGGGAAAAGGAGGACCTATGAATTGATAAATAGCCGATTCTTTTAGCCAAGGATGAGAAAAGATGTGCACCGAGTTGTCAAAAGCTGTGCCATGTGCAAAAAGGCTAAGTTCCAAGCCAAGCAAGGGAAAGCAATGCCCTTACCTGTTTTGACAAGGCCATAGACTGAATTGAGAATGAACTTTGTTCTCGAACTGCCACGAACTGCTCAAAGCAAAAACTCTGTAATGGTCGTCGTGGATAGGTTTAGTAAGATGACACACCTCGTGCCTTGCTAAAAAACTAACAATGTTTCGACTATTACTTCTCTTTTCTCTTTTCTTATAAGAGATTGTAGGATATACAGCATGCCGAGAAATTTAGTCTCCGATAGAGACTTGAAATTCTTGAGCCATTTCTGGAGAACCCTATGGCATCGGCTGGGAATCAAATTACTCTTCAATACCTCATGTCACCTCCAAACTGATGGCCAAACAGAAGTGGTTAATCGTACTTTGGGGTCACTGCTCTGAGCTGTAATATGCAAGAACTTGGCTAATTGGGATATCTGCCTACCAGTGGTCGAGTTCGCTTATAACTGAACAGTAATGACACTACTAAGCAGATTCCCTTCGAAGTGGCCTATGGATTCAATCTCAAGTTACCCCTTGACCATACCCTTATACTAATACTCATGTAAGAGGACCCTGACACATCAGCTAGAGTACAATCCCTTCAGCATATCTATAATAAGGTTACTTGGCATATCGACTAAGCTGCTAGAAGAATGCGAGAAAAGACCAAGGGTAGATCAGCCAAACAATTTCAACTGGGAGACTTAGTGTGGTTGCACCTCAGCAAGGAGCGATTCCCAAACAAGAGGATGAACAAATCATTTGCAAGAACGGAAGGACCTTTCAAAATCTTGTAGAAGATCAATGACAATGCCTACAGGTTGGAATTACCCAAGGGTAATGAGGTTTCTAACACCTTCAACATTATCAACCATAGTCCATATCACCCTGACGGAGAATTGAACAAACACCATTCGGATTTAGTCCCAAATCCAAAATGACCCGGAAGGAATGATGGGAACTAGGCTACCGGACCTTTAACCCACAGCTGAGCCCGAGGATTAGAGGGGTTGGCACAACGAATTCTTCTGTTCCAACTAACCTCTACCGAGATCGAATATTTCCTTGCTGAGTCATCTTTAATGCCGTGCTGTATGATCGCCCTTTTTTTTTATGGTATGCCGAGTTAATGATTACTCTCTAATGTCGAGCCGACCAATTACTTGGCTCTTTCTTACTGAGAAGCCGAGAAAGAGAGTTCAAATTAACTAAGCCATCCTTTCTCGGACAAGCCTATCTATCCATACTTTTTGTTCGCATCTTTTAGCGATCTCGCCAATGTAGTATCGCCACGTGTACAGTATCATGTGTAGAATTCGTTGCACCAATGATTATTTTTTTTCTTGTATATTCATTTTTACCCTCTTGTATCTTGTACATTACTTCCTTAAAAAATGCCCTTTTTGTCTTTTTCCTTTTTAGGCAAGTTGCCCTAACTTATGAGTATAAATACACTTGTATTTATAACGGAGATCAGATCATTCTTAATACACACTTTGAGTACTTTTTCTTCCTTTCGTAAACACTGTTTATTTACTCTCGACATCACTCTTATTATTTTCCTTAAGCAAGGTTAAGTGGTAAATAACCTTATTAGACCAATTCGTGTGTCATATCTAATTATGTTGCGAGCCTTCGGAAGTTCCACTGGTGCGTCATATCCTCTTGAACTGTTCATGGGTTTTGCTTATTGTTTCATTCTTCATTTTTACCTTTTTATGCTTTTTCTCATTAATCCTTTTTCGAGCTTTCTACAAAACCTATCAAGCGATCGACCTTATTTATTCTTCGTCACAGTTCATAATAGATTAAGTATAAGAAGATAAGGAAGTTATTAAGGAATTTTTTAGTTATTTGCAAGTTGATGTTTTGAATTATTTCCAGGTTAAGTGTAACTTTTGATCAGTCTCTTAAATGGTGATAAATTTGGTTAAGTATTTCTTCTCATAATTTTTCTTTTATTTGTTTTCCTGAGGACAAACAAATACTTAAGTATAACAAAGTTTGATAATTTTTTTATTACATATATTTATAAATGGGTTTTCATGATGCTTTTTATATTTTTATGAGTGTTTTGTGGAGATTTGGTGCTTAGTTAGAAAATATTTTGATTTTAGGCTTTAATGGAATAATTGAGAAGAAAAGAAAGAAAATGAATCAAGTTTCACTTAATTTAGACTTAAATCGAAAAAGTTACAAGGTTTTGAAGATAGATATAGTTACTTAATGGGATCAAGTTGAATGTTATGTCAGTTTATTTGAAATATAACCAAAAAATTACATGACCATTTGACATAGTCATGTCAGAGCTTTCTTGAAATATAAGATAGAGGTTAGAAAGTTACACAACCAATTGACATGATCATGTTATGGGTAGATGGCTTCTAGTCCATGGTCAATCGCGTTCCTAAAGAGCATCCCAAAATGAATTACAATATTGTTTTTAAGTGCAATTAATTGGAAAGTCCAACTTGTCATACTTACAAAGTTCCAATAAGCCATCGTAAGAGAATTGAATTATATATTCATGGCCAAGAATTGACATTTTGAAGGCTATGACATTAATTGGAAATTGAAAATCGAGAAGTGATTAGATGCTTACAACATAATGTTAATTGAAAGTTGAAGTCGAATTTTTCCTCAAAGTTCGATGTCATGAGATTCTAATTGAAGTCTGCATGCGCAAGTTGCAATTGAAAGCCATGAGCCATTCATTTGTCTCTTGAAATATTCCAGGTCGAGTGAAAGAAAAATTATGTATCGTCTTTTATTTGTTTCGACTCATATATTTTTATTTCAAGACACAATTCAAAATTTATTTCATAAAGATATATAGAAGATATTTCAAGATATATCAAAAATATGTTTCAAGATTCCATGACATATAAATAGATCACAATGGCCTTGTAAACATTAGCGTTAATTCACATTCTAGGGTTTTAGGACTTATCTTTCTTTTTTTATTTGTTTTTATTTTCTCAATATTATATATTAATTAGTTCTTTTTAGTATTTAATTATTATAAACCATAATTTTCTATGTATTTAGTTTCTTTTTCTTTTATCAATTTATGATTTCTAATTTATGTGATCTAATTATGTGTTATTTTATTACTTTGAATTAATATTACCAGTATATTAATTCAATACTTGATATTGTATATAAACATCGAGAGATGATATATGTAGATAGATTTAACGTAATTAGAAGGAGTCAATGTAGACTTAAATATAAGTTATAATGATTTCTCTAAAATAAGGTGAAACCTAATAATAGAATTCATATATCGTTAATACAATTATAGGGTTTTTAATTAAGAAGAGATTCTAGTTAATTATTCTAAAGTTAGGCACTAATAATCACAAGAGAGATATTAGTATAAATTAGGAACTCTCACAGTCTAGTTAACTAGAATGAGATAATATGTGCTTTATTGTTTCGAGGTAATTAATTACTGAATACTAAATTCATCCATCATCAATATCTTTAGTTTTTTATTTATTTATTTTGCTTATTAGTTATTCTACTTATTAGTTTAATTAGTTTTAGCTTAGATTTAATTTTCTTTAATTTATTTCTTCACTAAAATTACTAAATTAGATATTAGAAAAAGAGTGAAGTACTAGTAATCACATTCACCCCTGAAGGATTGGCACTTCGACTCATATCCGTTATACTAGTAAAATTGATAGATGTACTTGTCTCATATAACGCATTTAGGGTCTTAAGGCATTACAAAATCATATAGTATTATATCGATATTTATATAACTCTACTATTACAATGAAATACAATCTTATTAACTTGAAGCATGGAATACATGAATAAACTCCTATATTTATCTACCTACAAAATTTAAACATTTAAAGCTACATATATAAATTTCTCTATCATGATTTTGGTTATGCAGTTTCCATTACTCAATTTGATCAGCTCTCAATTTCATCTTCACTTATATAAGAAATAAACATGAAAGTTAATTAAGAAAGAAAATCAAAATAAAAAATAGAAATATAGAAAATAAAATCATAATGTGTATAAGAATATGCAAAATTGAAACTTTCTATTATAGTCAAAGAAGGAGATGAAACACCAATTCAAAAAATAAAGAAGATGGTCGGTTATGAAAGGAGATGAGAGAAATAGAAATGAAGAGGATCTATATACTTATTTATAGTAATAGATATTGCAAAATAATGGATAATAATATGAAAATGCATTGTGATTTGGAAAAATAAATAAATGATACCATAAATAAATGGAATATAAAATAGGAAGGATCTTCCTAAATTATATATTAAAGATATTATATATAAAAGTTTCTATTTTAAAGTTAATTATATTTGTGATCTTGATGAAATAATATAATTATGTGTATTATTGTAAAATTTCATCTAATAAAATATAGAAAAAATAATATTGTCAACGACAATTTAGACACATTCAAAAAGACACTAAACCCTTTTCTTTTACTTTAATAATATAGATAATGACTCAACAAAAGGGAAATTTCTTTTTGAAAGAACTTCTCGCCTAATCAGATAATAAACACTTCCCATATATATTAGGTTAAGTGGGTTATCCTTGTGCATAAGGTAGCTATCTATACCCTACTCAATCATTAGATTCGAGTAGGTATTAAAGGTCACATAACAGGTTTTGATTTTTATTTTCTAGAACCTACTTATATATGAGACGGTACACGAATGAAATCTCCATACTCTATACTTACCATAAAATATATGTACTTTAAGGTATATAGATAAAGGTTCTTAGGTACTCTTGTAACCACTCTATAAAATTTATCATATAACATAATATATATTAATGAGTAAAAAAGAATATTATATTTTTCTTCTATAAAAAATTTAAAGAATTAAAAATATATATTACATTGATGTTAAGAAACAACTCAAACCAAATACAAATCCTAAACCTTAAACTAATAATAAAAACTTGAATATGGTAACCTCAAACTCAAGAGGCAATATGTGTTGTTAGTTCTAAACACATTGTGTTTTTTTCTTTTTCTTTTTTTTAATACACCCTCATTTATTTGCTATTTAATTATTTTGCTAATAAAGACTACCATTTAATATTCATGATCAATGTAATGTTTGAAAAGTAATCTTTTAGCATGGAGAAAAAATTGAGTTGAAATTCATGAGAAGATGAAAGAAAAATTTATAATTTCCTTTAAGTACCCTATACTATATAGGTTTTACAAGATACAGGATCTATAGTGGTTTCAAAGTACTACATAATAGGTTCCGATTGGGAATTTGTAGTTAAAGTAGGATCTCATACATTATCGACTATATACACATTCACCCTTAGCATATTGATGCATCTATAAGAAAATAAAAATAAAAAGCTTAAAATTATTTAAGAATATAAAATAAAGGCTTAATATTTTTATTTTATTTTTTGCATGAAAGCGTAGGATTTACTTCATAAAAATTATAAGGTAAATTGTAAATATACTTCCTTATATTTACATAATGTGCACTTAGCCTCTTATAGTAAAATTGTGTGTTTAGATCTCAAATCTTTGAAAAACATGCATGTGAACCCTATTTTATATTTGACACTTGATGAACTATAATATATATAAGTAGAAAATGCATTCACATTGCGTATATAAAAAAAAATAAATACAATGATAATATTTGCCTAAGGATGCCATTGATGTAAGTTCAAGAAAGGTTTTACAAAACCTGCGCCCAACCCTCTAATTTATAGAATTTTCAAAACCTATCCCAAATACGTTAACGTTTTTACGTTATACCCCTAAGCATGCCGCTATAGGGTCTTGTTAAACTTGTGACTTGACTCGTCCTTAGAGGGTTATCTATCATAATATCTATACTATTAAGGTTAGCTTTAGTTTGAACATTACCTTTGCTATGAATGGTGAAGGTGAGTAGGTGACTACGAGAGAAGTGATGATACGGGTCTTTTGAGATGAGAAGAGACGAGACAAGAGGAGAGAGAGTGTGAGTGAGTGTCAAGTGACTGTGATACACTAGAAGTGAGCTGTAAACCTATAGTTAAGGTTTTTAAAAACTTGTTATCTTATATTTTTTTATTTAGTATATATATAAAGTATCTAGTAATTATATATTATTTTATTTTTATTGAATTCGAATCTTTCATTAGGTTTTATTTTTAGTCTCGTTAGGCATCCTATAATGAATATCAGAGGACGTCTGGCACTAACCCACAATGGTATATTTATATGACTTTCCTTCCACTCAATATGTAATGGTAATTATACAGAGAATTATAAAAAAAGCAACCGACTGTACTAGTAACTTTTCAAACTTCCTATATTTTGGCCGCAAAGAAATAAAATGCCTAGATTTGCCCACTAGTATTACGTATTTCAGCAGAGCAATGATCCCATGGATAGACTAATTTACTCCTCATTTTTAGAGCTCCTTAAACCTATTCCCAACGAATCATATATTATATAAGTTATATGAAAATACTATCGCACATTACGGGTTGAAGGGAGGGCAATGTCTAGGCAGCAGAAGTGTTGCCTCCTATGAAATAGGCCAAGGCAAGAGACAAAGTAATAGCAGGTATTTTCTATAAAACTATCTTAAACGTGCAGAGTTATGGCCATTCTAAATTTCTAGATGCATTGCAAAGGAACTTTCTCCCCTAACCTCGCGCTGACAACTTTGACTTGCAAGAAGCCCCATATGAATCTTCCTGGAGCTGCCTATTCATCCACATGTAGACTGTTATATTAGTAGTCACATTACTTCTTTTGTTACCCAGTCACACACAGGCATTCACTGGTCGTATAGGCTGAAGCTCACGCTGAACTATGAATCCTCTCCCTGTTCTTGTTCTCACAGCACTCTTGTTGTGCAGCTCTTTTCCTCTCCCTGTTCTTATTCTAATGGCTTTCTGGTTCTATGGCTCATTTCGACTCCGTATTCTTGTTCTCATGGCTTTCTGGTTGTATGCCCCATTTACGCTCCCTATTCTTGTTCTCACGGCATTTTGGCTGTTCTCACGAAGAAACAAGCACACCCCCAATCAAGAGCCAGCTGCTGATAATCCTGACACTGGATCGGGTAGGGGCTTCGATGTGTTCATCAATTTTCGAGGACTCGACTGCCGCGACAATGTCGTCGATGTTCTTTATAACAGCTTAAATCGATCCGGATTCCGTGTGTTCCTAGATGATGAAGAGATCCAGAAAGGCGAAGTGATTGCTGGAGAGCTGTTGAGAGCTATCACCAACTCAAGAATCTACATCCCCATTTTCTCCAAGGACTATGCTTCTAGCAAGTGGTGCCTCCGTGAACTTGCCAATATGATAAAATGTTGGGAAGCTTCGAGTGGCAACACGAAGAAAGTGATTTTGCCCATCTTCGTCGGTGTGAGTGTTAGCAAAGACGTCAAGCTTCGATCGGATGTGTACACCACTGCCTTACAAAAGCACAAGAACGAGCTCGGCGAAGTTGAAGTAAAGCCATGGGAGGATGCGCTTCGGAAGGTAGCCAAAATCAAGGGATGGAACTTGAAGGATCACGGGTAACATTCATATATGTTTACCTAATATTTGATCTTTCCAGGCTTATTCTTTAATACCATCTAGACTAAAAATATGTATATTTTGGTGTATACTTGTGGCAGCCTAACTGAACTTGCAGATCTTATCAAGAAAGAGGTTTTCAGTAAGATCACCCCAAGGGAAGCAGTTCCCAGTTTACTTGATCGCTTAGTTGGGATGGATAAGCCGGTCGAAGATATTATGAAGTTGTTAGAGGAAGGATCTACTGACGTCCGCTTTATTGTGATACATGGCATGGGCGGAATCGGGAAAACAACACTCGCCAATGCTGTCTTCAAGAAGATTTCTTCTCAGTTTCAGTGTAGATGCTTTATGAAAGATGTCCGGCGATCAGCAAGTGCCGATGACATGGTAAAGTTGCAAGAGAAGTTACTATTAGATACACTCAATCTGAATTTCATAGAAGTCTCTGATATTGATGAGGGCATTGGCATGATTAGTAAAAGGTTATGTGACCAAAATGTCCTTGTTGTCCTTGATGACGTGGATAAGCGAGATCATCTCCTAAACCTGGCAGCCGAGTCCTCTTGGTTCGGTCCCAAGAGCAGAATTATAATTACAACTAGGAACACCGAATTCTTTCCAACTAAAGACAATAAAGAGTATTGTTTCTATGAAATGAACGAGTTGGACGATCGCCTTGCTCTCAAACTTTTTTGTCGGCATGCCTTTGGAAAGGATAGGCCACCACTTGAGTTCCATGATATGTCTACTAAGATTGTAGCCACCACGGGTGGACTTCCGTTGTCGCTCCAGGTCATTGGTTCTTCACTTTACAGCCAAGACGACGGAACGTGGAATTTCAGATTGGAAAAGTTAAAGGCGGCTCCTCATAAGGATGTCCAGAGAACATTAATGGTAAGTTACCAGGCATTAGAGCACGAGCAACAACAGATATTTCTGGATATTGCATGTCTCTTCAATGATGAAAAAGTGATGGATCCAATTTATTTCTGGGAGGCTTGTAAATTATATCCAGATAGTGGGATCAAGATTCTTGTGCGCAGGTCTTTGATTAAGGTGCACGATGATGACGTACTATGGATGCATGACCAGTTGAGAGATCTTGGAAGGGCAATTGCCCAACCAGAGATGCCAGGCCTAGAAAGCCAATTTCCTACCGAACCTAGCAGACTATGGTATCCAGGATGCGCTTTAGATGCAGTACGACAAAAAAAGGTAAATTTCAATCATAGTTGTAGCTATTGTCTTCCTTCTAATTTCTAATCTCAACCATCTTTAAAAAGGAACCTTATTTGTTTTCAGGTGGATAAGGGCATTACAGCACTAAAACTTGGGAAATTAAATGCTGGTTGTCGTTTTGCACGTGCAGAATTTGCAAGTGCAGTTCACCTAAAGTTCCTCGAATTGCAAGGGGGGAACTTCGAGGGAGACTTTAAAAACGCTTTCCAGCAGCTGAGATGGTTGTCTTGGTTTGATTGTCCACAGAGATTTAAAGCAACTAACCTAAGTTTCAAAAACTTAGCTGTTCTAAAGCTCTCGAGGTCTCAACTAGCTGAACATTGGGGTGGATGGGGTGTATTCAAGGTATCTATTTTTCTACACATTTTTCCATTTGTCATTTTTCTTCTTGTTATTAGGTGACAGACACGCTTCAGCACTAATGCGATGTACGTGTTTCATAGGGGGCCAAACATTTGAAAGTCATGCATCTCAAGGATTGCAATCGTCTAAAGAAAACCCCAGACTTCTCGGCATTCTTGGAACTAAAGAGATTGATTATTGGAGATTGCTTACAATTGGAAGAGATTGATGGATCCATCAACAAGCTGAAGCACCTAAATTACTTGGAAATCTCAAATCATAATGTCCTTTATGGAAAAGATAAGCAAAAGGTGCCTGAACGACCATACTTGCTACCAGGCTCAATTGGTGGTCTAACATCCTTGATAGAGTTGAAGATTGAGAATGTTGGACTTACGCAATTGCATCCCACAATCGGAAAGCTAGTAAGCTTGAAGCTTTTGTCTTTGATATGTCCTCAGCTTAAAATCCTTCCAGACTCTATTGAGAAACTGACGTTGCTAGTAGAGCTGGACCTATCGAAATCAAGAATAAACGTGCTGCCTGAATCTTTTGGAAACTTAAAGCAGTTGAAAACTCTACGGATGAAGCAAAGTGCAATAGAAAACCTACCAGATACCATTGGGAGACTTGAATCACTGGAGGAGTTGAATTTATCTAATACAGGAATTACTCAGTTGCCAGAAACTATTGGAAACCTCATAAGGTTAAAGGTCCTCGATGTGTCTGGGAGTAAAATACAAGCGTTGCCAAAGGCTTTAGTAAAGCTGGAGAATCTTGAAAGGTTAGATGCTTCTTTTTGTTGGCAAATGGATGGCAAGCTTCCTGAGGAAATCGGAAAACTATCCCGCTTGATTATCCTCAACTTAAATTATACTAATGTTGGCAGAGTGCCAACCACTATTTACCAACTTTCTCATCTCCAGAAACTTATATTGTATGGGATTCATGAGCCTCAAGAATTATCGGGACTTCCTACGAGTTTAACAAGCTTATCTGTCACGTCTACATCATTGCTGTCACACAGGGTACCTGATCTTTCACACATGACTAATTTAGTCAGACTACAATTGGTGTGTGAAATCAGCAACGATTCCTGCGGGACCTTGTCAAGGTGCATGCAAACTCCCAATATGAAATGGCTAGCGAGGTTAACCAAATTAGAGGACTTGATGCTGGATCTTCCTGATCTCAGATCGCCTCCAACCGAGTTAAGTTCACTTTCTCGCCTCCAATCACTTAAGATAACTTGTTTTGACCCACAATCTCTGCCTCATCTTCCATCGAGTCTTGAAAGTCTGAGTTTGAATTATGCCAAATCAGCGATGGATTGGCAACTCTTATCCAGCTTGAATAATCTGTTCAGTTTAACCCTTAGCGAATGCTGGTTAAAAGAGATTAAGGTCGATTACCTCAAACGACTCCATGTGCTGTGCTTGCAAGGCTGTGAATCCCTTGTGAGGCTATCCAATCTATCTTCCTTAAAGGAGCTTCGGCGATTGGCAATAAGCAATTGCCGAAATCTAGATGACATTGAAGGTTTGGGGGAAATAAAGTCCCTACGGTCATTAAAGTTGTGCCTTTGTGCTTCTGTAAAACAGTTGCCCGATCTGTCGAGGTTGAAGAAGCTGGAGTACTTGGAGCTTCGGAATTGTCAATCCCTAAAACGTATACCTGATGTGGATGGGAAGGCGCGATGTCATCTTACATTAATCGGTTGCAGACATTTACCTAATTTCCAAGGCCCTTACTCGGAGCGTCAGCGATGAACACCCAGGGGAGTGGAGTCACTCTGAAGGTGAAGGATCTGTCTTAAGATACAGCAAGGAGTTGATTGCTCGGTGACAGTGTTCTTTTTAGTCATTAGACTAGCCTGGGTAAGCTTGCTCGTCCAGTTACTTTATTTTTACCTGCAACTTTCTGTTTAGCCTATTTGAGTCTATTATGGTTGAGATTTTAATACATAATTTGATGACTTACTCTCACTTGGCTTTTCGGTTTTTTAGCATTTTATGATTTTGCTTATAACTGTCTCGACTCACAACAGCTATGCCGCGTACTGTTATCAGCACAAATGTATGTGATGCTCAGAAATTAAATAGATACCACAGATGCCTCGTCGTTTTTGTTTTGCAATTTTTTTTTTTTTTAATTTTCATGTTAATCTTTAAGCTAGCAGTTTATAATGAAAATCCCTTTAATTTTATTTTGCTTTACCGGAAAGCTAATGAAATCTCTCATTGAGATAATAATACGGTTTGATTGCTTCCCTTCATAAGCTAATGAACAACAGCCATAGCAAGATATTGGCTTGCTTTTGAACTTAGTTATTGCAATCGAGCTGCTACTGGCTTGGGAGAACCCAATGCCAATGTTTTAAGCCCACGCGTCTATTGTCAATATAGCCCAGTAAATGTCACGTAGAAAAGTTTTTATATGAATATGACCTCTTTTTCAAAAAATATTATGGGAAAAATCTCATTTTGAAAAAAAATATAGTTTTAACACTGAAAACGTATCCAATACATACATCTTTAATAACCCATGAATTTAAAATTTGAATTAAAGGTATATGTACTAGATGCGCTTTTAATGTTAAAATTTACATTGAAGGTATAATATATGCACATTCAATATCCCAGTTTCAATTGATTAAAAATAATTGTTATTAAACATAGTATTTTCCCACAATTCAAAATGATAAAGTAATGTTTTTTCAACCCTTAACCTGCAAACTAAATACAAAAGTTTAATACAGTAATCAATTATATCAAATCACAATTGGTGGAATATCCCAACAAAGATAGTGAGTAGGGAAGAAATAGGTATACGGAATGATCATCCAATGACCATACAAGTCAAATACAAGAAAAAATAATTGTAAATTATAATATTAGGATAAATAAATAATACATTGAACTACAATATCTAATGAAAAGTAAATTATATTTCGAATAATCAGTATATATACAAAATTTGTATTGAGTCAATGATAACATCAATATAATGGCAAAAAAAAAAAAATGAGAAAACAAAAACAATAGATAAAACATATATACTAATGCTTACTCCATGTAAAAGTCCTCACAGTACGAGAAAAAAGTGAACGCCTCCGTCTATCATATAACTGAGTAAGCTGAGGAGGTAAATCATCGAGATCGAGTTCCTTAGGAGGAACTAGGTCGGCCATATGCTTCGAATGCAACTGAGTGACGCCCTCACCCATGAACGACTATATAGAGGTGGAACATCGCTTTTGAGACATTGGTGGAGTCGTGAGATCGAGATATTGTTAGGACTTAGGAGTCATGTAAAAGCTAGATCTTACCCTAAAGCTATATTTAGCTCTCGAGATGAAGGTAATACCTAACCTAAGGTATGTGCTGTATCCCCGGTTGATATGCCTAAGGTCAACAAAATGACGCGCATATGGTGAGATATCATCACTGAGGTCTACTTGACGACGTCTTGCTTGAGCCCTACCTCCTATATGTAAGGCTTTACCCTTGAATAAATAAGAATATCCTGTCCATCCTTACGTAATGATAACTAACTATACCGAACTCATAGTGTATAGGCTACCTCCTATACAAACATTCAATGAAGTTAACAAGTAACACATCTTTAATAAAATATTTTTTTGTAAATGATAATGACATTACTCACTCTATCCTCTTAGACGACTTGTGAACGATAATTGGCCTACTTCACAAGTACACGTGGATCAATCGGTCCCAACTCCATCCATTTTGCAAATACATACAAACATGTTTAGTATACCTAAAACAAAAAAAAAAAAACAAAGAACAAATTAGTTAATCATTACACCTGTGTATGTATTATAATGTAATGCTTAGATAGAAAAAGAAAACGTACTAGCCCTATTAATCTCCGAACAACTCCTCCTATTATGTCCTTCTTGCCCACATGCATTGCATTTAGTTTTGTCCAACTGCTCTCGAACGTCCATCTCCATATGATATTGCTTACGCCTAGGTTTACCTTTCTTTCATAGTAAGTCAATATTTGAGTGAAGATAAGGAAAGTTAACTTGCAGCCAGTTAAGCTCGTCACCAATCGGGTAGAAATGAACTTGGTAACAATCTATCTAGTTTGCCCACTGATACCATAGCCCTATTGCCGTTTTGCTGTCCATCCTCATGCTTACTACAACAGCATATGCATAAGAGCAAGGGATCCTATATATTTACTACTTCTGACAAGTGCACGTGCGGCCCTTGAAGTCAACTGTATGTATCCTTCCTTCTCCCTTCAATCTTGTCCTTGTCATTTGACTAGTAGTTAAAACCTTGAAAATATTGTTCTGGAAGCTAAATAAAATGACTTTATATGCGCTTGCTTGCCCCCTCCAAGTTTCATACATCTTTAGAGCATAATCAATATAGGTCTTGCTAGAATCGATTTCCTCCTTGGCATCCTTATGCCTCTCCTCCCAATGGGTGACACAGTTGTAAAATATCTTCTTAAATAATATAGTAACGGGTAATCCATGCGCTAATTTCAAAATGAAGTTATAACTCTCAATAATGTTTGATGTCAAGTATCCAAAACAATAACATCTATCATGTACAAGAGTCTACCTATCTAAATCAACATTACCAAACCACGCAGGAACGTCCTCCTTAGCTTAGGCCAACTTCTCCATGAAACATTCAAATTTCTTTTGTTATACCTGAACAGTTGCAAATCATACAAGTTTCTTACATAATTGGTTTTTGTAGACTGCATTGAAGTTACTAGCAACATGCCGCAAACAGTATATCCAAATTGCAAACGGTGGCTGCCAGCATACTGATGATTCCTTGTACGCGGAATCAATACCAGATTCCCTATCGGATATAAGACATAAGGTTTCTCTCTTTTGGCCGACTATATGCACTTTAAGCTTACGTAAGAACCACCCCTAGGTTTCTGCTGATTCTATATCAATAAGAGCAAATGCTAATGGAATTATTGAATTGTCCCCATCCATGCTACATGCTACATACTACAAGCTATATGCCATCAACACATATAATAGGTCGACAATATTTAAAGGTTTCAACACACGACCCAAATGTTTAGAAAACTTACCTAAACTAGGACTAACCTTGCTTTGATGAACTACTCCAACCCTAATCCACTTGTGTCCCTAGGTTGCTCAACTTCATTACATTTAATAGTCTCAGCAATTCATTATACGACCTCTTCTAATTATTGTATATCATCTTAACAGCCTTTCGCTTAGCCTTGAAAACCCTTCTATTACTTACCGTGTACCCGTACATAGTTTATACGTTAGCTACAAGATCAAGTATCTTAACATCAAGGTTATTCTGTACACTATTGATGAATAGTGTAGTCATTATGTTATTGTCGAGCTGAAGATGATCCTGGTTTATCATTAGGTTCACACAAGTGTACAGACCCTCTAGAATTGTTATTTTGAAAAGACTCTCTACCTTCTTCAAGCAAGCCCGTAGCCTTCACTTACAACCATGTTCTTTCTTATTACAGCAGACCGCATATACATTCGGTTTCAAAATGTCCACATGAATATCACAATGGTTCCTTACGTAGAACGACTTCACCATATCTATGAGATCCTTTTTTGTATTGAAACGCATATCGATACTCAATTCATCGGAATTACTGATGTTGCTATATATTTCATTAACATCTCTCTCAAATGTTATGTAACTGTTGCCATCATATCGACTGTTGTAAAATGGGGTAGGATTTCTCACAAGCCTATTCATCAGTTCATTTATCGGCAAACAGTTTTAAAACTGTCTGCTGAACAATACTTCACAAGTACGATGATGGGGCTTGCTCAGGCCATCTTTGCAAAATGATTAGACTAACACACTGCTCTCGACAACATATGGTCTCACTTGGGTCTCTCCCAAATCCTCAACGTAGTCATCTTTAAAGCCAACATTATCCTCATCACCATCTATATATGCCTCATCCTCCTCATCATTGTCAACATTTATGTCCATGTGCATTCTCTCTACATATAGATCATAAGACTCTTCGTGTTAAATAATGGGAGCCAATACTTCGTCAAGTTGCTCTTTCGTGATATTCACATGCTCGTACTTAGAGAAATCCATGTATGGTTTCATTTGACTGATCCACATTTGTTTACTCTGCACCAGTCATTGTTGAATGCACATTAGGATTTAGAAAGGTTGGAATATCTGGCTCATGTATTTCATGCTTGTATTGGGCACTTGATTCTCCAATATGTCTTATATATACTTCCTGAATACTCTATTCCCTAAAAAACTCCATCATCTTAATGAAATTCTCAACATTATCATCGTTTTTAATAACTATCAACTTGTAAATAACTCCAGCATCATGGAAAAATGGATGCCTATGCACGAGTTCGACACCACTCAGGTCAACTCTAACGTATCCATAAATTCTCCAATTGAAATAAGAGAAGCTCGAATGCTTCTTAATTTTTAACTTCTTAATAAGCTTCCTATCATACTCCAACCCCTAGCTACCAATTACTATATTTCCATTCGTATAGATAATAACTTTCATATAATTTTCCATTTTCACCATAGTAATGTCACAATAAACTGAAGATCTAGATGGTATTAAAAATTTCATCTACACACTAAGTGATAACTTTACAAAATGTACTTAGTCATCTCATTAAGTTACGTCATGTACTCCCTAACTTTAACTATTTAATTTGACATAATACAATCAAAACGCTAATATATATATATATATATATATATATATATATATATATATGAAATCACAATATTAGATTTGATTTAGTCTTGTGAATTAGACTTATAACATTAGATAAATTAGTCTCTTTTGAAAATATAAATTACTTAGAAAAATTATGTCCTCTTTTAGGACCTCGAAACCAATATCTTCAAATAATCAATCCATCTCCAGTATTCAATCCAATGATGTTCTTTCAAAATTAGTAGATATGGAACCTACCTCTAGATTGCTTAAAGTAATTTCAATGGTTCTATAATCAAAAAATGAAATTCCAATGTTACCTGAGGTCCTTCAGCAAATAGAAACTCAGAGAAAAGAAATTCTTTATTTACACGTTGCAAATCCTTCTTTACCAAAAGTGATAGAAACCGATGCTTGTGATATAGGATTCAGTCAAATTCTAAAATAGAAACAAAATAATAAAGAATATGTTACTCAATATGTATAAAAAAATTGGAATGATTGTCAATGCAATGATTCCACAATAAAAAAAGAAATTTTAGCAATTGTTTTAACAGTTTTCAAATTCTAAGGAGATTTGTTAAATTAAAAATTTCTTTTATGAATTGATTGTAAAGCTGCTAAAAATGTTTTATTAAAAGATGTACACACACACACAATAATTTTCACTTACATTTTAACATTTTTCATATCCATATTCACATAATTTATATACTACAGTATAAAAAATTCCTAAATTTAGATAACATATAATAAGTTTTTATGAAATATTAATAATTTACACAATTTACGATACATCTATGATTACGAAATCTACGTAATTAAATAACAAATTTTTTTCTAAAAAAAATTACATATTGTCTATTACTAGTAACATAAAAAAATAAAATAAAATAAAAATCATACCTATAAGTTATAGATTATTACTTGTTTCAAATGTACACTCGCATTAAGAAATCATCTAATACTTCAATTATAGGTTCCCTTGAGTTTTCCCTGTATTTTGAAAATTTTCAAAAATTGATATAAGTAAAAATAAAATCTGATCGTACGAATTGGGGTTTACATAGTTGATATAGTAAAAACGTATATAATGAATTACACTAAAAACGCATTCAGTGCATGTGTCTTACAAACATTAGTAAGTGTATTATATCATATTCATATATATTTTTTTTAAAGAGTCTTTTTTCCATAATTTTTTTCGAAAAAAGATCATATTCTTATAAAATTCCGAATAAAGATGGACACAAAAGGATGTATTATAACAAACCCTCTTTCTATTTAAAGAATACGAGACATACTATGAGAAAATTAGAGTTGTTTGATGGCCGATAGACTCATAGGATGCATTATTTCCAGGGTTAATTAGAAAAGTGTCACATGCGTTTAATGTTTTCAAGCTTTTGTACTTATTTTATCTATGTTTCGTCTTATTATAATAATATAACCTAAATTAAAAATGGTAAGTGACACACATGTATTCCCCCGATAAAACCCAATTACTTATAGTTGCTCAAAGCCCTAAATCAAACAAAATTATACCATCTCTTCACTCTCAAACAGTAAATTTAAGAAATTTCTAAGTGTGTCGTTTTAATTAGTTTAGGATTTCTTAGAAGGTATATATCATTCGGGGTTCCTATCGAGGATACTTGAACATCACGTGCTGTTTTCAACTAAAAACTTATTGGTGTTAAAGATGGGTGGACTGGGCTTCCTTCACAATTTTTTTCCCCAAGGCCAAGTCTCTCCTCTCTAGTGTATATAGTTGTTTACTTTATCAACAGTCAGCTCCACGTAAACTTCTTATTTTGCTATTGTTGTGCTTCTAATATCAGTAGTAAAGTAGTTTGTTAGGGTTTCATGATATACACCTTAAATACGTAATAGTTTTATCTAATGTTAATTGTACCAACTTGAGAGTTTAACACCTATAACTAAATAAGTGACAAATTGTGAACTACATTTAATTCAAATAACGAGAAATAAAATGAGAACATTAAACTATGGACCCTAACTAAGTTAACATGAAAATGGACATTACAACAAATTTGACCTTTTGCTACCGAATTATTGACTACCAATATATTTTAGTAGTAAAATTTTACTTTCTAACTACCAAATTATTCATTGGTAGCAAATATTATGAGGGGTGGGGGGAATTTTGAGAGTGGAGGGAAGATATATATGCTACCAAATTATTAATTTGGTGGCTAAATATATTATATTTAACTATTAATATCAAAATTTGGTAGCTCAAAGCCTTTTATTAATAGCTATCAAAATAAAATATTGTCTAAAACGTTCTTCTAATTACCAATTTTATATTTGATAGTGATAATTTAATACATTTATTTTTCACCACCAATATATGGAAAAAAAAAAAAGGCTCTTTGCAATTTTATTTTTCGTATAAGAAAAGAAAAAAAGGCCGATTATTTCCATAATGTTCCTTCTTTAAAAATTTCACCATTTTTTTTCCGCTCATTTTTCTATATACTTAAAGGCCCACTTCTTTTACTTTTTTTTTTTTTTTTTTGCTATTTCTTTTATCCTCTAGGTTTGCTACTGTAGTCTCTTGGCTTCTTCTACACACTGCCTTTTTTGTGATCAAGCCGAGGTTGAATCTCTATCAGGAAATATCATCATCAACTTTCAATTTCATATTTTGAGCACCATTAAGCTTTTCAATCTATATCAGGCTTTTGTTTCTTTTCTACTGCGGATACTTCTTGTTTGCTTCTTTGTTATTGATTTTGTACAAATTGCTGTTGGCGACAATATTGGTTATTGATTTTCTAATGCGGATACTTCCTTGTTTCTTTTCAATGCTTTTTAGAATTTGCACTATTTAGGAATTTCAATTAAAAGTTTGGGCTTTACAATCTTGATCTTGGCGACAACATTGGCTTGGTCCATGTTAACTTCAACAATCAATTTTCTCTTGTTGTTGTTGTTGTGACTTTCAATAATTTCTATTAAGAATAACAGGGGGCATTGAAAAAGAAAGACAAAAGGTGGGTCTTTAGTCTTGTTCAGAAAAGAGAATTATAGAGAAAGGAGCATGAAAATTAGCAAATAGTTTTAGCTTCTTTATAATCAATTGTCATTTACCTAAGAGATAGTTTTAGTTGCTTTACCATAATAGTTTTAATTGTTTTATTGAAAGGTCATGAATTATGTGTTTTCCCTTGTATTCTATATTACGTAGACATATGAAATGTCAGCACTTCGTTTCCAGTTGGTGAACGGATACCAATTTTTTCTCCCAACTTGTTACAATTCTTGTTAATTACCTTGTTGAATGTGTTACATGAAAGGAGAAAAGATTCACTGCATCATCTTATTAGAGGGCCACTTTTGTGGCAATTATAGCGTACTTACCAAGAAATCTTTATATTTTATTAGTGAATTTTAGTAGGAGAAAATGTCATGAGTTGTAAATCTATATTTAGGTGGAGGGTTATTTTAAATGTCCATTCATCTTTTGCTGATGCTAGAAAGCACTAGCATGTGCTTTTGACTTTGCTTATTCTATGGAATTCCTTTTAAGTCTCCTATAATGTCTTAAGAGAAAATTATGTAGTGATATCCATTTTAGTTTCTTCATGTTACTATATAAGTTATACTTTTTCTCTTAATAATAATTGGACATATATAGACACATGATTTTTGAGATCACCATAACCCCATGATAATAGTTAAACAGCACATTTACTCAAAACCAAAGCTGTTGTGATACTCTGTAATTAGTTATTTTGTAATTAGCCACTGGCTTCAGCTTATGTGCCAGTCTTCTTGCGTAGTTTATTTGTGCAACCACATCGTGCCTACACATAATAGAAAGGTTTCAGCAGACCAGCAAAATCACAAACATCACTTTCCATCATGTGCTCCGTGAGAGACTTTTGTTGCCACTAATGCTACATGTAGTGTTGTTAGTCATTGTCGTTTTTGTAAACAGAGAACCCGAGCAGACTTGAGTAAATGAGCATATGTTCTATCCATCATTCTTCTTCATGAGACTTTTGCAGCCATTAGTGGGAACTGCGATATGACAGACTTATAAAACAATTGATATTTCTGAATGTAAATGGCCAGCATATCTAATTAACAACATGAAGGTATTGGGACTAAGATGGCATTCCTTGGCATCTACTGGAGAGAAATCTCAACAGTAACAACTTACAAATTCCAAAAACAAATAGGAGCCTCTTTTCAGTAATACACCCTGTTGGGAATTATCACAAGTCCCTCGGTTGAATATTGTTGAATTTGGATAGTTTCTCTAACTTGTGTTCACAAGAGATTATTAATTAGTGCTATTATTCAAATGGAAGATATTTATAAAGCTGCTCGTGTTCCCTCTCAAACAAGCTATTGTGATACTCTTTTATTTGATGTAGTCAACATAAATTTTATTTCTTTTTAGTCCCACTAAGATATATTCACCGTAATTCTATTTTCTTGTAATATTTCTAATTCAAACATGAAGAGTATTTTGTTAAATTTATTAACCTCGTTTGATCCCTTACAGCCTCCTAAAATTTTAACTCTTATCCCCTGCCGTATCTGAGTCACAGCTCTATTGGATTCCGATGAAACTTGTTCATGATTTGGAAAACGCAAGGACAAATGATATATTGCTTCCTTGCCTCCTGGAGAAGATAACATTTGCTTCTGGAAGGGTCTCTTGGCCTTATCATACAATGGGGATGGATTTGATATAAATATTGACAAGAGGGCACTTGAAAGGAGTCATAATTTAGTTAGATAAGCCTTTACTTTTCTATCACCCATCCAAGCCTTAATTTTTGGTCAGAAATTAAGTCCTGGCTAATAAAAATGTAATATTGCAAAACATTTGAGAACAAGAAGTGTGTCTATCAATATAAAATTTCCGATAATCACTAAATATGTTATTTTGAACTATGTGCGATATAATATTTTTCACATAATTAAAAACTTTCGTTTATTTTTAATTTAATTGATATGTAGCAGCGATTAAGGACAGGATGTCAAAATCATGACAAAGTACCATATATGCATCATAGAGGATCTCAATCATTTGTACAAGCAAGTCATGTCCTGGTAAGGTTTCATTTATTTATTTCCATGTGAAACAAATCCAATTAGCACTTACCTTATCAATTATATGTTATTTTTACATTTAGAAATGCACTTGTATACCATTATTCAAACATTGTTACTTCAAAAATGATCAATGGGCAATTTCTTGTGCTGAACAAGATTATATATGTTTGTTGTGGTTTTCATTTTTGTTTAATTATATGATATCCTTCATAAGGAATTGCATGCTTAGTAATCACATTTGATCATGTTATGACAAGTTAAAATGGTTGCTAAGCAGGATGAGCCTCGTCCAACTAATCAACAACAACTAATTGAAGATGAAATCCATACTACTATCTTTGATAAATGTTCAAGTTATGTTCATAGACTTGGACATGGTCCGAAACCTTCACCAAGAAATGAAGAGGATGTAGTAGCTTTTGTTGAGGTGCAAGGCTTAAGAGAAGACTTAGCAGATCCTATAGAGGAATTGGTTAGAACGTAAAAGTAGTCAACGAGTACATTACAAAAGTTAGTTGAAGCAAGAGCTAAATTGGTAAATACTAATACTAAGGTGCAACAACTTAGAGAAATGGTGAGATAGCAAGCTTAGTAGATGGCAATCATGCAAGCTAACTTACTAGAAATCAATTTGGCTAAATCAATTGGTTCTTTTGCAATGTTGTCAATGGGTACCAAGTAGTAGGGCTCAAATTTGTATGGGTGCTTACATATAATATAATTTATTATATGTTAATTTTTTTGGTAAAAAATATGTTTGTTGTTAAGTAGTAAAGTCTTATATTGCTCTTTCTTTACTATGTAGATTTATTAAGATGGCGTAGCTTTATGTTCCTATCAATGTTGAGTTCAAGAATATCATGCTAATGTTATTTTTCCTTTGTCTTTCCTTTTTTACGAGTTCTATGATTTGGAAAACCAACTTATAGTTGGAGACATTGTTATTCCTTTAGAAACTTATATTCAGTATTTAGATTGAAGCTTGTTTCTATTTGGTTATCGGAGATTAAACTATGCTTATGTTATCAATAATGATGTCATCAACTCATTGGTTTCTTGACCTTATATTGAGTTTTGTTTATCTATAAAAGTATATGCAACATACTTATATGAATAGTTAAGTATTATATTATATAATATAGAAAGTAGGTGATAATAATAAAAACATATTAACAAAAGTACAAAAGATAATTTCACTACTAAAAGTGGGTTAATGGTAGCTAATTAGAGTGTGCATTTAGTAACCAAATCATATTTAGTGGCTAATTATCTAATTTTTAGCTATCAAATTATGTTTTCTCGTACAATTTTGTAATGCTTTTTAGCTACCAAAATTCCATAGCAAAAGGCATGACTTTTTGCTACTAATTCAAATTTGGTAGTTAATAGTGTAACTTTTAGCTATAAATGATTATTGTTTGCTACCATTTTGTAAAGCTTTTAGTTACCAAATTTGAAAGTAAGAGACAAGGGGTTTTCGCTACCAAAACAAATTTGGTAATTAATGGTATAACTTTTAACTATCAAATGTAATTGTTTGCTACCATTTTTATCATAACTTTAGCTACCAAAATTTGGTAATAAAAGTTATGTCTTTTTGCTATCAAGTAAAATTAGTAGCTTATACCCTTTAATAACCTCTCAAGCGTTACCAACAACCAATTGCAAATTGTTAACTAATTCTTTTAGCTACCAATTTTTACTGTTTAGCTACCAATAATGGTGGTCGCTAAAATTCAATTTTATATCAAAAAAATTACACAAAAGACCAAACAATTAATAAGACAAGGAAAATTGCACTTGAGAACCCTAAACCATATTTAGTTATATATATACATACATAGGAAGCCTAATTTTTATAAAAACCATCCTCATTTACTCAAAATCACCGTAAACCTAGTTTATTCACTCTTTGGGAATTCTCTCCAATTGATCTGAGGTGAAGGACCTTCTTTTTCGACAATGGTGGGTTCCAATGAGCTTTTATACCTGCATAACCGATTGGTTCCATTATCAATTAACCTATTCATAATAATTTGTTTTTGTTTTTGTTATTCTCATATATTAGCCTCTATTTTATGTATTTGTCATGATTTTACTAGTAAAATGTACAAAAGTTGACAAAGTTCAAGATCTGACAAATATTTGGACAAACTTGACAGTTTTAAATCTTTAAGTCAGGAGATTTGAACCTCAATCAATAAAATTCCAATTTTCTCAAAATAAGAAGCTTCTTTCGAAACTTATTTATTAGATTTAGATGACCGTCTTATTTAAAGAGAGCCTATTACCCATGTTTTATGAATAAGCTATACGGGGCAAGTCTCCTTTTACTTTTTAGAAGATCTAGCCAAGAAGGCTCTATCCTGACCTTCCTATATGAGATTTAGACAAAGTTACCTTGATATAATTCTAAAGTAAATCAAGGAGAGTGTAGGCATCAAAGCTACCTCCACTTTATCTAATTTTTATTAGGTTTTTTATTGTCTATATTTTATTTTTTCATTGCTTTGGTATCATAAGTAGTAGGGAAGTGAGAGTCTTTACATTTTTCTTTTCTTACGTTGATTCAGTTGCATTTTAGTATCTATACTTTAGTTTTGATTGCATTTTGATGAACTATGAATAAATTAAAATTTTATTTTCCATATTAATTTATATTTTTAAAACTAATAAAAAGATATATATTGATCTGTAAAATTTTTAAATAAACACAAATACCAGCTATTAAACTGGATTGATCAGGTAATGTGGATGAGTAAGGTATCGTTCCCACAAGAGTTAAATTAATTACTAGACTGGTATTAATTCTATTATTATATAAGCTCTCAAAAAATAAATAATATAAAACTATACTTAAATGTTAATACTAACTAGACTAATGAAACAATCATAAAGAAAACTTTTACTAATCCAATTGACAATGATATAGGAAATCGAATCCACCATAATGTACTAATCCCATTGTATTATAATTATATTTAGCTACTTAGTTATTCTTGTGAATTTGCTGAAGTCTTTTTACAGGTTAAATTCATCTTCCGGATCATTAAATTATCAACCAACTAAATTGAATTCCAATAATAAATGGATTCAAAATATAACTATACAAATGCATGGAAAGCTTGGACGTAAATCATAGCAAATGGAAGATGATGGGCTTCACCGTGGACATTGATGGGCTGACATGAACGGGCCCAACTTTGTCGTTCCAGTGTCGCTGTCATGTAGATTGATGGCTTCTCTGGACGTGGTGACTTGACTTCAATGGGGAACATAGCAGGGACGTGACAATCTCCAATGCGATCTTGGACATTTCTTCAATTTCAAATGGACTGAAAGTGTGGCCTGTTTGATTGAATGTTGACAAACAAATTCAATCACGGCTTCTAATGTCCTTCGGACGTGAATGGCATGTGAATCGTGTGCTTTTTTCTCGTGAAAAGAAATATTACTCTACTGGACCGGCTTTTATTTCGTTTCCTTTTCCTTGTAATTCTTGCTTTCGAAAATACTTTTGTGTATATTCTCTGAATCAGTAAAGTTGTCCTATTACAAATTTAAAAATGTCAAAGTGTACCGTGAAGTGGGAATAAACTATAAAAAATTTACACTTATCTCATATATATTATTTTTGCCGAGAATCCAACTCTGCATAACTTTTGCTTACCATATCTAATTTTATCAATACCCTAACATCTAATTTTAGCACACTTTATACTGTTGGAAATTTTAATTATTTATTTATTTTGGGTAAGGACGTGGGAAATTTTATTACGTGCTTTTACTTGAAAATAAAATTTAATGTGTATCAGGAATTGTCCTGACAAATAAAATATTAAAATAATCATAACTTGTGAAAAAGTTATCGTGGAATCTTAAGAAACGGATTTTTAGACTCACAAACAATGCACTTTCATATAGTACAACATATTTTCTTAGAGATATTTTGAAATGTGAAATACCATAAGTTACAAAATAAAGATCGTATGACTGCAATTTATATGCCTTGGAAAGCTCATATCACAAGCTATCTTAAAACAGTAGGTTGCACTCAATTCACATGAAAATCACACTTTTTAGGCAGATTGGCCTTACTCTTCTACCTTTTTTTGTACTTTGGAAATTAACATCTTGAATGTGAAAATTAGATCATCTTTAAAGGTGAGTAAGTAATCCTATTGTATAGAGTATTTATAATACCTTACTTGAATAAATTTCAAGTAAATATTAAGGATTACAGGTTAAGTTTCATGTATAGATTTTTCAAAAAATGCTCTTATAAGATGGAATACGGCTATGAGATCTTCCTGACTTATACCCTCCTTAGAACTTATAGATGTAGGGATTCGATCGGAGTGGTTACGTATGTGCTACGTGAGTAGCGTATTACATGTGGTTTCAAAGAAATGACGCGAGACTGTCACCGGAAGGAATGATTAAGTGAGAATACAGTAAAGAGGAGGAACAGATAATCTCAGTGTCTCAAATGCACAAGTAATAGACAAGACAACATTAAGGGATCTCAGGCGTTCACCTTGTAGTTTAAACAAATAAAATCAATTCTTTACATGAACGCAATTTAATCTTAAAAAGCAGAGTTTTTATAGTGAAACACCATTTCACCGATCTCTCTAAGAGTTCTATATAACGAATAAATACTGGGTATTTATAGGCTCTTATGTATGGTAACATCTATTGATCATTTAGATGATCAACGGATCAGATAGAGCTTACTCAATTCATGGTTATCTAAAATAAACTAACTAACTGGCTCAAAACCAATAGCCTTCCTTATAAATACATTAGTCTACTTGAGAAAAATTGGAAGCAAACGGACCAATCCAATGATCTCTATTATAAACCTAACAAGTCAAATCTCCTTGAATCATCTCAAAATGAGCTAAACTTCTTAGATCCTGTTACCTGATCTAATGAGTTAAGTCTAAATAAATAATGAACTTATTTCAATAACTAATATAACAATTTTTAGTTTTCTACAGAATCTATATTTAAAGCTATAAAGGATATAAGTTTTGAGCATCCTATATCCATCTTACAAAAACTTATTAAATATATTATAAATGAATAATATGCGATAATATTATATTTTTCAGCCAATAATATTTTATTAAAGAGAAAGAAAAGCCCAGGACAATATGTTAATGATCCTAGATGACTAAACCTAATGGTAACTCTCTCATCTTATATTTTCCATTCTTTTTCTTATTCTTTCTAATTTTCTTCTCTAACTTTATGTTTTTCATTCTTTTCCTTTATTTGTTCTCATTCACCAATCTATCTTTAATATGGCAATTTTCGGCATGTTTATTGTTGCTTATAGTTGTTGAATAAATGGTATGTATAGCTAATCCTGTTATTGGGGTTGGAAATACAGTATGAAGTGAGATTCGATTCAGTTTTGTTGATTTTATGGATTTTTCATGAATTAATTGAGTTCTGTTAAAACTTGATTTGAATGCCTCTTTTCTTAATATCATCGATTTTGGAATGTTTTTACTCACCACTAACAACATCCGAACAGCATTAACTTCTAAAGACCAAAGACTGGCAATACGGTTAGTACAATAACTTCTCTTAGGTAGTATTTTTGGTTGTCATATTTTTTGGCCACAATAGTGGATAAATTTTTTTTGTTTGTATGGTTTGCACCATATGCAAAGTTACTGTACAAAAGGCCCAAAGATACTGATTAAAATTAAAAATTTTATATCATATATTTAGTGATATAAAAATCCATTTTACAATATAAAATCAATATATTTTTGAAAATTTTAAAATAACCCACACTAAGTTTTCAAATCATGGTATTAAGCTTTACTATAACTTATAATATGAATAATGGATTTAATTTTTTTTTAAATTTAATCATAAAAATCTTTGTTGAGCATTGTACATATTAAACGTGATATAAGAAAATTATATTGTGCTTTCGAGTTCTTCTTATATAATCCAATTCTACTGACTAGATGTTATTTTAGTACCTTAAAGTTAATTAAATACTGTGAATACCCATCGAAAGTTAAGAGAGTTTGGACTCTTAAGCTAGATCGTCTAGTATATAAGAGAGACTAGATGGTAAGATAGACAACAATTCAATTTCATTTAATTCTCTTTGCTTTGAATCTATTCGATGAAATCCGGTGCCCATGATGTGTCACCGAGCATCATACAAGAATCCCGCCTTACCATAAATATATATATTTTTTTTCTTTTGAGCCGATACTTTAGTATACAGTTCCACTTCTCAATATTTTGTTAAATAGACGATTCACTACTCGCATCTTAATAACTTTTGGCTTTACTTTGTGTGAGATTCGACTTCAAACTCTTGTCTACAATTGCTAACTAATGTGCTTACAGTTTTGGGTAATCTGACAAGTTTTACGGCGCCATTGCCAAGAATAAAAAAGAAAAAAAATAAATAAAAAATAACCAAACTCGTAGGAGTTGGACTAATTCAATGCTGGTTCTTGCTTCCGTGTTTGTTGAGCAGATGAAGGCCTAATTGAGTATCACCTTTAGTAAATTTAATGTAAACTCTAAATCGCACAAACGATCAAAGTTGACATATAATATTCGCCAATCCTTGTGTTTTTAATTCATGAAATAACCTAAATATATATTGCACTAAAACTAAGGATAAGGTGAAGAGATTCATTAAATAGTACACGATATATAAATGTACATGTGTTCTCACAGTCCAATTTGATCGATATTGGCTGTGAGTCTGGATTGTTTTAATAGTCTCTCCTATTAGTCGTACTAGAAGTTAGTTGGCCCTTCCATCTTTAGTGTGGTCTCTAATATTATGAAATCAGGTACAATCCCTCCACTCCTAAATGAAACTAATCTAGTTTTTATCCCCAAAATTAAAAATCCTCAGGAATTGGGTCAGTTTCGACTTATAAGTAGTTGCAATTATAGTTTCAAAATCTTTTCTAAGGTTCTTGCGAATAGGTTAAAACCATTTCTCAATACTTTAATCTCCCTTCATCAAAGTGCTTTCATCTCAGAGCAAATGATTTAGGATAATACAGTGGTAGCACATGAGGTTTTTCATGAGCTCAAACTAAAAGAGAAGGAAAAAAAATACCTTTGTGCAATTAAAATAGATTTGATGAAGGCTTATGATAGAGTGGAGTTGCATTTCCTTGAGCAGATTCTTAGGAAACTTAGATTTCATGAAAAATGGATAAATTGGATTAGAATTAGCATCTCTTCAGCATTCTACAATCTTATGTTGAATGGAAAATGGGTTGGTTGTATCTTTCCTACGTAAGGAATAAGATAAGGCGATCTACTGTCACCATATCTTTCCTCTTTGTCACTGATGTACCATCACTTTTATTGATTAAAGCGAAGGTTTCAAGTCAAATTCAAGGGATTAAAATTGGTAATTCTTGTCCAAAACTTACCTACCTTTTTTTTTTTTTTTTTTGCAAATGATTCATTATTTTTATGAAGGCCGATTACTCCAACATCACAAATCTTAAGAATATTTTGGAAGTATATTATGATATTTCAAGTCAGGTGATCAACTTTCAAAAATCAACTATTGAATTTAACAGAAATGTACCTTAAGATATCGAAGAAAGAATATGTAGCTTGCTTGGCATTCCTTTTCAAAATACAACCAGGATGTATCTTAGCATTCCAACTGTTTAGGGTTGCTCGAAAGTTGCTGCAATAGTATATGTAAAGGAGAAGAGTGGTTTGAAAATTCAAGGATGGAAGAGAGCTCTTTTATCACAAGCTAGTAAGGAGATTCTTCTTAAATCTACAGTTATGGAAGTTCCCACTTTTTCTATGGCTATATTTTAAGTTTCCAAAAAGATGGTGTAAAGAAGTAGAATCTATGCTCATCAATTTCTGGTAGGGAGGAGATAATGGTCGAAAGGGGATCCATTAGTATAGTTAGAGAAGGATGTGCTTGGCTAAGGATTGGGGGGGCTTAGGTTTTCATGATCTTGAAGCATTTAATGATGTTATGCTAGGTAAGCTAGCTTGTAGACTATTGAATTGCCCTAATCAATTGTGGGTACAAGTGCTAAAAGGCATTTACTTCCCCAACGAGGATTTTACGATAGCAAGAATAGGTGGAAGAGCTCCCTAGATATGGAAGAGTATTCTAGTTGAGCAAGAAGTGATCAACAGACATTATTGCTAGCAAATTAGGGGGAAGAAAAGGTTAAAATATGGTTTCATCTATGGATAGTGAGACAAGATGGAAAAACTGTTGAAAGATTTACAAATATAGAAGATGAGAGATACACTACCATTAACCAACTGATTGTGTTTGATAGTAAGTGCCACATTAGATTTTGGAACAGAGACATTGTAGAGGAGTTTTTTCCACAAGACTTGGTAAAGGTGATATTGTGAATACCTTTTGAGGAATTCTGTAACGAAGGATAGTAACATTTGGCCTCTGGAGCATAATGGGGCTTTCTTGGTTAAGTCAGCCTACCATGCAACAATGAGCTCTTCAACTCTACATAATGTGGATAAGCCTTCATGCTCGCATATTATTGATGTTGGTTTTTGGTGTAAGCCCTAAATGTAAGTTCCATAACTATAAGATCAAACTTAGCACATAAAATTTAAGATGATTGACTAAAGTATTCAATTGAACCTAAATTATGAAACAAAGCTAAAAATATTAGTAAAAGTAACCCCGTAAGTTTAAATTTAAGAAAATGAGTAATAAAATGATAGAATATAAAATTTTCAAATTTTAAGTATATTATTTGTTATTTATTGGAAATGCAGGAAATGCATTTCAATAACTAATAAATCTCTAGAGATAAATTATATACATACTAAAAAACATGGAATAACATAAATAATATTTAAGAGTATTTACTTATACTCTATATGTATTTACGTATAGGTAGAAATATGCAAAATTATCTAAATTCCCCAAAATTTGCTAAAAAAATTGCTAAATAATTAAAGAAAATTATAAAAAAAATAAAGGAAAAATAAGAAAAAAAAATCAAAGAAGTTGAGATCAATCTTAAATTTTGTCATGGTAAGTCAAGAATGAAGAAACAAATTTTGACCAATTAAATTCAAATACTTGAAAAGGCAAAATGGAAGATGATAAGCCATTGTCTTGTCTAATTAATACATAAGAATTTCTTCATAGCTCTATAAATAGCAAAAAAAATTACAAGAGCTCATTTGGTTTGTTTGGAGTTGTAAAAAATTGGAGAGCACCAAAATTTAGAAAAAAATTAAAGTTTTACGAAGAAAATTAAAGTTACACAAATATGTGCAATTAAGATAATTAGACTAAACCCACAGATCACCACCACCTAAAACTGAACCACCACCACCACCTCACTCTAAACGACACGTCTAGGCCGGCTGACAAGCCTTGGACCGATTTTGGTGGCCAGAAGCTTAAGAACTAGTGAGCCCTAAATTTAGTTTAATTTTGCAAAATTTATTAAAATTATTAATTTTGTTCAGAAAATTATGAATCTTGTTATTATGATATTTTATTGTATGTAGATTTAGGGAAAAATAGAAATTAGGTTTAATTACATTTGTGAATATTATATACTTAAGAAATTGAGCGAAACTGAGCAAAACTAAGCATGTTTTTAATTAAAAATAAATAGGTTTAGGAGTGTAATTTTGAACTCAATTTTCAAAAATTCATTTTTTAAATTTTTAAGTAATTTTTAGCCCTAAAATAATGGAAAAAAATGAGTAATTTTGGACTAATTAAGTTATTAAATAACTAATTACTGATTTAAGGGTAATTAGATGTTTAGTAATGTTGATTTCCGATGTGGTAACATAATCATAGCACTTGGAGTATTAAATGCAACTATCATGGGAATTATGTAATAAATATGGTTTATTTGATAATATGTACAATTAGAATTATGATAATTATAAAATATTGGGTTAAACTGGAAAATATAATGATAATATTAATACGTGTTAAATCTAGTATAAAACTTAATTTTAGATAATTATACGAAAAATGTAAAATTTTTTCACATCAGAAGTAAACCTTGTACACTAATTAGGATTAGAGTGTATCGGGTGAGTTAGAATGCTAAATTAAGACCTAGCATGATATTGGGATACTTAAGCTTGATGTGATTAATTTTATATTAGGGTTCGAAACGTATATTAGGATTTACTCGTAGTTTAAACTGATTTAGAGCCTGAACCGAAATCAGATTCGGAAAACTGAACCTTGTACTAACATAGAATGAATTGTTAGTAAATAATAGGTATATAAAGAGAATTTAGTTAAATCATAACCTAGAATACGTGTCATCAAAGTATAAACACTAAAAAGCATATTTATATTATAAGATACACAGAGACAAGTCAACCTACAACCGATTAAGTGAGCAACTAATAACTTCAAGTAAGTTGGTTTAATACTTTATAGTATTTTGGAGTACTATTTTAGAGTACTCGGAGACTTAGGATTATGTACGATTGTGATTGTAAGCAGTCTTATACCTGTGCTTGTGTATTTGGTTTCGTACTAAAATCTATGTAGTGTTTGATGACTGTTGTGATTGGAGTGGTGTGAAATTGTCTGGCTACCCTAAACCAAACTTAATCCTAATCGACTTAAATACCCTAAATAAACATGCATTGTAATCCTATAGGGGATCATTAGGATTCTTCAACTAAACACTAATACCTTTGAAAAAGATAATGCTAGATAGCAAATCGGTTTTTTCCTCATCCTTAGCCTAACTAAGTGATAGGAGAGGAAGTCACAGTCAGGATGAGGGCATTAGTTCGAAGTATAAGTCTTAGGAGGAGTAGTGTCTCCATTGTACAAACCTAGGTTTGGTTATAAGCTGTTGTATTAACGGAAAGTCTTTAACTTGAATTGAAACTGGTGAAATTACTCTGATTTCACAACGGACTAGACCACATTGTATGATGGCACTTGCTTGTTGCATTAATTAATTGTCTGATAAACTTGTTTATGCTTGTTATACTTTCATAAGTCTCTAATTCAACTTACTGAGTCATAGTTGCTTATACCTATATAGATTCTTTTGTAAGTTTTGACTTTTGATTAGTATACCATGTTACAACTATCCCGAGGTCAGTTCTCTTTTGAAGCAACGGGGAATGAGAATCAAATGGCCACGCAATTGATTCTTTTAATGTCTTAATAGTATTTGTAAATATATGAACTGAGGTGTGAGGTGTAAGTTAATGAATACTGTAGTTGTGTAAATTCCTGGAATTTTGAGATAATATGGATGTAATTATATATATATATATATATAATAGTTCTAAATTTTATGTAAGTTTTTTATTAAATTTTAATTGAACTGTTTACTTCAAAATAAGGAGTCGTCGACGCCTTGTATAAATCATATCTATGATAGGTACAGTAAGATCAGTTATCGTCATAGGTTGGTTTACACGGCGGAACTGTTGCAACTCTGCGATTTCGAGGCGCAATATTTGGCGTATGATTTGGAATACAGGATGTATGCCAAAAGTTAAACACTTCATGTGACGCCTTTTTACTAACTCTCTAGGTTTGTTTAGTAACCTTCCAAGGCAGCATATTAGATGTTCGACATGTTGTGCATTTTGTGGCTAGGAAGAAACTATTGAGCATATTCTATTATGCTGTAGTTAGACCAAGCCAATATGGATGGAATTTTTTGGTGCTCCAATCAACATAGATGGCCAAAATTAGTATCTCGAAGTTGGAATGGTATAAAGAATCAATGTAAACTGAAGATTGGAGAAATTTGTACCTACTTAAGGCATATATGGAAGCATAGATATGATTGCATTTTTAATCATAAGATGCTAACCCCATGCACTTGATAGTAACCATAAAATCTATTGTGATGGATTTTTGGCAACTGCATAAAACTGATGTAAGTGTGTAGTATTTTGGTTCTCCTGCTGAATCTCATGAGTAATCAGGTGAAACATGTCAGCTGAATCAAGCTATGTGGATGCCTCCTCCTTTGGGGTATGTTAAGTTGAATTGTGACGAAGCATGCAACACGAAGAAAGATATAGTAAGGTATAAAAATTTGATACTAAGGGAAATAACCAGCCATTCTGTATTGCATCCCATCCCCTGCCTTAGTCCATTAGTGTTTTAGTGTTAGATAGGCACTTGTAATCCATTTAAAACTTATAAAACAAACTATAGGAGAATGAATGACAACTTACTCAATAAGTGGGGCAGAGACAGAAGTATACATTCAGCACATCACAAGTAGTGTTTTCAATTAAGTTGGTTAGATGCAATACATGTATAAGCAAATGCCATCGTACGACGTTATCCGATCTGTCGTGAGATCAGAGAAATTTCATTCGATCTAATTTGGATTAAGGAGATTAACGTCGTACACTCGCGAATTGAGACAAAACCGGGGCTTGTGCAATGAAGAATACCCTATTCCCGTAACTACCTTCGAACTATCATCTCCAATCTTGCCGTAACCTCCTCTCCTATCACTTAATTTGACTAAAGGTAAGGAAAGGACTATTTCAGCCATCCTCATCGAAGGGAGTCCATGTTTGCCCGAGAATCCTAGCCATTACTCCTAATGGGTTGCGATGCATATCAAGTTAGATGTTAAGCTGAGTTTAAGTTAGTTTATTTTTAAGGTGATCAACCAAGCTCAAACAATTCAAGTATAATAATATTCACAGAACAACCATATCATAGAGCTCAACTCCAATCACAGTAAATCGAAACCCAATCCCAAACAGCTAACTATAATTACAAGCTAATACATAAAATATTTATATATATCGAGTTGACACTCACTGTGGAAAACTCGTATCATTAATAGTTTGATTATTGGAAGACCTTATATATATAAAACCCAAATTTAGTTTTCGTAATAATTACAAAAATATTAGCATTTAGTCTAAAACAGTTATAAATATATATATATATATATATATATATAGTATATTATCACAACAATATATAGTTTTATTATTATATATATCGAGTTAAGTTATTAATTATTGATAATATACATAATTTATACTATTACGTATTATATATCGTTTCAATCATATCAAAACATACTTTTAATTTATTAAATTACGTTTCAATTCCGGTAGGATTACTGTAATACGTACATTTTAGAATATTAAAGAGTTATAGGTTATATTACTTAAGATTATCCAATTTTAATAAAATTAATGCCGTTAGGTTCGTACAAACTTAACAATACGTATTACTAGTTATATTTCTAGAGATGATTTTTAACGAGTAGTTTGAGCTTTTAATACAGTTATATGTATCTATATAAATATTATCGCGTTATACGTAATTTATGTTATTAAACTGTATTTTACCTGATTTATCATTATAATGCTAAAATATAAGTATTATCTAACCTAATACACATATAACGTATCCCAATCAATAAAATATCATTAATTATATTAAAAATACACTTTCTATCTAATTTGATTAATTCACCCATATATAGTTTTTATTCAACTATTTATTTCATTTTAACTTATTATTACTAAAAATACATCCCGATTTGTAATTCAAGCCATTTTACTATATAAATTAGTAATAAATAGTTCGGGTCACCAAATAATTCCTCAAAAATTTCTATAGACTCATAAAAATATGGGGAACTCAGTTATTACTTGATTTCAAGTTTTCAATTCATCGCTTATATATTCGTATTTACGACTTTACTCTTAAATTATCCTAAATTACTCAATTATGATCTTTTTTGCATCAAATTGCTTTCAATATGTCCCAACATTATTATTACTCACTATAGATCAGTATATGTCCTTTTCATCATTTAATTTTTTAATTTCCTATTTATTTCATAATTTTAGCCTATTTTTGAGCTATTTTTAAGACAAAAGATGCAATAAATATTAAAAATATTCAAATCAAAATTCGGGCTATATAGAAATTATCTATATATCATATATCTTACACAAAAATTTTTGGTTAAAAACTACATCATTTAGTGTATTTATTTTGAATTTCAAATTTCAAATGAATAGTACATTTGTAAAGTAAGTATATTAAATATTCATAATTTTTTAAAAATAAATTTACGAAATGAAAGTACATCTAAAATAACCTAGGAATTAATTTTTTCATATTTTTCATAATTAATTTAATAATTTTTTGAAAATAAAAGAAAACATGGCAAAAACTTAAAACTTAAGTTCATCAGAGCTTCAGTCATCATTTGCTGGAGAGGGATTGTCGGCCGGACTAAGCAATGGGTGGACTAGTGGTGGCCGATCGGGTTCTACAACAAATTCGCTTTTGAGTTAGGAACTAGCCTAGCACGGTTCCAGCTTTGTTTTTCCTAATTTTTTCTGTTTTTCCTACGATTTTTTTTTTTTTTGCACGGCTCCAGCTTTGTTTTTCCTAATTTTTTCTGTTTTTCCTACAATTTTTTTTAATTTTTTTATTTTATTGATCTAAATTCTAAAGTGCTAAACCTGGTATATCTAGAGTCATTCGATATTTATAGAGTGCAATGATGGCCAAGAAATTTTTTTTTTTCCATTTAACTCCATAATTATCTTACTGATTTGTGTAGTTGGTGGTGTCACCTTCCTAGCCATCTTAATTGTGATTCAGCTTAGGCAATTGAAAGGAGGATGCCACTTTCTTTTTTTTTTCAACAAGTTTCAAGTCAGTTAGTTAAAATTTAGATAAGTTTAGGTTGATTTTTAGTGAATTTATTAATATTTTATATAAGTTACATTAGTATTTAGTATATTTCGTAATATACATATATATATCCTATGTATAAATATCACACATAGCATATAACTATACTCGTATAATTTTGTTTCAAACATATCTCCTATTTTTATGATATATTTCTTAACTATTTTTATGAATTCAACACAATATATATATATAATTAAGTAATTTGGAGTTAATTTACAAATATAATTATTATTTATACCGAGTATACTCATAAAAATATATATATATTCATATAGTATATTATGCTATATTATTTTCTATTATTATTTAATTAACTTATCTTTAAGTCATCATTGCATTCTAAGTTCGTTTTTAGGAGTTTCAATTATTTTTACACTATATTAAGTAATCGTACTTGTAGGAGCAAAATCCGGATTTTCGGTAATTATTTTCACAATCTAACTTTACTGAATCATTTTGACTAACTTTTCTATCTTAGTCATAAAATTTATATTCAATCAGATAACTTTTCCCGAAAACCCTAAATTTAGGTACAATTGCCCTAAACTCGATTTTAGGATCTCATATAGAGCAAATTCTTACTATCTTGATTATATTCTTGATATTTTATTATATTTTTTTACTTCTAAGCATATAAGGATTACTTAATTAGAGTTATCATGTTTTTTGTAAGTTTCTAGCCTACGCGATTTACTTTCCTATATGCTATAGATCAATTATTAATCCTAATTGTACAAGGACAAGGTTTTATTTTAATACTCAGATATTCACATCTTGATTGTTAATTTATGAGATGTCACACTTTCCTAGAGTGGCCTGCAATTCAATTGGGATTAAAAACCCCCTTTATGCGAAAGCTTTGGCTATTTAGGAAGCTCTAATGATGGCTAAGAGAAGAAGATGGAGGAAAGTGATAATAGAATCCGAGTCTTCCGTTGTTGTGTGGTGTGTGCAACGTAAGGAGACAAGATGGAGCATTTCACATGTTGTTGCCGATATTAATGAATTGAAAGAATCTTTTGAGCCATGTCAACATGTTTTGATAAACTGTAAAGCTAATTTATGTGCTGATTGGGTAGCCTCTTTATGCAAAAAGGGTTTAAGCATGTGTATTAGGGATAGTAATCCCTCAAGCCCTTTAGCTAGATTATTGCATCAGGATCATGTACCCCGCCCTCTGAGATCTCTGTAACTTGTTGTTTTTTCAATATTATGAAGTGATTTCTATTTGGCCAAATAAAAAGTACATGCAATATGTAACTACCAATTAGGTTCGAACACATGGGTTAGTAGTCAATGGTTATGTAAAAATTTATTTTCCATGTTGTCATATATCTAAAAATAATTTGTAGTTATATATCACATGTGTTTATACGTGGTGTGTACCATCAATTGAATTGGCCAAGAGAAAGGAAAAGGGTATGTTAGTTGGCATTAGAAGTCTATAAAAGTATAGGCAACAATAATAATCAATAGGTAGGAATAATACCAATAAAAATGTTTGATTTTTCATATTTATTTCTTATTTGGTGAAAATTTAAATCATTTTATTTGGTGTCTAACTTTCTTGGTGAAAAATTAAGTTTCATTTTTCTAAATGGTTGTTATCCTAAAATTGGATAATAATTTTAGAAGGGCTCCAACTTTTACTTCTTCTTCTTCTTCTTTTTTTATTCTATTTTGATGTCCAAACTCCGAAACTTTTGATTTTGGTGTCTCGTTGTTTTGAAATGAGACAAACAAGTGACTCATTTATAACCTTCGCCATACTATTGAAAAATTAATAAGACAAAGATAATAATTGTGATAAACAAAAAATAGAAAAATGGTAAGAAAAATAAGGAAGTGTTTTAATAGTTTAGCTATATATGGCTTTAACGTACGATATCGGAACTTTGTATGCTTTATATCTCTGAAAAATTTGTAGGCTTTACTATTTGTAAATGATACCACTATGCATCTTGAAATAGGTAACTATCATTATCTCATGCATGTAATGATCGATATGATAGGGTCACTTATTTATCTTCTTTTTTTTTCCCCGAAAAGTAGAGGTATCAAAGTGAAAGAAGTAAAGACTTAGACACCAAAACAAAAGGGAAAAAATATATTGATTATCCCTAATAGGTAAGGTGCAAAAATAATCAATAATAAGTTATTAATAAATACTTCTACTTTTATTATGTTTTATGATATGTTTCTATGTTATTATTTCTTTTTCACTCATTCAACGTAAATTTAGCACAATATCATTTATTTCAAATTAGTGAAACCATATGGATCTTTAGAGTACGCTATTAATTATGTATGTCCACTTTATTTTAAGTTTGCAATGATTAATTCCTCATCAATAAATTGAATTGGAAATGGAAATTTCTCGGATGATAGTGTACGTGTCTAAAATTCAATTTGGTGTTCAAATTTCCACTGTAAGATTTGGCAGCTAATCAATAACTGAGATATCAGATTAGTATGGACACTAGGCTGAATTGTCAAATGATAAAGTGAAAAAATAATTATTACCTGTAGTGCATATACAAACATATTTGTGCCGGTCATGAGGTAGCATTATGGTGAATACTATTTTAATTCAAATTATGGGAGCTATAACTGCTAATAAGGTCGTCCTCATCACGTGGAAACTGGTATATTTGCTATAATTGTAAGTGTTGACAAATGTTGGAAAAACGTGCTTTGAAAATCATCAAGAAAATTGACGAAACATGAACTGGCAGTTACCACATAAAAAAACGCGAATCTAAAGATAAAAATTTCGATAAATACTTCATCTTGTGTTATATGTATATACACGTGATGTATAATTATTAAGTATACCTAAATATGAGATATCATGGATAATAAAAAAAGTAATTATTTACTGTTACTATATTGTTCGAATTTAATTAATAACTAAACTCTATATGAAGTTATATGTGATGTATATTACTTAATAAATTTTTTCTAAAAATCATATATTTTGATTAAATGAATTTCCACATAATCTCGTTTGTGCCCACATAGGAGCATGAGCAAGCTGCCTGCGTGCTATTGCGACGCACCAACCTTGAGAAGATCGCGTTCACGTATGTCTTGGGACCAAGAGATGAGAGGTCAACATAGTTGCAATTTTCAATGTTACCACCTTTTCTCACGTTGAAATTGGCGATTGACGCTAGCTTATGCCTTATGTGGTGAGTGCCTTTGGAAATCTCAATGCTGGAATTTGGGGCACTTTAATTAGGTACAAAAACAAGGATTTTTCTATCCTCTGTTATTTAGGCGATTGGAGGGACCCACAGATAAATTTAACAAGGTTTTGTTAACGGAGTTATAATTCGGTGTCTCTATTTGAATCTATTAGTATTCCTTCCAATTATATGTATGGGCAAATAGGTGTAAAATTAAACCAAAAATAAATAATTATATCATATAATACAAGAAAAGGTGTAATTTGAGAGGATACGGAACGTTTTTGCAATTCGTAAAGGCGGAACCATGCAATTCACCGGGGATTAGCTTTAATCAACCTGGCTAGGCTGGTTTTATTAAACCAGTGGCTCAGGCGTTCTGCTATAGGCTAGTCGGAATTCGAAGGCGGCCTATGATATCATCTAGTGTTAATAGTAAAAGTTTTTAGGGAAATGAGGGGATAAGAATGGAATGTTATTATAAATAAAAAATATTTGTATTATTAACAAGATACTAAAATTTTGAGTATCGCTAGTTTATGCTTTCAAAACCCTTTTTATATACAACGTATTTCATAGGGAACAAAAATATATATGTCTATGATCAATTATGGAATTGGGGTATATAAATTCAATATGCAATACGGGTATGTGGTTTGTGGTGATTAACCAAAAAATTATATATATAAAAAATATAGACTTAATTTTTTTTTAACTGAATCTAATAAATATGTGCTAAAGAATCTATAATGGAAAGTTGACAGAGTCATTTGAACATAGATTTCTTAGGCTTGTCCCAACCTGATAAAGCTCACGATCTATGACTAGTTGCCCTCAGCTTAAGCCTAAAATACGGCTTGATGGGAATCAGCCTCCAACTACATCTAAATCGAGGCAAAACTGTTTGAAGCCAAGGCCTGTCAATGCTTGCTAGCCAAGGTTGAGCTAAAGCCAAAAGGACAAGAGATAAGAAGATAAACACTCAACACCAAGACTGTCGTCAGCCAAGGTGTCGAGATACCACAAGGTCGAGTACTCGAGACCAAAGAACCACTCAACAAAGCAATGAGAGACTTGTGCCAACATCAAAAGACTCGTGTCGATTGATTCTAGCACTCGACAATTATTCGCCAACCTCTTTGGTATCTCGGTGAAGCTACATGAGACTTCTGGGACTGTTACCCGAACTCGTACATCCAACTGTCAACCCCGTCTAATTCGGATACTACTCCTTCCAAGACATGCTAAATGACTGCATGCTGACTTTCCCTATTAAACATACAGTTTTTTATTTTTATGTATGTTTTCCTTTATTTTATTTATGGGCTCAATTCTTTAAGGTTTAAAGCCTTGTATATTATTTACAGTTTTGTCATTGGGGTTTAGAACTTGCTATAAATAACAATATCTGTAAACATATAAAGATAGACGTCAATATATGAAATCAGATAGAAAAGTATATTCCTATGATTAGAATCTTTTCCTTTTTAAGTAAGGCTACTCTTGAGCTAATATTTGCTGAATTATCAAGTATAGATTAAGCTCTTTAATCTCTCCCGCGTTCTTATCAATCTTGATCTTGAGATTGTAGTGAACCTTTTCATTTGAACCGGTTAGTGAGTTGCATTTAACCTTCATTTGAATCTTGAGCAATATTTATTGTTTGTAAGTTGTATCGAACCTTAATTTGTGTCTTGATACGTGATATCCATTTACATTCACCATCAAAACCAACCATCTCACTTCTTGTCCATCAAACCCATTCTAACCTATTTCGAGATCTGCTGCTGTTTCTTCGATCCTTATCACAGCTTATCTAGCTATAAGAGGCCTTTAATGACTATAAGATTTTAGATAAGGTTAAAAAACTAAGTCAAACAACTAACCCCCATACTTGTGGATCACATCGGATGTCATGACCCCATTCTCTAACACTTGCGGATGTAGCTCTGCCCACTAACTTATCTTCAACTATCGGCTATACTTCTCTATATATATAAGGCCAACACCTAACAGTAACTCACTTAATACTTTGCGCACTTGAGCTTACATATTGTTTTCAGGTACTCTTATTCTCTCTAAACACTCGATTAATTTAAGCATCGAAATAATTACATCAGACAACCCCTTACTGTGCTTTCTTTTGTAGGCTCACTCACTTGCATGAAGCCCAATTTCTCTTAAATCCATATCAACAAATATTCTGGACGACATTTGGCGCCTTCTGCAGGAACATTAATCCGGTTTTCCTACCCAAACGCATTAAACACTCTCCCAAACATCATCTCTGATAGACACATCTTACGTTAACAACCTTAAGAACCACCCGTTGGTAAATAACCTACTTGTTGAGAACCAGCCCCTACTAACGCCTGGTTTTTGGAGTTTACTACATAAAACAAGTTACTACACACTTGTCTCAAGGAAGACAAGAGGCGCAACGAGCAAACTTACCTACCAAAAGCTTCTGATGCCCGTATTAAGCAAAATAACCAACAACAATAGTAGCAAAATGCTAAGGATTAGCAACCTAATCCCCAAGTACATAACAGCTAGTAAGGTCTGCAATTACTTACAACCAAGCCCTAGCTAGCAATGAGCAGGTCTCTAACTCCTATGGAGCACTGGCACATTCTACAGCGTGTTGGGCTCATCTAGTAGATGATATTGACCTCAATGAGCTCCTAGTAATCATAAGAAGGCTCTATGAGCAGTAGAGGAGTAAGGCAATTGGCGACATCGAGTTGGTCACTAGTAACAAAACCTTCCTCACCAGAGGTGTTCAAGATGAAGTGTTTCCTTTTAATAGCAAACTTCCTACCCTGGACCAATATGATGGCACGAATGACCCTAATGATGACCTTCTTTACTTCTGTACCCTCATGAACCTTTATGGTCATGGGGATGCCATTTTATGCAAGGCTTTCCCAGGTACATCGAGGAAAGCAACTCAGATGTAGTTGAACCACTTGCCTGAGAACTCCATTGGCTCCTTTGATGAGCTGGCATAGAGGTTTAGCTTTCACTTCAAGGCTAGCAAGCCCATGTTTAAGGACACATCATCCTTATACCTAATAAGGCAGAGTAAAGGCGAAACTCTGCGTGAATTTGTGGCCTAGTTTAATAATGTCATGGTCAAGATCCCTTAACTGGATGAGGGAGTAGCCGTACATACTGCACAAGTTGGCACCTAACCTTCGAGAGACTTCTTCTAATTGCTTATGAAGAGCAAGTTGAAGACTCTAACCAATTTCTAGAATAAGGCCAAGAAATATATGGACTAAGAGGACAACATTTGCGCCAGACGCGATGTCAACTAAGAGAAGTTGAGCAAAAAGGATAAGAAGAGATTGTCCACAAAAGATCACCTCGGCGGCAAGGCGTTGAGTAGGGCAAAAGGGGAAGGCACCAAGCCAAGCAAAACCCCTTCCCCCCTCCCATCTACACGCAACATACCCCTCTAAACCAGCCTATCACCCATTCTATTTCAAGGTGCAACATAGAGGCCTACTGCAAAAGCTTGCTAATATGAAAGGCAACCCCAGTCGTCGGAACTTGGACAAGTATTGTCAATTCCATGACGGTAATGGCCACACCATCGATGAATGCTTCCAATTGAAGAATGTAATTGAGTATGCTATTTAGTAGGGCTTCTTTAGCGAATACATGTCCTAATGGAGGAACAACGACCATTTTGACGACGATGAAGATAAGGTGCCTCGAAGGTGGTGAACTGAAGGCACCTAAGCAAAGAAGAATGATGACCACTGCAAGGACCAAACCCCTAATGGCTTCATAAACATAATTGTTGGGGAGCCACACCTAAAGAGCTAGCTAAGCACCAACAGCTTACCTAACGCTCCGTCCGAGGTGTTGGCTATCAGAGAGAAGAGACAAAAGATTAACACTTTGATCTCTTTCTCAGATGAAGACTTGGAGGGGGTAGACACCCCCCATCAAGATGCCTTAGTCATAGGGTGAAGATCGTAAATTTTGAGGTCATCAAGATTATGGTAGTTACCAGTAGCTCCACCGATGTCCTCTGCTTACCTACATGCGAAAGGATGACGAGTAAGTTGCCCATCAAGATGAAGCCTTACCACTATAATCTCATTGGCTTCATTAGGAGTATTGTCTAAGCCAATGGAATCATTACCTTCGACATGGAACTGAGAGATGACGACAACATCGCATAACGACCAGTGGAGTTCATCATGATCAACTACCTATCCCCCTACAATACTCTATTGGGAAGACCAAGTTTAAATGCATTTGAGGTTATCATTTCATCTCCCTACTTGAAAAACCAAATTCTCGACCCCTACTGGGCTAAGAATTTGTAGATGTGACCAAAAGCTCTCTGTTAAGGCCACCAAAACAAACGGGGTCTTTAATCTAGAGACCAACCCGTAAGAGAAGCCGATAAAGAGATGTGAGCTAAGTGAAAAAACTGAAGAGCTACAAATTGGCCCCTCTCCCGACCAGACCACCGAGGTAGGGATTGAGATCCCTTCCGTGGTAAAGGACAAGATAGTTGCCCTCTTACAGGCCAATACGAATAGGTTTGCCTGGTTTGCATCAAACATATGTGGGATCTCCCCCGACTTGGCAACCCATAGCCTCAACATCAACTCCATTGCACGGCCTATCAAATATAAGAAGAGGCACTTTGCATTAGAAAGGCGAGCCGTTATTGAGGAAGAAGTGCAGAAGCTGCTTAAGGCCGGCTTCCTAAGGGAAGAAAAGTATCTGACCTAACTAGCCAATATAGTGCTGGTAAAAAAGAAGTCTAAGAAGTGGCGCATGTGTGTCAATTATACCAATCTCAATAAAGCCTACCCAAAGGACTGCTTATCTCTTCCAAAGATCGATCGGCTAGTCGACTCCACATCAAGACACGCCCTGCTAAGCTTCATGAACACCTTATTAGGCTACAACTAGATAAAGATGGACTTAAAGGATGAAGTCCATACCTCCTTTGTCACTAATTTTGACACATATTGCTACATTGTCATGCCCTTCGACCTAAAAAATGCTAAGGCAACATAATGGTAAATGGTGATAAAGTTGTTTAAGCCTCAACTCAGGCACAGCATGGAGGTGTACGTCGACAACATGATAATAAAAAATAAGCAACTCAACGATCATTTCAAGGATCCACAAAAAACCTTTAATTAGATAAGGAAACATGATATGAAGCTAAACCCCCAGAAGTGTATATTTGGGGTCGACTCTAGCAAATTCCTCGACTTCCTTGTCACCCAAAGAGGTATTAAGGCTAACCCGAAAAAAGATTCATGCCATTAGGGATATAAAGCCCCACATCTTGGTCCGAAATGTATAGAAGCTCACCGACATGGTAGCTGTACTGACTAGGTTCGTCTCTAAAAGTGTAGATAGATGCACTGAGTTCTTTAAAATCCTCAAGAATCCCAAAGGTTTTTAATGGACTCCTCAGTATGTAGCATCCTTCAAGCAGTTATAGGACTTCCTCACATACCCTCTAGTCCTCTCTAAGCCTATTCTAGGGGAGGACTTGCATCTGTTCCTGACCATAAACAACTGGGCACTCTCATCTGTACTTATTAGAGCAGAAGGGAGAGACACAGGCTCGTATACTACATCAGCTATATACTCCAGGGACTTGAGGTTAGGTACACCCAAGCAAAAAAGTTTACCTTGGTTGTCATCATCTCGGTACGTCGACTAAGGCCCTACTTCCAAGCATACTAGATCATTGTGCTTATAAACCAGCCACTGCACATCTAGACGGATGGTAAAGTATACGATGGAGTTAAGCATGTACGAAATCTAGTACCAACCACAAATAGCCTACAAGGTACAAGTGCTAGTCAACTTCGCGGTTGAATATACAGGAGAGGAAGAAACACCATCAAAGGATGACAAACCAATATGGACTCTCTACATTAATGGATCATCCACCTTAGGGCGGGTGGAGGTGTGGATCTTGTTCTGACCTGACCTGACCAGACCATACAAGATCACAGTTTACTACGCCCTCAAGTTTGGGTTCAACACCAGCAACAATGAATCCAAACATGAGGCTCTGATCATCGATTTCAAATTAGCCAGGGAGATTGGCACCGAACATCTACAAGTTTTCTTTGACTCTATGCTTATCATCCAACAAGTCTAAGGTGAATATAAGGCCAGTAACGACACTATGGCAAAGTACTTAGAGAAGGTGAAGAGCCTTCTAATTAAGTTTCCTTCGCGGATCATCACAAAGATCCTTCGACTTGAAAACTCGGCAACAGATTAGCTATCTAAGCTCATCTCTACAGGGATATAGAAGCTTAAGGTGAAGGATAGGAAGATCTTCATTAAGTAACTGCTAAAGAAGAGCATAAGTCCATGCTAGGTAGAGGTCTTAGAGCTAATAGCATCAACGTCAAAGATGAGATGGATGGATCCCATCCGGAGCTATTTGCAGCAGGATACGCTCCCTAAAGATAAGAGAGAGGTAAAGAAGTTGAGATACCATGCCACCAACTATACGTTGGTTGATGGCATTCTGTACCATAGAGGCATCAGTCTCCAAAAAGACGAAGGTCTACGCATTATAGAAGATTTATACGTTGGGGCTCTATGACTCGAATATTATTAGCCGACCATGAGGTAAGATACCAAGACCATAGCCTAGAAGTGCCCCTAGTACCGGAAGCTCCCTTAGTCATACCCCCAGCAACAATCTCCAACCACTAACTAATCTATGACTGTTTACCCAATGGAGCATAAACATTCTTGGTACCTTCCCCAAGGCTTCGGAAGGTAGGCAGTTCACTATCATCATCATCGACTACATTACCAAGTGGGTCGAAGCCAAGGCCATAGCGAAGATTACCAAGAGGAGTGTTAAATCCTTTGTTCAGAACAACTTCATCTCTTGATTTTAGGTCCCTTACACCCTTATCATGGACAATGAGTGGTAGTTGGATAACCCTAAATTCAATGAATTCTACGCCAAGCATCACATCATTCTACACTTTACATCAATTAGCCACCCTCAATCGAACAGTTGGGTTGAAGCGACTAATCAAGTCATCTTGGAAAGCCTGAAGAAGAGAGTAGACTAAGCCTAAGTTGCTTGGGTAAACGAGCTGCCCAACATTTTGTGGGGGTACAGGACCACATACCACACCTCCATAGGTAAAACCCTCTTTTGGCTAGCGTTTAGGTCAGGCACAGTCCTCCCCATCGAGCTAGAGCTTCTTAACATTCAAACTCAAAGCTTCAAGGCCATCCTCAATAAGTCCTTACTACAAGCCAATGTCGACACTATAGAAGAAATCAAAGAGCTCGTTGCAACTCAAGTAATTGCTTACTAACACCAAGCTACTAGATACTATGATCATAAAGTCAAACATAAAGAATTTAAGGTCGGCGACCTAATCTACCAAAAGCTAGAAGCTACGGGTTCATGAGAAGGACAAGGCAAGTTAGCCCCTAACTAGGAAAACTTAGTCAAAATCAGAGAAAACTTGGGCAATGGAGCATATAGATTGGAATGACTAAACGGCAAGCTCATCCCGCGCACATGGAATGCCAATAACCTTCAACTTTATTTTAATTGATGTACATCTTGTAAATCATTTCGCAAATTATGAATGAAAGCTCCATTTCTCATATGAGTTGTCTACATTTATTTCTTTTTCTCTTACTCTCATACTAGGTCCTAACTCCTAAAGGGTGAACAAACCCATTAACTGGGTAGGTTAAAACACCACCTACCTAACCCCCCTTAAGTAACCTCTGTAAGGAGAAACTCCCCTTAAGCTCTAAAAGGAAGGGCTAAAACTTGTTGACTTAGTTCAGTAAGAGGATCACCTAAATCTCAATCATCTTAAGAAGTATGTTCAAGGGTGACCACCTACTGAGTTGCCAGGATAGAGATGGATGCAGAAGTATCTTGACCGACCTTGGCAACAAAGGGGCACCTTTAGCTATGGCAGCTACTTGCGCAACTTTTCTTTCTTGTGCTTAGGCTGCCTTTCTCTCCTGATTAGTTGGAGAATCCAACTAATCCAAGAAGCTTAGATCGAGCTCAGGAAAATGGGAGAGCACCTTGTTCTTGGTAAACTGAATGCATTCAATGGAGATATCCTCTAACTCTTCCAACCACTAATCCATCTTTTAGAAGTCATCAACGGCCTTCTTGTCAACGGCGTCGCTAAGCACCTCCCTACTCTCCAATTTGGAAACGATCTCCCTTATCTCCGAACTCTCCCCTTGGAGCTGCTGAATTTTCTACTTTAACTCTACTTTCTAACTAGCCAACTCTAGTGATGGTGCTTTAGCACTATCATAGTTAGACGCCTTCATCGCCACCTTGGTCTTCAGCATGGGGACTGACTCCTTCAACTCAGTGTTCTCCTTTTTAAGCTCTTCCTTGGCTCCTCTCTCCTCATCCAGCTTCTAAGAGAGTTGAGCCTTAGTCCTCTATTTATTGCTTAGCTGAGTCTTGAGGCTGCCGTCCTGCTCGGCATTCTTCTCAGCATCGGCTCGGCCCCATTCTACCTCTTGCAGCTTTACCTTAAGCCCAGCCATCTACACATAAGAGCAACACAGGCGTTAGTTAGCCTTCATAAATTTGCCCATATATTCACCAGAAGAAGATTATGCATCCCTCAAGCCATTTTCCATACTAGACATCGCCCAAAATCCCTTTACTTCTTTCCATAAGGAGTCATAATTATTGAGCTATAATAATACCTGGCCATGGTACTGTAAAGAAACACAAACTGAGATTAGATCAATGACAAGGAACTACATCAATTGAAAGAGACGATGGCTTACTTGCCAGATAAATGAGCTCAATTGACCCATCATCTCTATGGGATCTCCTCCTCTTACCCTCGACAAGTCTTCGAGGATGACCTAGTCACCAAGAGTATAAGACCTTATCGAGGCCCGATAACTAAGAGTCCGATGGCACAATGTGATGTCATTGCCTCAGACATCTCACTTCGACCTTAGGAGCTTCCCTCTAGCCCTCTTAGTCTCAAGCTCAGACTTATGAAGGTAGAGCTCATCATTCCAGGATACATACGGTACGTCCTTAAACAAGTCTAGTACTGTCCCTAGAAATCGAAAATTGTTAAAGACTCTAAAAAATTCATCGCGAACTAGTCGATGCACCTGTGATGTGTCTCCAGGTTAGATACACGAAAGAGTACTACAACGAATGAACTAAAATAAACAAGAAAAAGGTTAGCAAAGTCCAAGCAGCTATTGAATGAATATAACACACCACTCAATTCTACTCGGCCAACAATCCGCCAAATGTGATACATCAGTCTAAACTGAAGGGGTCACTCACCACTACTCCTTACTAAAGGGAATAGATAAGAGTTGAATAATAATGAGAACACTAAGGTTACTTAAAAAGAATAATTATGTATTGAAAGTTAGATGGTTATCTACATATAAGAAAAGTGAGGGTTTATATACTTGTTCACTAGGGTTATTTTACACGTATGAAAAGACAAAAGGATATTTTACAATTATGTTACATTAATCATACTAAGAAAGGGTAAAAAGGACAAAGAATATCCAGTACAGAAAAGAAAGAATTATTCTGGAATGTTGTGTCAGAAGGTACGTATCACTTGATGGTTGTACGTTAGGAGTATGATACACAGGCAAAAGTAGGAAGTGCTAGGAGTCAGGAGCCGACCTGATCTGGATCAAGTTAGGAGTTAATCGGCCTAGCAAAAAGGTCAGCGGTCTTGAAGTCAGACATCAGTGGGTTAGGTTGGTAGCTCAACTCAGCTAGTTCGGGGTTATCTTCTTAATTAAGACTTTATTGTTAGGTAGGAGCATGTTGGATACACGTGAGGATCTAAGAGACAGGTTGATAGGAGGTCGAATCAGGATAGGAGTCCTTATCTCGGCTATGGCTTAAAGCTAGTATTTTTCGTGCGAACCTTTGAAGTCCTCTAGCTCGGCTTCTTGTGATCGATCTAGGGGGTTGATTCCTATCATCTACTTGGGGGTCGAAAAAATTTGTCCTCAAATCTGAAGTGGTTTCTACTCGTTCTTCTAAAGTGCTCATAGGGTCTTATGTTAGTTGATGGGGAATCGGATCAGACACATTGAAGGCAGAGGAGACACCATGGTCATTAGGCAACTCAATCTGGTAGGCATTGTAGTTGATTTTCTTAAGGACCTTGAATGGGCTGTCAGCTCAAGGAAACAGTTTGCTTTGTCTTAAGTGCGGAAATCATTATCGGTTGAGGTGAATCTATATTAAGTCCCCTGGCTGGAAACAAATAGTTCGACGACCTCAACTGCCAATCTCTTATTGTCTTTAATTGAACTTAGCGATTTTCTTCATGATAGACTGGTGTAGTTCATGCAATTTTTAGGCTCAATCCACTTCGGATTAACTTTCTTCAATAGTTGTTAAGGTACTAATCATATCCACGGGAATGGTAGGGTTAAGGTCATAGACGACCTCGAATGGGGTCTTCCCAGTAGTGCTATGAACAGTTTAGTTGTAAGCGAACTCCACAATTGGTAAGCATATATCCCAATCCCTTAAGTTTTTTCCTATAACAGCTCTGAGCAGATTGCCTAGTGTTCTACTCACCACTTCAATCTAGCCATCGGTTTAAGGGTAGCTATTGGAGCTAAATACAAGTTTAGTCCTAAGTCTTCTCCAAAGAGTCTTTTAGAAATAGCTAAAAAATTTTGTGCCTTGATCTAAGATAATAGTCTTTGGTACTCTATGTAATCAGACAATCTCCTATAAAAACATATCAGCAATAGATAAAGCATCATTAGTCCGATGGCATGGAATGAAGTGTACCATCTTATTGAAGTGGTCCACTACAACAAAGATGGAATCTTTCCCTCTGGATGTCCGGGGCAACCTTAAAACAAAGTCCATGCCGAGGTCGGCTCAAGGTAAGGTTAGCGTTGGCAGTAGCATATACTCTCTACGGGGTTCTCTCTTCCCCTTAGCACGCTTGCACACTTCACAACTCCTAACCACCTTATGGACATCCTTGGCCAAACCAAGCCAGTAAAAGTTTTCCTTCAATAAACTAGATGTCTTAGTTTTCTCGAAATGACCAAACAATCCTTCACTATAAGCTTCCCTAATCAACAACTCACGCATAGAACAGTTTAGTATGTAAAGCCATCGATCCTTAAACAAGTAACCATCCTTAAGATAATACCCCTTGATAGCAACCCCAGCCTTACACTGTTTTCTAATGGGGCCAAAATGAGAATCATGAGCATAGTGCTTAGTAATTAGTGAGAATCCCAATAATTTTGTCTGTAAAGTGGTCAACAACGTTTGCCATAGTGACAGGGCGTCAGCGACCACATTTGCACTTCCCTTTTTGTGCTAGATGACATAGGAAAAACATTCCATGAACTCCAACCACTTGACTTACCTCCTCAAAAGCTTGTTCTAACTCCCTAGATGCTTCAAAGACTTATGGTCTGTATAAATAACAAACTCCTATAGTAGCAAGTAATGTTACTTACCAAACAGTAAGGGCTAAAAAAAGGGAGTGCAACTCCTTCTCATACATGGAATAGTTTAGGGCAAGACCACTAAGTTTCTCACTGTAGAAGGCAACGGGCTATTGCTCCTACATCAAGACAGCGTCAATTCCAACTCCCAATGCGTCATACTCTAGTTCAAAGGGCTTTTCAAAATCTAGTAATGAAAGGACAAGTGCCGAGGTGAGCTTTTTCTTGATCTCTCTAAAGCTTTGTTCAGCTCAATCGTTCCACCTGAACCCTTAATTCTTCTTTGTTAGCTCAATCAATGGGGTGGCTATTGTACTGAAGTCCTTAATAAATCGCTTATAGAAAGAAGTTAAGCCATGGAAACTTTGGACCTCAGTGACATTCTTCGGCATCGGCTATTCCATAATAACTAGAATCTTTTCCTCATCTGCTCGAATTCCTTTGCCTAACACTATAAACCCTAGGAATATCACTTCTCTCTAGCAGAACATGTATTTCTTTACATTCACATACAACTTTTCAGCTCGCAAAATGTCAAATACTTTGCGAAGATGTTAAACATGGTGTAGGCACCTAATTTTTGCCTCTTGTAATCCTAATTCTTTATATTTTAGTAGGGTCCTAATTCAAAAAATAAAAAAATAAAAAGATAGAATTAATAAAAATTAACAAATGATGAAAATACCAAAAAATTGGGAAAAGAAAAAAAAAATTATAAAAATTTTTAGAAGGCAAATTAGTTTAGGGACAAATAGTTTTAGTTTTAGTTTTAGTTTTAGCTTAGCTCAAATAATAAATATTTTAAAGAGTCGCGTAGTTTATGTACAATATAATTGTATTAAAAATTAAGGCACAGATTAACGGTCTAACGGATAAGCATTGGAGTATTGAATTGGATTTAACTTGAAATTGTAAGTTTGAATCTCATCAGACACATGTGTTTAATGTTCAACAAATCTTATGAATCTAACAAAAACTTATAAGATTCATATGATTAGATACAATTTGATACAAAAGATTTGTTTCAGAGTTTATAAATAAGGATCAAAACAGAATTTATGAGGACTCCACCAAGCAAGCTTCATACATTAATCCCCAACTCAACACCAAGCACATATCCAAGCACAACTGTTCTGTCCCAAGAACCATCCTTTCACTTTCATCATTCACAGAACACTCCAACACCCACCCTAACCAGATGTCCAACAGCATCCACAGACAGCCCACTAACCATCCACTGCCTGAAACGTAGCATGCCACATCAACATTGCATATCCCCTACACGTCTCCTGCACACACGGTCACAGCCACATTCCCAATCCTTTGTTACATGCCCACGCATAGAGCAACAGCAATCCACATCCTACACTGTCACTCATATGCACTTCAACCATAATACGAACCAGTTTCATCCTTTACTCAACCGTAAGCACACACCACCAATTCTCCCACCGTCCACTATAGCGAACGCATATTCGAAACAAACACTACAGCAGGCCGTACCTCCACAAGTCTACACACTGTCACATACTCACCAATTTGCATACACAAGTTCACGTCCTCTATACGACCAGAATCTCTTACCCACACATTGAATTACACTGAGTAGGTGTACGTACACACAGAAATCAGCCCCCACTATCTCCCTTTCTTGTGACAATCTAATTCACTGCAGTACACATTAACTAGACATGCCCCAATTCCGCCATGAGTAGCCACAGTCACGTGAACACAAGCACTCCGATCACATCCAAGCTTCGGCGCACGCCACTTCGACCACGCCGCAAGAACATCCGCACATTGAAACTCACATCCTTATCACATGAACATAGACGATGACACCAAAGCAGCCACGCTCGACCACACAAGACCATGCCATCACACGTGAACGAATCGCCGTCCACCGATTACGTGCAAGGCCAATGCCAAACGAAAGCAATCAGGTTCGGTTGCTTGTAAATTTTTTTTTTTTCTCTTTTCTTTAGTTATTGTTATAGTTTGTTATTATAATCATATTATAATATTTCTATACTTAGTCATATAATGTAACATATGTAAGATATGAATATATTAGGAGGTTTTCTTTTTTTTTGTTTTCTTATAAATATCAAGTAGATTATGTGATATTATTTTATTTAGGTAAATAATTATTTAATAATGATAGTATAGATATATATGTATATATTATATATGCACATATTAGCTTAGAAATTTTTCTTTTAGTGTTATGTTTTATTTTTTTAGAAATCCTCACTTAGAAAATTATTTTTCAAAATAAAAATTAATAAAAAAACCTTTTAAAAAAATAGGACTTTAGGAGAAACTTTTTTTATAAAAATAAAAGAGTTAGAGAATTAGGACCCTCATATTTTATTTGAATGAATCAAATCAATTAAAACGTAAACTCGATCGGTTTTCAAAAATTAAAATCAATCAACACACTAAAGTAAGCCTAAAAAACTATGGTCATCTAATCCCGGTTAACGGATATATAGACATCTTCGGGGTGATGATAAAATTTGTAGAAACTTAGGTTCTTTTTCTTTTGATTTTTTATTTTTTCTTGAAAATATTATAATTTAAAAAATAATCTTAATTTCAGTAAATAGATAGTGATACTCATTTGAGTTTAACAGGTTAGCCTCCGGATTTAGAACCCTTTGGTTTTTTACTCAAATTAAAATCAAAGACAAATAGTCAAATCGTAATTAATCCACTCAATTAATTATAACTTCTTTCTTTTTTCCTAACTTCGATCAGATGGCGACTCCAAAAATTTTTTCCAAATAAAAAATAAAAAATTTCCAGTTTTTTTAATCGAGAATTAATATTAAATAGATTAGGGTTTACTATTAATCGAAAAATGGGAAATTAAATTAAAATCAAATTTATAATGGAAAACCGAAAAATTCAGGCTCGACAAATGGTTGTTTAAGTCAACACTATATACCAGTATGTCATCAAAATATACAATCACACATCTTCCAATCAGAAGGCGCATCACATGGTTTATTAATCTCACGAATATGCTCGGCGCGTTAGTAAGTTTGAACGGCATAACCAACTATTCGTAGGGTTTGTACCTAATCTTAAAGGCAATCTTCTACTCATCCCCCAATCTCATACGAGTCTGATGGTAGCTACTTTGCAGATTAATCTTTGAAAATATCTTTGCACCATGAAGCTTATCTAACATGTCATCGAGCCTTGATATCTAGTATTTGTACTTGACAGTAATTTTATTGATTGCTCGGCTATCGATGTACAAGCACCATGATCTATCCTTCTTCAGGATGAGCAGAACCAATACAACATAACGACTCATGTTCTCCTTCATATATCCTCTCTCAATGAGTTAGTCCACCTGTCTTTTTAGCTTGGCAACTTGCTCAGGGTTCATCCTTTATATAAGTTAGTTCAGTAAGGCAATGCTTGGCTGCAGATCGATGCAATGCTCTGTACCTCGGACTAGTGGCAGTCCTTTAGGCAAGTCCTCCGGAAACAGGTTAGAAAACTCATTTAGCAAGCTTTGGATCTCTCCTAAAATGTTCCCTAATTCCCTCATCTCCAACAATCTTCTAACCAATAAGAACATGGGTTCATCAAACTTCTCAGCAGATCGAAGCTCCCTTCGGCTCATCACCAAAGCTTTCTTCTTACTAGCTCGAGTGAGTTGGTTATGAGCCACATTCACTTGGGATGGGGTTAGGGGTTGCAACACAATCTTCCTTCCATCCTTAATAAAGGCATAGGTGTTCTTATACCCATCTTAAGTAACACATCGGTCGAACAACCAAAGTCGCCTAAGTAGTAGATGTAAAGCTCCCATGGGAACGATATCGTAAATTACTTCGTCCCTATACACATTCCCAATACTAAACAGTACAGTAACTTGTTCAGTCATGTGCAAAGCACCCTTATCGTGAAGCCAATGCAGCTTATAAAGTCAATGATGCTTTGAGGTCGGCAGAACCAACCTCTGTACAAAGGATTGCACAACCACATTAGTATAGCTCTCTCCATCCACAATGATCATACATAATTGGCCTTTGACTTTGCACTTGGTATGAAATAAGTTCTTTCTCTGGTCTTCTTCAGAGTTTGGTAGGGAACTCAATACCCGCCTCAAGACTAGGGCTATTACTTCTCCCCAATCAGGGTAGACACAGGTCTCCTCTTCCTCCTTGGCTTCGGTCTCTCTAACTTCCTTCTCTTCCTCAGATTCACTCTCATCAGTACTATCCACTACATCTCCTTGGAGCACCATGACACGTCAATTTGAACACTCAACGGCTATATGTCCGAAGCCTAAGCACTTTACCTCGTTAGTCTTTCGATTGGAGGTCTATCCTTTCTCATACATTCTTGGGGGCGACCTAGCCTCATTTTGACTTGGTTATCTTACTCAGCCATTCTGATGTGGTTAGCCATCCTCTAATCGGTCATGCCTTTCCTCAACTCGGTACAGCCTCTTCAACTCAGCTTGTACAGGTTGGTGAGTTGCAAGGGCTCAGGAGAATGTTGGCCCAGATTGACCCAAAACACTTCTCCTTTGCCTATCAACCCTTTGCGCTATCTTGATGGCTTCATCTAGTGTATTAAACTTCTGTACTTCCACAATATTACGAATTTCAAATCTGAGTCCAGAAATAAACCTCGATATGGTGCGTGCTTCTAGCTCTTTTACGTTGACTCAAATCATAAGCATTTGGAATTCCCTGACATAGTCATCAACAGATCAACTTCCTTAGCAAAGCTCTTACAATTTTGCAAACGTATCTTGCAAGTAGGTTTCAGGTACAAATTTACCTCTTAACAACCTTTTCATCTCATCCCAAGTTTTGACATCTCACCTCCCATCTCTTGCTCTGGCTGCATTCAAATTCTTCCACCACATGGTGGTGTATCTAGTAAACTCCAAAGCAATGAGTTGGACTTTGACTATATCCTCATACTCGTAACATTCAAACACCTTCTCAACCTTCTCTTCCTACTCTAAGTATTCATCTGTGTCTCCACCTCTACCAAAGGGCAAGATTTGCACCTTAACATTGTCTAGCCTTTAAGGAACTCGACGTCCTTGGTCCTGCACTTGGTAGTAATCTACTTCTCCACCAAACTCTTTGACATCTACCTCCCCGTCATCTTCCCCAATCTCCTATAACTCCAGTCTTCGTCTAGTGGCTCCTCCAGCTCGAGGGGGTTGAACTGGGTGATTGGTTCGATTGCCTTGGACATAGTGTCTCTCAGGGTACCATCTTATAGGTTTTATTGCTATACACCTTGGGGTTGTGCTGATTAATTTGGATTATGGTGACTAGACTCTTAACAAGGTTTATGAGTTTATCAAGCTTGTCATCAATGGATCCTAAGGTATTACTAACATTATAACCACGACCAAGTTGAGCACTACTAGCTTGGTCACCAATAACTCCCTGAACACTTGAATTTGACATAGCGTAATACCTTTTCGAACAAATTACAAACTACTAATAAACTTGCTCTGTTGTCGCAATGGAAAATAGAGTATCAATGAAACTATACTTACAACACACACATACACTGCAGTAGCTACAGAAGGAACACAACAGCTACAAACAGTAAAGCGAACAAAAACTCCACTGCAACTTCACACACTCCTTTACGGAATTATGCTTTGATACTATCGAAGCTAATGCATCTCCGAGGTCAGACATACGAAGGAGCATTACAATGAACGAACCAAAATAAACAGAAAAAAGGTTAGCAAAGTTTGGGTAGCTATTGAATGGATATGAACACCACTCGATCCTACTCGACCAATAATCTGTCAGATGTGATACATCGGTCCGAACTGAAGGTGTCACTCACCATTACTCCTTACTAAAGAGAATAGATAAGAGTTGAATAATAACGAGAATACTAAGATTACTCAAAGAGAATAATTCTATATTGAAAGTTGGATGATTGTTTGCGTACAAGGAAAGTGAGGGTTTATATACTTGCCCATTAAGGTTATTTTATACGTATGACAAGACAAAAGGGTATTTTACAAATATGTTACGTTAATCATACTAAAAAGGGGTAAAAAGGACAAAGAATATCCAATACAGAAATGAAAGAATTATTCCAGAACATTGTATCAGAAGGTACATGTCACTTGATAGCTATACGTTAGGAGTATGATACACAGATAAAAGCAGGAAGTGTTGGGAGTCAGGAGCCGACTTGATCTAGATCAGGTCGAGAGCTAATCAGCCTAACAAAAAGGTCAACTGTCTTCAAGTCAGATGCCAGTGGGTTAGGTCGGTAGCTCAGCTCAACTAATTCAAGGCTATCTTATAGATTAAGACTTCACTGTTGGGCAGGATCATATTGGACACACGTAAGGATCTGAGAGACAGGTTGGTAAGAGGTTAAATCAAGATAGAAGGCCCTGTCTAAGCTACAGCTTAAAGCTAGTATTTTCCGTACGAGCCCTTGAAGTCCTATAGCTCGATTTCTTGTGATCGGTCTAAGGGGTTGATTCTTATCAACCTGTATAGATGACCTTCAGGCCACTCTTACTAGGTTACCTAATTAAGGGGCGCCTTCCCCATTAGCTTCCTCTTCATTGCTGCAGGGGTCACTTCCCCAACAATTTCGAAGGCTTTTCTCTTCTAGCCAATTGTTTTAGATGGTACACTGGCCTTAGCTACCTCCTCCTCACCTCTGTCAAGGGGGGCAAGTATCACTACATCCATCTCCTTAATGTTACTAGGTTTGTCTTCTATGATTATAAGTGCAGAGGTAGAGATAGGTCCGATAGAGGGAATGATTATGCTTACAAGCTCGACGGCCCATGACTCTATGTGGGGACCAACAAGAGGAATCCTCTGGGGCAAAGCAACTAACTCAACCCCTCTTTTCTCTCTTACCCTTGATCTTAGCCCTATGGCCTTGCCTTTAAGGTCAGAGGCTTTGGTGGTCGACTTTGTCCCAACTTAACGATGCTTTAGCAAATTGTCTGTAGAAGGGTAAAGAATCTCCCTGGCTAATTCCTTGTTTGCAAAGGATCAAACAAGTGGTTATGAAAAGGAAAAAAGACAACAAAACAAGTACAAGGCACCACCATTCACCAACGCGCCCTCCCCCCCATTTCGAAATTAATGAAAGAAATGATTCATTATACCTATTATAACTAATTAATATGTTATGTATAAAATACACATATAATTTTATCAATATGAAATTTCAAATTTTTTTTTTCAAATTATCTTATACGAAGCACAACTTTACACATACTAGCATGACAAACAAAGTCATTCTTAAAAAACAAACCTATTCCTTCTATCCATTTCTTCACTATAGTCTTCTTCATACTGGGGAAGAGTTCAGAGATTGAATATTTGAAGTATCTCTTTACCGTCTTCACAGCATTTATTTTGTTACCCTTTCTTAGGGCCATCAACGCTTGAATCTCCCTAAGAGCCTCGGCATCACAAGGCCTAAGCTCCTTTTAAGCCCCAGTTTGGCCCGTCTTGTCTATAAGTCTACCTCTTATGGCTGCTCAACCATTAGGAAGTCATCCTACCAGCCCTTAACAGAGTCCGTGAGGCCCCCGAATAGTTTTCTCCCTGGACGGGGCTAGAGGTACTGCCACCTACTTAAACTCTTCCACATGTAGAAATGGTTTAAGAGTTTGAAAGCAGCCCTTATCACTAACTACTCACAGAGCCCATACAAAGCCTTCAATACCCTCTACCCATTAAGAGGGACTTGTGTCGGATTGTACTAATGGAAGTTGAATAGCTCCTTCTTGAATTCACTTAAAGGGAGGCACTATCTATATTCCAAGCACTTCTCAAACACTCCAAAACGCTTCCCTGACAACAAGAGCACCCTTTCCTCCCTTCTAGGCAACCATATTGCCCAGCCTAGAATCGAACCAACTATGAAGTTACTCAAAACCCACTTAGGGTTAAAAAGTTTGTTCCTACTAGTTCAAACCCTTAGACCTCTACTTGTCCTAGGCGTGGTGAACAAATGTTTGGCCCTTGGTAAAGGAGTATACATGTAAGCGTCCCTTTGGATGGCACTGACAAGCCTTAACCTATCCATTACCTCCACTATCATTTTCATGTTGTCATCAAGCTGTGCTAGTGATGTGGCTTCATCCTCTCCTCCATAGGGAAGATTACTTCTAATGGTTTCAGAATCGGTTAGATGGTATTTTGATGCACCAGATGGTATCTCACCTGTGTTTGTAGACATTCTAAAGAGTGAAGAAGCAAAGAAAAGTGTAGAACTTTGAAGAAAAGTTTGAGAAAAAGAAAGCTTCGAAGAAGGTGGATATTGTGGCAAAAAAGAGAGAGAGGTTGCAAAAGAGTAATCTCGCAAAGTGACTCTAGTATTTATAGGCTAATCACATTGGAAAGTGAATCAACGGTTATAGGGATTCATATAAGCACAAATCCCCTAAAACACTGTGATGCGAACATGTAGAGATAGCTTTGATCAAACGACATCATTTAAAAGGCAAAACGCATGCACTTACATGTATATCTACTATGACAGGACACCTATCACATTGTATTAACTTTAATGAAAATGGGCATGACAAAGTAAAAATTTGAAAAGTAACTTTCATAAGAAGTTTTCTCAAAGCCCCTTTGACTTCAACAAAAGAACTTGTTCAACACTCCAACAACACTATGCCTCATCACGGATAGATCATATCTAGTCCGACAATGGTCAGCCTAGCTCAACTCGGTCAACTCGACACTTCTGCTCAGCAACCTTATTGACTAAAGCACCCAACCTACCAAATCTTCACCTCAGCTTGAAGGTCTTAGCTCATCCCGTAAAGTTTCCATCTCAGTTCGCCTATGCAGCTGGGTACCCCCTAATGGCTAAGGAGATCAGATCTCCTATGTTCTATGTTGGAACTGTCGCATTCACCTCTGCCCAGAAAGTAACTTGCTCGGACAAACTACACCTGCTTAGCCCTAGTGTCATTTAAATCGGACGTCTTTGCCTCAACCCTTTGCCAGCCTGGACTTCTATTATCATTGCGTTCATGCGATAGCATTAACACAAACACCTCTAGACTAGATCCACCACACCTAAGAAGCACATATTTCCCTTCTCCTTACCTTCACAACGGCAATAAGACTCTAAGGGAGTAAGTGTTGATAAGGCCTTTTAGATATGGGCTTGGGCTTTTCGAGCCTGTCCCGACCTGATAAGGCTCATGGCTTATGACAAGACACTCTTAGCTAAGCTTAGAACATAACCTATGCAGCTATATGGAGTTCTAAAGCACAATTTGCTACAAACTGTGAGACTCATATTAGCATAATTAGGTTTGGTAGTTGATTTAGGGTGTTTGAGAAAGTAATCCAATTAACGTAAAAACTTATGTATAGCCTCGAGACATTAGTTGAAGTGATTACGTAAGTTTAAAATCTAAAAATATAATAAAATATTAGGAATATAGCTAAAATAGTAAGAATTTATTATATTGTTATTATATTATCGGATACGCGCAGCATAAATTCCGAAAATTAACGAACACTTAGAGATATATTATAGGAGCAATATAATTAATATTGGACACTAAGTAATATATAAAAGACATGTATGTACATTAGTTATAATTATTATGTAAATATATATACCTGTAATTATCGTAAATGCTCGAAATTAAGTATAATTCACTAAATAAATTAATAAAATTGGGGAAAAAATGATAAAAAAATCTTCTTTGACAAATAGGGAACATATTGTTGCGTAGCATGAAGTTTGAGAATGCATGGGATAAGATTTTGGTTTCTTAACACCTAAGTATGTCCATTTACACTTGTATTTAGGTTAAGAAACATATAAAAGTAACTTCATTGAAGATATAAAGTACATCCTACAATTTGGAGCAAATTTTGGTCATTTCTTAGCTTGAAAAAATTCTGGAAGTGAAAAATATAGAGAGAGAAAGAGAAGAACAAAATTTGGAAAATTTAGTCGCAAATTTGGGGTTTTATGTGATTTTAGGAAAGGCGACCAACTAGGAGTAAGCCAAACCACCTGGAGATAGAGGAGATGGCGTCAACTTAGGAAGACAAACCTTCACCCTCAGATGGTAGCCATAGCTTGGACTTCTAATGAGTCGCCAATCTCTCTAATTTTATCAAAATTTTAGGAAAAAATAGCAAATGAGCTCCAAAAATTTTAAAATTTGGTTTCGTTACATATTTTTGCATAAGGAATTCAAATCTTTAATCAAATTTTCAAAATTTTGAAGATAGATGTGGGGTGCTTAAGAAAAATGTCCTACGCACAATTTTTTATTGGGTTTTTGAAAAACCAATCTATGTAATTTTGACTTGAAATTTTATTGACACACTCCTAAGACGTTATACTTTGATGTTAAGTGGTCGAATTTCCAAATTTCAATTGTTGGATTTTTGAGAAAATTCTATTTTTGTGTAAACATTACGCTAGACAAGGCATTTTATCAAAAGAGATTGATGAAATTTTCTAAAACCATGGTATACCTTAAATTTCCCCACAAACAATAACTAAGAGTGGTTTAATATGAATTTGGGAAGGATAATTTATAAGGAAAAGTAGGTATTTGGTGATTTAAGGTTAGATTTTTCAAGTATTTAGTATACTTGTATACTAATAGATAGTGTGATGGAGAAAGGAAGTGGATTATTGAAGTTTAAGATGATACTTACTGGTTATGCAACGTGTACACTTCTAGAAATGTAAGGCAAATAGAATATATGTGAAATAGTTATATATACTAGTAATAGTAGGGTTAAAAACTGTGTCAGAATATAATCTAGTGGGAATATGTCAAATACACTAGGAAAATGGAATATGTACTTAAGAGTGGTTTCTATTTAGACTCTACCCTACTTCTTGAGACAAGTTATAAGTCAAGAACTTCTTAAATAAGAAATCCAACTTTGGACTGAGGGTTAGAGACTTCGTCAGAAACTGGGTCAGAATGTTGTTTGGTATTAGATATCCGTGACTACACAAGGAGTTTGATAATAGATCAGCTAGTAATTTGTATATAAATTCCATACCTTTACCAAAGTTAGAACATGAGTCAGAAGCCACTTGGATAATGCCCATACTACAAGACTAGGTTAGAACCTAAGTCAAAAAGTAGTTTGATGGAAGATGTGAAATATAGGAGTAACTGGGAATTGAAGACTGTTAATATTGGATATTGGACCATTGGGAGTCGGAGAATAGATTAGAAAGTCACTTGATTATACTTTTTAAGAATTTATTGAAGTCAGAATGTAGATTACAAACTACTGGACAACAATTTGTATTAAGCCAGAACCATTGTCAAAAGGTATCCTATCTTAACTAATACTTAATAAATACCTTAGAAAACCTTACTTAACATAATTGAAAATATACTTAAATGTCCACAATGAACACATATGTTATATAATAGACACGAACTAAAGATGTTATGTTAAATTTTAGAGATAATAAAAAAAGACGAGACAAAAACAACACATGAGGAGAATGAGAATCAATATCTAGATAAGTGAGATCGATGTTTCATTGCATTTTGAAGTATTGTTAAGAATACTTAGAGATCTTAGTATATGTCTTGTTTGTAGTTGTAAGTTAGTTGCTCATGCGCATGCAGCATATGTGCTTGAATACTATTATGCTATTTGAGTACTGAATTGATATGTTGATTGCTTCATGATATTTTATGCTTTGGATTATTTAAATTTGCTTGATCACCCCAAAACTTAAGATCGAATTTGCATCGCAACCTACTAAGAGTAACGACTAGGAAGTGTAGGCTAAACACAGATACCTTCGTTAAGGATAGTAGAAATGGTTCTCTTCCCACCTTGAGTTGAACTAATTAACAAGAGAGGGGGTCGCGGCTAAGTTGGGATCAGTAGTTCGAAGTTAGTTTCGGGAGGAGCGTATTCTTCATTACACAAGCCTTGGCTTAGTGACTAGATTCTCGAGCATGCAGTGTTAAACTTCTCGAAAACCCAAATTAGAGTAGGCGCAATTTCTTTGATCTCATGACGACCAATCAACGTCGTGCAATGATATTTACTTGATCATGTATTGCATTTAATTAAATTGCTTGAAAACCCTGGTTGCTTGGTGTCAGATAAGTGCTACTGTTTTCGTCTCACTGACTAAGTAAGTTGTCACTTATTCCTCTATAGTTATTTTGCAAGTTTCCCTAATAGACTCACTAAAAGGCTAGAGAACAGGATCGAGGAATGAGATTCAAGATTTATCTAACCAGATTTCTATTTGATTAATTAATAATATCTTGTATGAAAACTAATAGGGTCTCCTCAAGTGACCCACAGTTTTTAGTTAATGAAATTTATTCCATACTCTGCAAGCCTACGGATTTTAGTGAAATTTTAGTTATAAAAATTATTTTTTAGAATCTATTTTTAAAAGTTACACTACAGATTAACTCATACTAAGTACAAAAAGGGGTGCTTCTAAGCATTAAAGTGGCAAACACCTTGTGTAAGCTATACCTATATTAGCAACAAAGGCGGCTAGCTTATAGTGTAGGTTAGTTTACACGGTAGGGTTGTTATAACTCTTTGGTTTGGGGCGTAATACAAACCGTAACCAAGAATAGATAAGGTCGATCATTAGATAAGTCTAATCTTGCATAAAGTTCGAAAAAGTTAATAAAGAAAGACATAGAAGATAAATGTGAATGAAAAAAGTAAGCAAAAACCCACGAACAACTCTAGAAGATACGATGCACCAATGGAACTTTCGAGAACTCACGAAACTATTCAATATGATGCACGAATCGGTCCTATAAGGTTACTCATCACTTACCCTTATTTAACGGTTAGGATAAAAGTAACGTCGAGAGTAAATAGATAGTGTTTATATAAGGAAGAAAAAATACTCGAGTGTATTAATGGTAATCTGATTTTGATCGTCTTTACAACTACAAGTGCAAGGATATTTATACCCATAAGTTAGGGTAATTTACCTAAAAGGAAAAAAGACAAAAATAGCATTTCTTAAAAAGTAATGTATAAGATACAAAAGAGTAAAAAGGAATATACAAGGAAAATAATTATTAGTGCAACGGATTCTACACATGATTCTGTACACGTAGCAATGCTGCTGGAAGATATGGACAGCTTACTTATCTAAGCAAGGGTGGCCTAGTCAATCCGAACTCTTTCTCTCTGTATCTCGGCAAAGGTATGGCCAAGCGAAGAATTGGCTAGACATATATGAGAATGAAGATAAGCTGTTGTCTTGACCTTTCACTTCTCAGCATACAACATGCGAGAAATAGGCAGTCATTCGGCCTGCCAACCAGAACGAGTTGACGAGGAGATATTCAACCTTCACATGAGTCGGCTGAAACAGGAGAATTCGTCTTATCGGTCCCTCTAGTCTTCGGGCTCGGCTACAAGTCAGTGGTCCGGTAGCCTGATTTTCATCACAATTTAATGCGTTTTAAGATGTGTTTCACACTAAGATTAAAATTTATAGTGTAATTTATAATTAGTAGGGTTATTTGTCAGTTTATTAAAATTTAGTGGTTTATTTACAATATTCAAAAGTGTAGGTTTACATTAACACTAAGTCACAATTTAGGTGAGTTATTTACATTTTCCTCTATCTTTTATTCCCTTAAAAAGTGTTCAAAAGGAAATATTACTTTTTCCTTAACAAGTACATTTGGATATCCATTTAGTTATTATATTTTTATATAACATTGGATAATTTTTTTAATCCATTATTTGTTTATACATTTGGTCAAAGTCACTGGAAAAAAGAGTCTTAAAATACTTAACTAAAACTAAGAAATTTTTACCATATATTTGATGGTACAAAAATTTATTTTATAACACAGAATATTCTCTAAAATTTAAAAAACAATCATACACCAAGTTATCAAATCACAATATTGAATTTCATTTTTAATTCATAATACAAATAATTTTTTATCAATCATAAAATCCATGTTCAATATTATATATACCAAATAAAGTATTAAAATATTGTGCTATCATGTTCTCTTTACATTACACTATCCAATTCTTCTTATAAAATTTAATTTCGCTAACTAAATGCCCTTTTAGGTACCCAAATTTGAATAAGAGTAGGAGAAAATACGGTTATATTATGGGATAACACCAAATACAAATCACTAAAGCGAATCCTTCTTTCGACGTATGAAGATGAAACGTGTTACTCTTTCTATATTGGCATTCTTGTCTATCCACGAAAATTACTTACGCAAATAGGGAAGGTGAAATAAAGATAAGAATAAAACAAAATAAAGAGAGCTTAAACTCATGCATAAAAATTCAAAGGCCAGAGCGGTTGCCGTGGCCTGCGGATGAGGCAGAGCTGCCAGAAATAATGCGACTGGCGGCTGTTGGCGCCCTTAAAGAGCGCTGGTGGGAGGGCCCACCATCCCAATACCTTTTCTCTCCTCAAAAATTTTTTATTCACCAGATGGAAGATCCTCTATCGATCCCATCCTAGGCCACCATTCAATTTACAAGTACTAACTTAATGCAAGCATGCAGAGATGTCCATGTGTAGTGTGTAGGGCGCTGCTCGTAGGGATAGCCTTAAGCAAAATTTTTTTAAAAATCGTTTGACCAAAACAAAGCAAATTCTCTCCCTTTCTTTATAGGACTTCGGAGTCTACTGTAGCAGATGATGAGTCTCTGTTGGTATCGTTGTTGTCGTCAATTTCATGTCGGTTTTGTTTTTGTTAAAAATTTTGGATCCTCGAGCCGCAGCATGCGCCTTCAATTTCCATATCCCCGACCCTCATGCCAATCCGATGCGATGTGTTGTGCGTAATCCCGGCCCCACGGCACTCCTTCCAATGCCTCTTTTCACGTTCATCATTTCTTTTCTCACTTTTCCTCTTCTTTGTTTTATTATTTAGGTGGTATATACAGTCCTCCGAAAATGCTGAATATGAGGTCAAAGAAAAAGTTCTTTGCCGCTAATCTCAATATACACTTAAAAAGAAAAAAAAAAAGAATAAGAGTATTAAGTATATATATAGAAAACGGATAACTATTAATAAATATTCCGAAAACATGTGTTAATATGGATAAATGATTCCATCTTTATAGTGATATAAAACAAGGAAGAATTTGTAAAATTTCACCAAAATTGATAAATTTATGTAAAAGCAAGTTTATCAAAATATGAAAAAACAATTTGAAGATTCTAACATTATTAATGTCATTTGAAGATTCTTGCCAATAAAGGGTATGGACTTCCAACATTAAACCGACCAAACGTAGAAGACTTCACATATATTAGGACCAACTACAAAACAAAAAAGAGCAAGTAGAACAATCAAGGGATTATTCAACAAGCTATTTCAATGCTTAAGATAGAGATACTCGTGAAAGAGTGCATAACTCAATGAAAACGGAGTAAGGAGAGAAACAATCAAAAGGTAAAAGGAGTATGAAAGAGTGATTTTACTTCTTAAGGAGAGATTAAGCATTTATATGTTAAAAAAAAAGACCTTATCAACTTAAGGCATACTATCTTAGATTTCAAGCCTCGAGGTTGGTGAGATCTTTTAATGGAAATGATTGTTTTTGGGTCTTGCATCAATCTTTTGTTCATAAATGCTAGATAGTGTTGTCCAATTAGGGTCACATGGACTTTCTAAGAGGAAAGCTAGCAAAGGTCTCATTGTATTTAATGTGATATGAGTATCTTAGATTAGGCTTTAAGGAGTTTTTGCTGAAGACCATATGTGTTATCTAGAGAACATCACCAAGGGTCCCATAAAGCTTAGCCAGGTTGCTAGCATTGCCTTTAAATACACAAAAGTTTACTTAGCTTAGCCCTTCGATTTTTCAGCCCTATAAGCTAAGGTAGAGTTATTGCTTGGTTGTTACTCAATATTGAGCTTAAGATGGTCAATTTGGTCCATATTAGAATTGACGTCTTGTAGATAAAGCCCAACAACTGTAAGCCAAAGGTGGTTAGCCCTAGCCTATTTAAGGTCACAATCTCTTAAGCTAAGGCACTCAATTTTGGGCTCAAGATGGTTGGCTTCTATCTAACAACTATCATCAACAATTAACATTTTAATTCCCTCATTCCCTTATTTAGGGCTAATTATTTCATCATTAGCTTCCATAACTATTTTCACGATATGCATGTACATGCATACATGTACATAAAGGAAAATAATAATATGTGTTTAGAATACACTTGTTAAGTCATTAAGGGAGGACAAAAAGGTAGCTTCACATGCTCTTGTACATTCATTTTTAGCAAATTGTGCAATATCAAAATTAGAAGAAGTAAAGAGTTTATTTTATGAGCTTTTAATTAGTGATCCAAACACATACTGAAATTTCAATTGCATTGACTTCTCTAACCACCTAAATAATCAAATAATAAAATAGGTCCAAATATAGAAATTACCATACATAAGGGGATCATATTGGCTAATCACATAATGTCTCATTAAGACTAAAAATTTTATTAATGTTTCAAGAGTTATTTCACATTTTTTTAAAAAGAAGTGATTATTTTCTTCTTTCAACATCTAGGCAATATATAAACTTTTTTTCCTATAATACGTCTACTCTCTTTACGAGTTAGCAGAAATTAATAAATAAATGAAGAAAAAAGCACTTTCTTGTCTTATAGCCAATAATGCCTTGTTCACTTAGGGAGAATTAGAATTCCATTCTCCCTCCTTATTCTTTATTACGGCGTTCACTTTGTTTTAATTTACTGAATCATAATTATGTAGGAATCCATATTATTTACTTGAAATAAAGTAATAGAGATTCATTACTTCAATAAAAAAATCATAATTACTTACAAATTTTCATATTTTTCTAAAAAATGATCTTATCTCAATTTAATGATTATCAATTCTGTCACCGCTACCATTATCGTTGCCACTGTCGTCCCCGCCACCATCGACCATCACTGCTAGTACCACCATCACCACTACTGCCACCAAACGCCATGACCACCATCGCCAATAACCTAAAGCTGCCACCATCGACCATCGACCATCACCGTTGCTATTATCATCATCTATTACTTCAAGGTTAGTTAAAAAAGAAATTAACTAAGGGTAATTTAGTCATTAATATTATATTATGATCAATTCTTAAGTTACTTATAGATCCAACTAAACAAAGTAATAGATATTATACCCTTATTATATTCCTTAAGAATTCCAATTACATTCCTCTTTTGTTCCATTCAATGAAGTGAATGGGTTATAAAAGTAATGTTTTGGATACTTAATAGCAATCTAGAAGTTGAGAAAGGAGAAAAATGCATTTATCAAAAGTTTTCATTTCAACGCATTAAAAGTATAAGGATATTTTCATATAACCAATGTTAGGGTTAGAATATAATTTTCCTAACATTAATTATTCTTAATGAACTTGGCAGCAATTGAATTGAATACCTTCGCATGCTAACTATTGTTAAATTCTACGGGTAGAGTGTTTTGGGCTTTTGAGACTAGGTAGATTGGCTTAATAGACCTTGGCAAATGGAAATGTAACCGGACTAACCTGCAAAACAAATAAAGGAATTTCTCATCAAAACTACTCCGATATTTAAGTTAATTATACTTGTGAAAAAGTACACATAACTATTAGAGGTAAAATGCTTAAATATGAAATTAAAGGAGTGTATATTCATTACCTTTGGGAAAGGGAAGGGTTGGAGCATTTATAGTTTGCGCTCCCGACACCCAATCAACTCATAGCCCACACCTTAGCATGCCTTGTCCTAATTTGTTAAGGCTTAAGATTAGTAAAATCTTTTGACGTAAGTAGAGTATGGTTGTTTTGGGCCTTATGTCAGTCTTGTTGCATTAAATGTTTAGGGACGCTGTGGTGATACAAGCTTCAAGAGGGAAAGCCTCCAAATGTTGCAATTGCATTTAATACATTGTCTTGGGAGCTTGGCTCTACGCTTAGGAGCCCATGTCTAGACTTTACCCATGGCTTTCTGAGATTGGCTTGGGCTTGGTTTACTATGTCTAAAATTGACCATCAATACTATCCTCTTTTCTTCCTCTCAACCCCCCCAAAAAAAAAAAAAACTAAAACTAAAAAATATATAGATAGCTTAAATTTGTAAACTTGTAGCTATGTTTGAAACTAGATTAATCAAAATTAGGACCCAAAGTTGAGTGAAAGCTAGATGATGTATTTGAAACTTTACAACTAGAATTAGAAATCTGAAAAAGAAAAGAATACACATTCAACCCGTCTAGTATTTGAGTAATGCGATAATTAAAAGAGGGGTGATGTATAATTGAATTAAAAGTACAAAATGTCAATGCAAATGTATTGTGATGTAAATAGGTAACAAATGTCGTACAAAATTATGAAAATATGTGACATATTTTTTTGCGACACAAATAAGTGATGGACTTTAAATAACATAGTTTATTTGAGTTGCATTGTTAACGCTTTACTAACATGTCTTTAATCGCCTACTTGCATTACTTTATACAATAGATCACCAATTTGCAACACTAGAAGATCACACCTTATCTTCTTGTATCACGTTATATAAGATCCTATTTGCACCAGTAATATATAGATCACCTTTTCATACATAGGGGTATGATTATACCAATTTTTTATTAATTATTGGATTCTACCCAATTGGTCTGTTGCTTTGTCACTTTAAAGAAATTAAAACAAAAAGGCCCAGGATCGAAATGGTAAAGGGATATATAAGTCCTTTTAAATCAATTGCATTTCGTAATATATAGCTGGAAAAACAAAAAATGTTGCATTTTGAGTTGTTGACCCTATAATTCATTCTATCAATTCATGTTTTAACTTTATCGATAAATGAAGACGAGGGTTGTTGCTCGGCTTCGGCATGACAATAACCACATTGAATGACACATAATTTTTGCCGATGAAAACGAATCTTCCTACAACAGAGCAATTTGTCACCATTTTATTACCATTATTATCCCAACCAAAAATATATTAAGTCATAAATAAAAATAAGAATACAAAAGAAAAATATGAGATTCCATTCTCTCTCACTCTAAACCAAAAATTAATAAGAACAAAACCTTAAAAAAAATTTAAATATGTAGATTTTTATATCTAGACATAATACGTATATGAAAGATTAGTTTGCTAACTATGAATTTCTACTATACCGTTGTTGAATGATACTGAAAAATAAACTAAAAGTGGGGGCAAATAAATAATTCAAGCTTCCTGTTTTCCTATAAATAGAAGCCTTAAGCCCTAGTGACGGTCCCTCTATCACTCATATCATCATTTTGCAAGATTTCTAGCTAATTTTAAGGTAATACATTTAGCACTATCACATAGAACAAGTAATTAAATTTCTCAGTGCAAGTTATGAAGCGGGATTCTAATGGAAATTTACTTTTCATTTGATTTAAGGGAACAAAATGTGAAAAAAGGAAGGAATCTTAGTGGTGTTCATGTAAAGATAACACAAACATTCTTTATACATTAGTTTGAAGATAATCTAAGATGGATTATCTCAAAACCAATATTAAACACTTTCAATATTTTTGGAGGAAAATCCAAGAAGGAGATTTGGAGAGAAGCTGTCAAGAAGAATCTTAGCCATCATTTTATGGTTTCACCACACTTGGTGTTACAAAACTATTAGATTCCATTTCATCTTAAGAAAAACCATGAGAAGTCAATCTACTTTAGGTAATTAATCATATAATTAGATAAATATTTTTTAGTTAGGAATAAGATCACAAGTGTGTCTCAAGATTTGGTCGGTAAAGTGAAATGGGCCTCCAAAATTGGACAAGCTAGACTAAGGCGGCTTCGGGTACCTAAGGCCCAACTACAAAGCAAACAAGAGTAAGTAAAATAGTAAGGGATTGTCCGGTGGAGCTATTACGATGCCTAAATCAGTGATATTCATATAAAAGTATGTAACCTAAAAATGGAGACTTAGGGATAATTGAGTGTAAGCAAGTGTGCAAGTTCTCGTGTCTTTACCTAAAGGAAGAGATTCGGTATTTATATCTTAAGTCTCTAGCCTCTTGTCATTTTGTGGCACATAAACCAACGTACTATGTTCTAGGTTTTAGGAGCACGGAGTTGGTACTATCCTCTCACGATGCTAAGGGATGATTGAGTTTTGTACCTATCTCTTCTTAACAAAAGCTTGACAATGCCATACAATTTTGGTTGCATGGGTTCGCCAAAAGATGATTTGTTAGACATCATATCCCATTAAATGCAACGTGGGTGTTGTATGAACTAGTACATGGAGCCTTCACTAAAGGATAAGTAGGCAATGTTGGGCCATCTCGCAAAACTCATGACCCTAAGAGGATAGAGGTTGCAATCGCTCCTTAAGGCTATTCCAAAAGAATTGACTTAGGAAAGATTATTGGAGGCTCTATGTAGCTCGGACCGAGGACTAAAGAGGTTGGCTTGGTTTTGGGAGCCTTATGTGCTAAATTGATTAGGCCTAGGTCTAATGTGGTTGGTTTGTATCCAAAACCAACTATCAACAATAAGGATATTCATGAAAATATGAATTTTTTATAGTCTACATAAGGATTCATTAGAATAATTGAGAAATAAGTAATTTTATAGAATATGAAAATGAAAATATAGGAATTATTGAAGATTTAAAATTTAAAGAAAAAAATAAAGATTTTGGATTATGAATATCAAGAAATTTTTTATATGTAAAATTCAACTTAGAATAAATTATGATGAATTCTTAAGTAGAAAGTAAGAAAATGTCAAAAGACAAGTGGAAATTTGTCAATAAGATTAGTGTTACTCTCAAATCCAAAGAGCATGCCTATTCGCTACACACTTACACCATAGTACAAGAATGCAAAGTGTCATGGGAGGGAAGGTTCTTCCCTCTTAGAGTGCCTATGCAGCATTTAACCATCCCTTATTCTCATTCTTTTTACCTAGATTTTAGATTTTAAGTAACCTTCTCGTCTTGTCTTCTTAGGTATGCTCTAGGTCCATCCTTCCCATTAGAAGAGCCATCTTAGCCTTTTTATCATCCCACAAGACACGTATATTTGAAAAGCTCAACTTATCCAATTGGTTTTGGCTGGCCATAAACTCATCAGGAGAGTAACATTACCTTCCTACCAATGTGCTCACAAGAAGTCAAGCCTACTTCAAAAGTATACCTAGTTTTAGAACAAAGTACCTTATAAATGCTACTCAATATATATTAAGCTCAAGTTATAAGCTCTTACTTGAATCTAAACTTATGATTGTGACATTTCTCCCTGCCTAAATTTATGATGTCCTTGTCATGAGGTTAACATATTGCCAATAACCATACCTAAAGATTATAACCCAATAATTCTAGTTATCCAAATTCACATAAGATTATCACCACCAAGACATCAAGCTTCCTCTTAACTATACTTGTTTCTCTATCTTCTAAGGTCGCCTCTAGTTAAGCAACCTAATAATAGGACTCGCCTACTAAAATACTTTCTTAAAGATACTGGCACATTCTTGTAACAATTCAACTTGCAACACAACCACCCCTCTCATAGTGATGTCTCTTCTCTAGTGCTTGCTCCTCTCAAGCTTAACCCACATCAGCTGGGACTAGTGACGCAATTACCTTTCTTGCAATGATGCCTTGCCTTTAGTGGATGCTCTTTCTCTCGAGCTTAAATTGCTAAAGCCCTTTTTGTCAATAAGAATTATCCATTCTTTAAACAGACTAGGTATGATTCAAGTGGCTTGATGAAGGCGGAAGGTTGGCTCTAATAGCATTTTTCACATGATGAGAAGTCCTTCCCCCCTAACCCCACAAGAGTACCAATAAGGTACTCGACTATCCCTCAACTTCTCATTTTAAACTTAAATTTTGGATAGCAAGCTAGTCTTGTCGTTCTATCTTCTTAAATATGTTCCAAGTTCTTCTTTCTTACTAGTATAGCCCTCTTGGCTTTATCATTGTCCCACTTATATTTAAAAAGCTTAACTTATCCAACTAGTTTTGTTCTACCATGCTATCATTAAGAGAGAGTTGTTAACTTCTAATCAATTTGCTTATTGAAGGTCAAACTCTCCATTAGATGAGTTTTGGGGATTTTTTAGCTTCATTATGAAAATTAACATGCGAGATTTTTGTAAAATAATAATAATAATAATAATATGTTTTGTCACTTAGATGAGTTTTCCAAAATAAGAAAATTCTTTAATTGATTTTTTTTTCTCAAAATTAAGGTTTACTTAGGTGTTTCAAAAATTGAAAATAAAAATTAGATTTTTTAAGTTTTCTTTCTAAATATATAAATGATTAAAAAATGTAAACCTAGCCGATTTTTCTTAATAAAAGTTATTATAGAGGTCTAATATCAACCAATAGATCTCTAAGTGCCTTTGGGATAACTTTTCAAGAAGTAAAATATATGTATATATATTCCTAAAAATCATAAGAAAGAACTATTATATCCTGAACATGAGAATTTGTAATAGTCCCGCCGTATAAATTAACTTAAAATAGAAACTAACCCCATAGTTACTATCATAGATATAGTTTACATAAAGCATACACGACTTAACCAACTTGAAGCATCTAATCTAATATCTGTCAATAATCAAACTTGTAGTATAACTTTTCAAAAATACTTGTTCAAGACGACCTATTGTCTGATAATACAATAGTTCTTATATAAGCATTTCACATATAGAGTTATAATTTACACTAAAAGTTTACAAATCCATAGGTCTTAAAGTCTATTTACAATAAGATAAGAACACAGTAAATCCTAAGAAATTCCCAGTTGGTTTCTTCAAAACCAGAAACAAAAAAGTCAAAAATCAAAAGTCTAGATTTAGTGGATTCTCCTTTCCTCACTTTCCCAGCTAATTGCACACTAATGTGAGAGCAGTGATATCTGTACATTTTGAACTTTCACTTATCACTTCCAAAAGAGTCTATAAGGACATAAACATAACTAGCTCAGTAAGCGAGATGAAGTCATAAAAGTACCATACAATCACAAACAAAGTTATTAATTATAATAAAATGTAATATAATCAATCACTTGAAATATCGCATAATGTTATCTAGTCTATTATGAGGTCAGAGAAATTACATCCGCTCTCACCTAAATTAAGGAGTTTATCGTGACTTGAAATCAAACAAAACCTAGGCTTGTGCAATAGAGAACACCCTCCTCCTATGACTACCTTCGAATCATGGCTCCCACCCTTATTACAACCTCCACGCTTATAACTTAGTTCGACTAAAGATATGACAATTTCTGCTATCTTTATCGAAAGAAGTTAATATTTAATCTGACTCTCTTAATCATTTCCTTAACGATTGCTATGCATGTTCAGTTACATTAGCGATCAAATCGATATTAGTTCCATTTAAGGGTAAGCAATCAAGTTCACACTGGATACTATTATAAAATTATGCAAAGCAGTACACCAAAGAGTTTAACTCCTATCATAAATAAAATACCAATCACACACATAATATGTGTACAGACAACTAATTTACAACCACAAATCAAAGTACTCTTAAGCCTCTAAACACTTTGATATAATATCTTAATAAGCAGTAAAGCCATGATCCTCACTTATTTATATTGACGTTCACTACGATAAGCCCGTATTGTTGACGTTTTGCTTACTAGGAGACCCTATATGTATGCTAAAACTTAGATTTAGTCTTTGTAAAAGTTACAAAAATATTAGAATTTTATCTACTCTTTATATCATCATAAAGTCATATACTTAAATATATATATATTTAAAGTACATTATTGTTTTTATATGATGGAATATAGTTTTATTTAAATATATATTTATTATAGTTCTATTATATAAGTTATATTAAGTTAATGAGCGTTAATAATATACATGGTTATATTATTATTTATAATATATCATTTTGATCATATCAAAATGTATTTTTAATCAGCCACGTTACATTTTGATTTTAATAGGGTTATTGCAGTACGCAAATTTTTATAATATTATAGAAATATGGGTTATATTACTTAGAATTATCCAATTTTAGTAAAAGTGATGCCATTAGGTTTGTATGAACTTGACAATATATACTATAAGTTCTATCTTGAGATATGACTTTTTAAAGTATTCTTATTTTCTATTATACCTATATACCCCTATAACAATCATTATTATATTATATTCATATTATACAAATAAGTTATATNCAAATTCCATTAAAATTATTTTTTATAACTTAATTAACTTATTTCTAAGTTCTTATAGTATTTCGAGCTTAATTTAAGGGATTTTGATGAATTTTATACTATATTATATAATTATACTTATGTAGACACCTCATTTTTATCATCCTTAGGATTATTTTCTTTTTAGGCCAGATCTAAAAATAAATAAAAAAACATAAATTGAAAGAAAATAAAAATTATAAAGTGTAAAGTCGAATTAGTCGTTTAAGGTCGAATCATACAATGGTATATTCAATTTAATAAATTCCAAGTTGTTGAATAGTTGGTCTTCATTAAAGATATTTTTTAGTCTAATCTAAAGTAAAATGAATTTTTATCTGATTTATATTGGGCTAAATAGACTTAGAATCTATTAAATGGATTAACGTGTATTTTGAGTTAACTTAAGATGGATTAAGTCAGGTCTAAGATAGAAAGCCTAAATCAATATAGGGTTTATAGAAACTAAATTAAATCTTCAATGAATCTAAATCAGGTATTATCATATCTTTTGAATGTTAGATTTGTTAAAATTAAATCTATATAAAAAAAGATTCAAAAGATTTAAATTTATAGCTTATAAATAGAGAATATGGGCATCTAAAAAATTCATGTTTCATATAGTCTCCCCCATAATTCATCTATTTTCCACACTGCTTGCACATCACCCTCACATCCTCACTGCACACTGATCACTATCTCACAATTCACTCATTCATACAACTTACATACTTACATCAGCATTTAACACATACGAGGTTAACACACAGGGTCAGTACTCACACATACGCCTACACTCCATCTCTAATCACACACATACACACGCTTGCACTCTATCTCTACTCATACATGCACGTGTCCTGATTTCATACACACATACATGACCAGAACAAGCACATACAATTAATTTTTTTAGTTAGTTATTTATTTTGTTTTCTTTATATAATCAATTTATTTTACTAACTTGTTTTTTAGTGTAGTTTTTTTTTTATAAATTTTAATAATTATCGTGTTGTTTTGCAATTTTTTAGATAATTTGTAAATTTTTTGATGAATTTTAGTTACATTTTTTTTTTGAAAAGTTACATATCTTTTCTTCAAGATTCGCATTTTTGGAGAAAAGATACGTATCTTAATATATCTTGTATTTAGGGTTTAGAAAAATCAATTTTTGACATGCGAATTTTTTAAAAGACATAAAAAAATCTTAACTTGAGTTTTAAAAAGATTTAGTTAGTTAGTATTTTTCTAAAATAAATTTGTGAAATTAAATCTTTTTAAGGTTTTTTTAAATAATAATTTGATAACTAATGTAAATCTAACTCGATTTCTTTAAAAAAAATTCACACACTAAATCTTTTTTAAAAAAAGAACTACATTGATTTAATCCCGACTAGCAAGTACATAGGCACCTTCGAGATATCCATAAAAAAAAAAACTTTTTTTTCCTTGAAAATTCGTAATAAAAAAATAATAAAAAATTCATTTTAGTTATATTTTTGCATATCTGTACATATCTTAGCACTTTTAAAAAAAATTATAAAAAATAAAACTTATTGGTTTTTTTTTTTTATTTTTACATAGTGATTTAGTCTTAATAGGTTAGCCTCAAAACTTAGTTTTTCTGATTTAATTTTTTAAAAAATTATTTTTAGAACATTGGTAGACTAATAGCTAAATTAAGGTTTTCTCATGTAGAAACCCTAATTTCATTTGTTATTAGTGTAACTGGTTGGCAACTTCAATTTTTCTAAATATTTTTTTAAAACATTTTTTTAATGTTTTCTTAATTTAATGTCAAATATTTTATATAAAGTGAGCTAGGCTTATTATAAAATAAATTAATAAAAACCAAAATAAGGCTTGACAACTTCTAAGGCTAAAATTGAGATTTTTGTCATTATTTTTACTATTTAACTTTACTAAATCACTTTAACTGACTTTTCTAATCTAGTGATAAAGTCTGCATTCAATCAAATAAGTTTTTCCCAAATGCCCTAAATCCGAGTATGATTGCTCTAAATGCGATTTTAAAAGCTTATATTAGATATAACAATCAAACTTTCCATTAAAAATTAAGCTCTTTCTTTAGAGGATGATGCACAATTCTTTACCTATTGTTAATCTTTTGTTACAAAGGAAAATAATACGATTTGGCAACTATCTAAGGTGTAAAAATCCTAATGAGAATTTAAAACATGCTTTTCATGATTGTCTAAGCATTCATAATATTATTTTACAATGGTAAACATATCCACTATCATCAAATTCAAGTTTGATTGATTTTTTTAGGTGGATTAAACTAAACTATTATTTTGTAAAATAGTAGCTAACAAGTCCACATCCTCTTCACTAATTTTACTTTGGCATAATGCTTTGGAAAGTTTGGAACAATAGAAACCACCTTCTACATAATCATGTACCACTATCATGTAATCTCCTTCAATCTATCAAGTGCTCTAGTCATAAGTTTTGGCCATTAATCAAAGCTAGGAAAACTTGGAAATTTATTGAATTTGTCAATTTAAAATGGATGCCTCCTTCCCATGATTAAGTGTAATTGAACATAGATGGATCAGTTTTTGCTTCAATACAACAAACTACAATTACAACTATTATCCGAGATTCAAATGGCAAATGGGTGCATTGGTTATTTGATGGGTTACCTACCTTTAGCTCACTTACTTGCGCACGTCTCAGAGGCCCTCAATCCCTCATCAAGAGAATTCTCTCTCATCAACTTACCGACAATAAGAAATAGTATACAGTAGAATGGTGGCTGAACTCCTTGAGACCCTCAGGTGGATACACCCTACTTTACTCTAACCTTTATGCCGACGCCGACTACTTTCTTGCTAAGAACTCCTTACCGAGTGATGAGGACCTAGGCTCTGCACACTAAGTCCTGCTCGAACTTTCAATTGTCGAGAGCTTCCTGTCGAATGTTGAGACATAAACTCTTGTTAGCCAAGCACTTCTCTTTCAGCTTACTATTAATACTTACGACATTCCTTATTTGTTTCGGCAAATTGGTGCCACCACGTCATGATCTAGCTCAACTATTGCGCCTAAAGATTCCTTAGTACGGGATCATTGATACGCTGTCACCTGATCTTTTCACCTGACACTATACTATTTTCCCTTTTTGTCATTTATCTTATTTACCCTTTTTTATATGTACTAAGAATCCTCTTTTTATGTATGTTTTTTGGTAATTTTCCTTAATTGTAATGTTACTATAGGGACTTACTATAAATTGTCCCTTCTCTTTGTAGTGGACATATCAAATATTACATTTAAGAGACATTTTGAATATACTTGGTCCTTACGAGACTTTTTTCTCCAAATTTATTTCTATACACTCTTATATAGTTTTATTGAGTAACTCAAGACTAATGGCTGGTAGACCTTGGTATTAGCTTGTACGTTACATCAAGTGAAGTGCCAAACCATATTGTGTTCGTAAGTGAGTTATATCCTTCAAGTAGCTTCACGTCAACTATTACATTTAGTTCGCCGGCCTTACCCTTCTATTTTCTTCAATACTTCGAAAGACCCATTTGTTTCTTATATCCCTATCTATGGTAAACCTTAGTGATAACTGAGCTTCTCGACACATCATTATCTAAGGAAGTAGGAAACATAGGCATTCTATTAGCTAAATTGAGGGCCATTTTTTGGGGAGTTTCTTTATGCCTTCAACTTGGATCGAAGAAAGTCAAAATTTGTTCTGATTTTGTTGTTTCCATATTGCGACAACATACTAATTACAATTTTATGTATCATAATGTGATAAATGCTTGTAGGGAAAAGCTATTTAGAATGGATCAGTGGAAGATTAAGGCTATACCTCAAAAACTCAACAAGTTTGTTGATGCCATGGTACACTAGATGCAACTTCAACAAACTATGCATGAATCTTTTGTTTCTACTCCTCCCTTTAGTCTTAACTTCTTAAAGGATGATTTATTTAATTGGGGTTTATATAAGGAGAAAAGAACTCCTATGTTTAATAGTTTCGTTAATCATTAAGTTTGTAATCTTAAAAGAGTAGATAACTCTTCTAGTTTTGCTATTTTGGATCATATGTTACATAGACAAAGAGCTTCATGCTTCGTACAGGGAGCTAAGCCTCCTTATTTATTATTAAATATAATATAATATGACCATTTACCATAAAAAAAAAAAAGAAAAACTACTTACTTTTACTTCAAGTTTATAACAAAATAAACTAGATTCATTGGCAAATGTAACAACATCATTCATCAACAATATAAAATTCAATGTTCATCATTCTCTCCTCTTGGTAGTCACTTCAAAAACAATAAAATATTAGCTAAAGTTAATAAAAAAAAAAAGAAACAAAATAAAAGCTAAAGACGGATAACTTAAATTTCAAAGCTAAAATGTTAATAGTAGAATAGGCAAAATTTATAAGAATGGAAGTAACTAAAAGGATCTTAGTTAGTTATTAATTGTATTACAAAACTTGACCTAAAATCTATAAAGTCTTAAAAATTATTTAGAAATCATTCTAGATCTTATAAAGTGCTATACCATTAAGTAAATAGTGTGCTCAATTAGGCTAGGACAGACCTAGGGTTGAGCTTGAACTAGCCACTATTGTAAGTTCCCAAAATTGAGTTTAAGACAACCGAACTTAAATTTAGGACTTTTAGGGAAACTTTTCCAATTGAGTCCAAACTTTACAACTAGAATAAAAAAGTTAGTCAAAATATTTCAGTAAAGTTAGATTTTAGTAATAATGATCCGAAATCCCAATTTTGTCCTTAAAAATTGGAATATTTAATAAAGCACTAAAATGTTCGGAACTCCAAAAATCGAACTTAGATTGCAACGAAAACTTAGAGATAAGTTAATTGAGCTATAAAATGAGATAATATAGTATAATTTATTATAAAAAATACACGTAATTTTACGAGTATACCCGGTATAAATAATAATTATACCCGTAAATTAACCCTAAATTATGTAATTATATATTTATTGTGTTGAATTCGTGAAATTAACTTTAGAACATATCCTAAAAATAAAAGATATGTTAGAAACTTAATTATATGAGTATAGTTATATATTACGTGTGATATTTACAAGGAATATATATTCGTATATTAAGTAAATAATTAAGTATTAATAAAATATACTCAAAATACCTAAAAAAAATTGCAAAATATTATTCAAAAGCCTTCTAATTGCTGATTCACGCTTGGAGATTTCTAGAAAACATCAAAGCTGGATAATTGCTAAATCAAAAGGTGAATTTACAAGCCAATGCTACCTCCTACTTGCAATTAATGAAGGAAAAAGCAAGAAAAAAATAAATAAAAAAAAGGAACCGACCTAAACCACTATAAATCTGTTGAATAAATCACTTTGCATCTTTTGGAACCAGAAACAACAGAAAGAAAAATTAGAAAAAAATCATAGAAAATAAAAAAGAAGAAGAAAAAAACAGAGCAATTACCGAGCTAAGTTAGTTCTTAAGGCTTCCTTTGATCTGCTACTACGCCACTCCACCACCAAGGAGTACCCCCAGTGTCTAGGCGTTTCGACAACCGCCCAACCACCGCCGGCCACCGGAACACCCAAGAACACCAAGGTCAATTTCCTACCCTGTTTTTCAATAATTTCTAAAAAATAGTAAATCCGCCCAAAAAATTATGAAAAAAATTGTACTTAGGTTATTTTAGACATGCTTTCATGTGATATTTTTATTTTTGAAAAATTCGTAATATTTAATATATTTTATTAAGAAATCTATTATTCACTCGAATTTATATTTGTAAAATAAATGTACTATATGATGTTGTTTCTAGCTGAAAATTTTTGTGTAGGATGTGTATGATATATAGGTAATTGCTATGTAGCCCAAATTTTTATTTGAATAATTTTAATATTTATTGCATTTTTAGGCCTGAAATTAGCTCGAAAATAGGCTGAAATTATGAATTTAATAGGAAATTATGAAATTAATTGATGAAATGGACATGTACTGATCTATAATAAATAATAATAGTATTGAGTCAGATTGAAATTAATTTGGTGCTAAAAGAATTATAATTGGATAATTTATCATAATTTAGGGGTAAAATCGTCAATATGAAAATATAGGCAATAGATTGGAAACTTAAAATCAAGTGATAACTGAATTTCCTATATTTTTAGAAGTCTATAGAAATTTTCGGGGAATTATTTGGTAACCTGAACTATTTATTACGAATTTATTAAGTAAAATAGCTTAAATTACAAATCGGGGTGTATTTGTAATATTAATAGACTAAAATGAATTAAATAGTTAAATAAAAACTATATAAAGGATTGCTGATCAGATTGGATTAAATGGAGATTTTTATTTTATTTATTAATATTTTTTTATTGGGATACACTTTAGATGTATTAGAATTTAATAATACTTATATTGTTACAATATAAGGACAAATTAGATAAAAAAATAATTTAATAATGTAAATTATGTATAATACGATCATTTTTATATAATTATGTATAATTGAATTAAAAACTCAAACTACCCGTTGAAAGCCATCTTTAGAAACAGGATTCGTAAAATGTATCGTTAAGTTTATACGAACTCAATGATACTAATTTTGTTGAAATCGAACAACCTTAAGTAATTTAGCTTATGACTATATCATATTCAAGAATATACATATTTCGATAACCTTACCAGAATTAAAACGTGAATTAATAAATAATCGATGCGATCGAAATGATATATAATACGTAATAGTATATATGATGTACAGTATCAATAATTAATAATTTAATTCGATATATTGTGATAACATGACTGTATATTATGGAAATAATGTATATATATATATATATATAAATATAACTATAACCATTTTAGATTAAACCCTAATGTTTTCGTAGTTATTACGAAAACTGAATTTGGGTCTTTTGTGTAATTAGGACCTTCCGATACAAAGATGGTTGACAATTCAAGTCAGCAATAGCGAACGTCTAAACATGTAAGTTGGGATTGTGGCTTCATTGCTTGTTTGGGTGTTATTTAAAGTATTCGGAGACCCAAGAGTATTTCTGGTTGTGTTTGTAGTTAGATGATTATGCGTATGCTGTGTGTGTGAATGATACTCAGTTGTGACAGGAGTTCAACTCTTTAGTGTGCTGTTCTGCATATTTGCATGAATTCTGTATTGTGTGAACTTGTTGGTCACCCTTGATTAACACTAATGGTTATTCGACTAAAATATAATTGGACATGCATAATCACCTGTTAGGGGAAAATGATTAAGAGTGTTAGGCTAAATACCGACTTCCTTCAATAAGGATAGCTGAAATGGTCCTTTCCCCATCCTTAGTTAAATTAAGTAACAGGCGAGGAGGTCGCGGGCAAGGTTGGGGGCCGTGGTTCGAAGGGGGTCATGGGAGGAGGGTATTCTCCATTGCATAAGCCCGGGTTTGGTCTGACTTGAGTCGCGATGAAACTCTTCAATCCGGGTTGGAGCGGATGTAATTTCTCTAACCTCACAGTGGACCGGATAACACTGTGCGATATTTCATTTGAGTGATTGTATTGCATTTCATCATGATTATTAACCTTATTTGTGATTGTACTGTACTCTTCTGACTCCGTCTCACTTACTGAGCTAGTTATGCTCACATCGCTACAGACTCTTTTGCAGGTGTTGAGTAAAGACAAGATGTTCAGGTACTACTGTTCCCAGGTTAGTGTGCTGCTGTGTGGAAAAGTGAGGATCGAGGAATTAACTGAACCTGAACTCTTGACTTTGTTTTTAAGTTTTGAGGAAAACTAATTGGGAATTCCCTGGGAGCCCACTAGTTTTCTAACTTATTGTATATAGACTGTAAAACCTGTCGTTTTTAATGAACTCTGATTGTAAATTTTACCTTTGGACGTGAAACATTCGTTTAAATACTGTTGTGATACTAAACAGCAGGTTGTATAGAATAAGTATCTTGTAAAAGCTCTACCATATATTTGGTTATTAACAAGTGTTAGAACAGACGTTTCAAGCTAGTTGAGTTATGCGCTTTGTGTAAACTGCGTCTACGATAGCAACTGTGAGGTCAGCTTCTATCTTAGATTAGTTTACACAGTGGGACTGTTATAATTTTTCTTGTTCGAGGCATGACAACTACCATATCACAGTTTAACATTTTATTAAACCATAATTGACTCATTGAGAGTTGGTTCTAAGCTAGTTTATGGGGCTCGCCAATTCATGTGTCAATTTTTGAGCCTGTAAATTTGATCATTAGTTTTTTTATTGTTTTTAGGTTTGAAATGTATATATGTAAATTATATATATGGTATTTATAATACATTTATATATAAAATATATATAATATGTATAATATATATGTTAATATGTAATAATATTTATAAATATATATGTGAAATATAATATATATTCAATACATAATATGTATAAATATATATATGTAAATTGCAAAAAAAAAAAACAAATCTTGTTCAATCTGGTCGGTTTAGACTGATTAAAGGCTTAAACTATGTAAATTTGCATGAATCAATAGATTTTTTATCGATTCAGACTCGTAGATCAATTCTAGTTGATTTATAGTTTGAAATCAACTATTTCTTTGGGTTTAGATCTAGAGCCGTATAAGGACTGATGCACTTGCACCCTGGATCGCGGCTGCGGAAGAGGTACGCGTATGCATATATACGGGTGCGTAGAAAAGCCCCATAATCGTATTTGGATTTAATTAATGGTTGAGAGAAAGAGCCGCGTGAATTTCTCTTATGCTAAAAAAGTAAAAAGTCTGCTTGCTTATTCCAGTTTCTGTACGGTAGATTTGGTGGTCGGGATTTGAAGATTTTCTTTCCCTTTTTTTTTATTATTTTCCCATATCCCATACTTCTTTTTCGTTTTTATTTTGTTTTTAACTCCTTCTTTCCTTCTTATTTTATACCTTTTCTTTTTTCAACGTCCTGTCTCTGTCTCTGTAACGATATAAAATATATAGAAAGTGAAATTACCTGCATACCACCCATAAATTAATTTAAAAATAAACTTACATATATAAGATATCTTCTTTGTTTTCCGACTATGGATAAATATTTATTATTCTCAACTTCTGTCTCAGACATGCTTTTACCGATTATATGCACGTATATGATAGATGAAATGACCTTTTATAATTACATATTAGTTTCTTATACAGTTATATACATCGGTTAGACATATTATTTTACACTTGTCGTCTTGTACTTGCCATGCATGGACTCAGGAGCTCGTGGCAAGGCTCATCTTGCTTGTTATTTCTTTTGCCTTTCAGGTAAAAATTAATCTTACATTCAAATTTGTTGAAAATATCTCGATTTTTTATAGACCAGCTAATGATTATGTCCTTCATCTTTTGTGTCCGACACCGTTAAATTTATAAAGCAACATTACATCTAGGGAATTTTGGTTATAAATACTTCAGATTTGTATGATATTATTTAGTTTAATCACATCATATATTTGATATCTTATATACATACTCTAGGGAATTTTGGCTATAAATACTTCAGATTATCTGTCATTAATTTTTAGGGGGTTTTTCTTCTTTTTATTATTATTATTTTTTTTTAACAAAATCCGTCAACTACATTAATAAAGTCTAGTTGCTAAGATTTTCCTAAGGATGCTGCGTGAACAGCAGATTTTTGACGGGCAATAAATCGCAAGAAAAATAAAGACCACAAGAGAATTTATATGGATCAACTAATACAACCTATGCTATGGATAGGAAAAAAATTTTATTCCTCGAAAATAATTGATACAATGTATATTATAAAGCCCTAAACCTCCTACCACAAATCTCCTAAAAATATATTGAATTGAGATATATTAAGACCCGGTCATAAGAATTTAAGCCACACTATGATAATATAATGATAATATAATTAGTTTGGCTACGATCAAATTACTTTAATGATCTGTTGCGTTGGACCGAATGCTTATTATTAAACCTATATACTATAGGTGACGATAATTGTATAACCTAAATCTTCTTAACTAGTGTCCTATTAGCACAATTCACAATAGGGTACTAAAAAAATCGATTAGAATCAAATTGAACCAAATTAAATCGAAAATATTATTTTCTATACAATTTCATTTGAAAAATTCTCAAACCAAACTAAACTAAATCACAAAACTTATGGTTTGCTTGAAGGGATCAACTAAAGTAAACCATAAAATTGAATCAAAGCATTTTAGGAAAAGAAAAAACATAATAAAGTTTCGCTTGTAATTAAAAATTCTTTTATTATAACTTAACACTTAAAAAAAAAACCTTTTAGTTTACATCTACTAAAGTTTGTAAGTATGCGTGTGTATACTTAACTTTCTAGGACAATAATCTGTAAATTACATATGTAGGTTAAATCAAAATTTATATTATATTCTAACTTTGTGATTAATTTAGCTTTTAATAGCATTTGAAATATTTTAATTGTATGAATGATGATTTTATCAAAATTTTACATCGTATTCAATTCTACCTTTTAGATCAAGGGCAAATAGCTAGAATACCAAAACCTCATAAGGACTAGAATTACAAATGATAAGACTAAGGGGTGCTCCCTAATAGATGGCAATTGACCAGGCGCCCTCTAAGCTTTGTCGGCAAAATGACTATCCCTTTTTACTTGGATCCATCTCCAGGTAGCCGACCCCTCATCGGGTTTTCCTCTGGGTCGACCTCGGGGTCGGCACATGACGGCATCCGACATCTCGGACTCACCTTCTTAGACAATGCTTACCTGCTGAGGCCTAGTCCACACGAACCCAGGAGGTCTAAGGAAGAAGATGCTCTACATGCAAAAGAATTAAGATGACAATATCAATACATGCAATTATTTCAACAGGCTTTCTTTCATAACAAAATACGGTTTATCCATAAATTAAATCAAATCATATTTTACCTCTACAAGATAAATCCTAATAAAAAATTTAGTTTTTCATAGAAAATTATTGACTCTAGAGATATAGTAATATGAGAAGATAAAGTTGTTCAAGTATGGATAAAACCAGAAGTCCCCTCGTTTCAAAAAGAGGAGAATAGGTATTCAGATCCCATTTTATGGTCAGAGGCAAATTGAAGGCTAAATAGTGTTAATTCAAAATATTACAGAGGAAAAAAATAAAAATGTCTCAATTTTCTGATTTAAGAAAATTCATAAATCAAGTTACACTGTTGGATTTGAAGCACTAAAGCCAAACCGTATTTCATGATTTGGTTTAATTCGGAAGAAAAATAGAATTAAACTGAACCATAGTACCTCTAATATCGACTTTTCATACATTAACTTCCGTGCATAACTATGAAGCTAATGTTCTCTTACTGGCAATCGCCCTCTTATAATGCCCATGGGAGCTCAAATTCACAATCTTGGCTCTAATATCAATTGTTGGATCGAGGCATCAAGCGTTACTATACCATCGAAAGCTATGGCTGGTGGGTGTTCCAAATCTTTCAATTTTACAATAATCCAAAGTGTTACGTTCAACTATGAGTAAGCCCAATCTGAACTCCAGCGTGGGCAAAATGCCACCACAACCTTGCTGGCACGTTGCTTTCTGTCCAAATCATCTTTGTGCCTTGAGTCTTGTGGCACTTCATTCTCGATTTGATAGGCTAGTTTTGTAGCATTTCCTGTTTGCTTAGACCTAAAACTTGAAGATATCGTACGATCAAGTTCCAAAAAGCCTTGTAGAGCTATATTGATTTCATTTAGTATTCTTTTCCCTCATGGCATGTCATGCTATACTGCCGTCTCTTCAGGGCAATATTAATTTTTCAATTTTAACGGTTAAGGGGTCCTATCCAGGATAGACGAATAATTCAAGTTCAGTAACGTTTTCTTTCTATTTCGGAATGGAGGTTTTGCCTATAATGTATCATAAAGGTTTAATTTTTCGTATGATGGCATCGCCATTCTTTAAGGAAGTTCAAACAATTTCAGGTTCCCGAGTTCTTATGTCAATTTAGGAAAACAGCAAGGTAATAAGATTGAATTTTTGTTATTTTTATTTCTATACTCATACTATACAATATATATAACTATATACTTGAACAAGAATATTATTGTAGAATTGTTCGATGCAGTCTCTTATCAGCAAGAACTGTGTCATTTTGGCTAAAGATTATATCAACATTTATTTGTTTAAAAGAGATGGGATTCAAACCCATTAACTATCCTGCTTCCCTGTTCGACTTAAAAGAAGAAAACCAATTGAGGAAAAAAAGAAAAAAAGAAAAAAAAGGAAGACGTCGGATCCATGAACATAATTTTTCTTATTTACTTTTCGAGAACTATATTTTGGTAGTGAATTTTGTTTTCTTAACAATTGTTCTCAACAACAAATTACTCAAAGGTTAAGTTTAGGGTTTTCCTTTTCCTTTCTCGATTTAATAATTACCATTTTCTATTAAGACAGCATAGAAATAGAACCCGAAGTGCTTGTCTTCTACAATTCAGTGCTATATTCGTTGACTAACCTCATTTGATGTTTTAATTCTTTGTTTAAGGTGATTGCATTATTTAGTTAGCTATTAAAATCCCTTATTAGATGATCTTGATTTCTGCCTTTCCAACATGTTCCATCATTTAGTTGAAGCTGGAAATAGATTGAACATTTGAAATTTACTAATATTATTTCCTATAAGTAGACTGACAGCCGAGTCTGAACCGACTTGGAATCGTAAGATCACAGTTCAACATTTCATTAAATCGTAATTGGTCCACCTAGAGTTGGTTTAAAGCTTGTTTATGAGATTCATCGGTTTATGAGAACCGGATCTTCAATATTTTTTTTATTTAGATTTCCAATATATATATATATATATGCAAAACATGTATATTATATGCATATATTATATTACATATTTTAATATGTATAATATATATGTTAAAATTTTAATACATAAAATACATAATAATATGTATTAATATATATGTTAATATAATATTTTTGAAATATAATATATACAATATATAATATGTATAAATATATATATGTAAATTGCAAAAAAAAAAAAAAAGTTTTAGACCCACTAGTTTAAACAAGTTGAAAGCTTGAACTGTCTAAATTTGTATGAATCAATAAGTCTTTAATCAATTCAAGCCCATCATAGGTGAGCCAGTTTCGATTCATTAAACCATCCAAACCGATTCTATCCTAGTTCACAGTTCAAAACTGATCTTTTCCTAGATCTATCTTCAGGTATAAGAGCATGACTTGGCTATCGTATAGTTAACATAGAACATGGTCAAAATGAAGTGATGGAGGAGAGAATGGATGCAAGACGAGAAGTTTCGCACACACACATATATATATATATAAAATAAAGATAGTATAAGAAAAATTATAGATGAAGAGTTCGGACTATGAAAATACAACTTGATAGATTAACACATCTATTTTAAAAGTCATTCTATGCCACCTAGAAAATAATATGGTTTATCCTAAATGAGCAAAACCCACTAACTAGCGAATATAATAAATACTATCAATGCTATAAAGGAGATAACATAATCATATAAGTACGATAATGATAAGAAAAGGAAAAATAATAAACACATACCACTTATTAAAAAATTATTAATAGACCAATATTTTAATTACACATTCACTAGATCAGTTGAAATAGAATTATAATGACAAATACCTAATGTGAGTAGTGATAACCGATAAGATTAGGGAAAAAAAAAAAGCAAATTTCAAAATTTTAATTAACTAAAAAAATAGAGATTTATAGATATTGAAATTAATAGCAGTGAATTTATGGATGTAGAATGATGAAGGAAAGGAAGAATTTTTGAAAGGAGGAACAGACACTTGCTAACACACCAAATAGGTATAGTTATATATCTCTCCCTCTCTTTCCTTTCTACTTATCTATTTTCAACATCTAAATAAACGCACATAAAAGGAGGGAATGTAGTCATATAAAATAAAAATGGTAAAAGTATATTTTCTTTCATTGATCCCAAAGTTAAAGAACATCAACTCAAACAAATAAAAAACAAATGGAATAATTCAGAAAATATAACTATGGAATCGGCACAAATTTGAATTGGTACCCTTCACACGTACTGTAGCCTCCATACATGCAAAGTCTAAAGTAACAATATATGTACTCGTACTCACCCACTATACTATAGTGGAGATTTTAATAAGTCCTAAAAGAAAAACCATCTGGGGTTGACCTTCTATTCATGCTCCCATTGGGACAATGGGGGGTTTTAAGTGTCCTATACCGATCTTGGGTTGAAATGATTTGTGTCATCCTTTCCTTCCAAATTCTGTCAAAAACCCCATAATTTTGCTATCAAGGAGCATGCACTCTTTTGCACCATTTTTCATAACCCCATTCATTGGTTATAGGAAAATAAAAGTATCTTCAAAAGGAAGATTAACCTCAAACATCACATCGTATGTGATTATCATGATGGGAGGGACTTTTTTATTTTATTTTATTTTTTCTTGCCATCCAAGGGACCAACAACCTATTCTGGATGATTCTTTTTTTTTTTTTTAATATGTTCATTTATTTTATTCATTCATTTTCCCTCTTTCCATCACTATAACAAAGAAATGATGTAAAGTCAATTTTCGTGATTGAACTTCATACCAAAACCTTCACCATTCCTCAAACAAAAGACGACCCCTTTTCACGCACAGCTAGCTACCCATCATGGTCATTGAAACCCCCGAGCTTACTCATCATACTAGGATGTTGCCAAAGAAATCATAAGTGTGCTAATAGCACGTGTTGATAATGGATTTTTCAACTCTAATCCATCTAGCTAGCCACAATTTCCTCCTTTTCTTCTATTAGGTTAAAGAGGAAAAAGAAATGTAAGCTTCACATGATCTAAATAATTATGGAAAAAGCTTATTAAACCAAAACTATCAATCTGAACTCAAATCCTAATTTTTTATGTTTAACCAAGAAACAACGATAGTTACATAGTTAGGACAAATTATTTTAAAGATTACCCTTCAAAAGCACAGTTCAAATCGCCTTAAAAAATTAGTCATCATAATGCATTCAATTGGAAAAAAATTTACCAATATAAATTCAATCGATTGAGGATTTCGTAATTCTCTATTGATTGTGTTATCATTTTTATTATTGAGTGGATTTATATTACATTTGTTACCAAATGATTTTTTTCGGTTTACATTTTTTTTGGTTTTTTAATCACATGTCAACGATTATTTATTATAAGAAAACTAAAATCTAATATCACATTCTAGTTATTAACGAATGATGATATAATTTGATAATTTACAATTTGAATCTTATGCTTTGTCAAACTCTAGAGATGATTTATTAGCAAACAAGTTGACTTTACTTCCATCTTCACATAACCTACATTATTGACCTATTCCTATCGTCCCAAGCTATTAAAATAATTATTAAAATCGAAACATGAGAAAACGTAGCCCAACTTAGACGTTTCCTCTACCAAGGGTTCCCAAATTCCTTTTTTTTTTTTTATTAATATTATTAATAGAATCGAGAATGAATTGGATACAAGTGGAAAATAAAGGAGAAAAAGTCATATAAAATGAGTGTATGGTATAAGAATTTGGGCATGGAGCTTTTTGAAATCCATATTTATTGGTTTGCGGGGAATTTTAAAAGATATAACAAAAGAGCACTGTTTTAGTGCGGGATGGTGGAGAGAGAATTGGTTTTTGAACTTTCCAAGCGTGGATGTTATGTTGGAGAATCCACAATCAAATGGCTCCATGGCCTCTTGTCTTCCTCTGCCCCCACCAATCTCTCTCTAATTTTATCCCCCTCTCTCTTTTCCACACGCCAATTATGTATGAGATAAACGTTAAACAATCTTGGAGGATATTTTTAAGAAACTAAATTAAAGAAATTTTTTCATCTATTATTGTTTAGTAACTTGTATAATTAGTCTTCAAAACTATAAAATGTTAATTTTTAAAGCCTTTAATTATATTAGTTTTCCAACGGAATGAATGGGGTTTAACTCCTTTCCTTCTCAATGATTGTAGTGTAATAGTTGGAAAAGTAAAAAAGAAAAGAAATTATTACGAAAGCACTTATTAACGAGATTCTATTTTATTTGGGTTTTTAGGTTATTGTTATATGATGAATATTTAAGTGTGGGTTCTAACCTTTTATTTTTCCATTATACATGGTATGATGTATGGGATTGTGGGGGACTGTGGAACGGGAGGGGAAAACTTTGTCCCAATAATCATATTGGAGCATTATAGTCAAAGGGCAGCTCGATATGTGTCGACATCTAGTTGAATTAGATGGACTTAGATCAAGGCATTCGTAGTGATGCCACTTCATAGTTAAGGTTTTTCTTTTCTTAGTAAAGTGGTTATAGTGGCAGAAAACATGGGAAAAAATAAGTCTGTAGGCGTGCCAAGAAAACATAAAGCACTTTGCTTTTGGATTTTTTCTTGGAACACGTAGGACTTGTTTTACCATGCTTTTTCTTTTTTTTTTTCTTTTTTTGTTATTTTATTGACGACATAAGCATACTGCTACAGTTTGGTGTTTAATGATTCCTCATCTTTAATTTCTGATCCTGCCATTGACAAGCACAATCAGCGCTGGAAGTTCCTGGCTTTGGTTATTATTAGGAGAAAGGAATAGCTTTTGATTATTATTGTCATGAATAGGTAGTTGATGAAGGAAGGTTTGATTCAATCAATATGTTGGCAGCTAAAAAGTTCGAAGATTACGTGATATAAACTTAAAAAATGTTACTTACAATATCTAATGTTGCCAATAATGAATATTAAATCCAGATAAATAATTCTTTTTATATTTATGAAGAAATATGTAGAGTGTAGAATTAGCGTTCGCACCATTATAAACAATAATGAAATATATAATAAACTTAAGTTTATTATTCAACCGTAACCTGCACTATGATCTTGATAAAAAGAAAAGGCCACACTATTCAACATGAAATTACCGAAAACGACAAATTAAATGAAGAATGTAAACTTAATATAAAAGTAAATAGGTAAATATAAAAATAGACATATTAGAAGAGTTAGTCGTGTAACTTAAAAATAAACAATAATAACCTTTTATATTTACTATATATCTACAAATACTAACACATTGAATACTTACACGTGTAACGTGCTATTAAATAAGATATTTTTCTCTTTAATAAAAGATAAGATATAACAACATATTGCAATGCATATTACGTATACACTATATGATATATTAAATTGAAAAAGTTTACCAAAAAATATTGTAGTCCACTGACATATAGTCCATATCAAGTAATTTATATACATTATATATATTGAGATATTACATTCTAACATAACAAAATGATACTAGTATAAACAATTAATTAATATATCATATAGTGTACACGCAATATGCTATATATTTCATAACATTTTATAAACTAAACTACTTATGGAAAGCAATAGATAATTAATGAAACATTACAAAACAGATGACAACACTTTTAAATAATAAAATTACACTAAGATACTGTAAAATAGGAAATGAATCTATAAAGTATCTCCCTCTAACATCCATAAATAGTTTTAAGACAAGACCTAGGATTCAGATTAATCTTAATATTTAGAAAACATAAACGTTTCTAATGGATCTAGTTATAAACCTAAAAGGAAAATGTATGATAATTTATAGACTTAAATTGAAAACACTAAACCCATAAAACCAAAACATAGAATTAGAATTAATTATACAACCATAATCAAAACTCTATATCTTTTAGTTCATATGTTAAAGCTCACAAACATGAAAGCTCAAACAATAATACCCAGTTATGGGTGTTGGAAATCTTAGAATAAATAATAAGCAATTAAAATTCGAGACTTTTGAGATAGGAATTCATTAGCAAACTTCGAAATTATGAAACGAAATAGTAAACTAAGATGTAGGAGATCTAATCTACAAACCCTAAAAAAATATTATTTTAAAATCGATATGGGAGTTTCTTTGAAAACGAGATTTTTCCGATCTAAAAAAAAAGGAGTTGTAATGGATGTAATGGATTCACAAACCTATGACTTATAACATATCACAGGCAATTATTGTTTTAGAAGAAACAGTTTTAAAGTGTTGATTTTGACTAAGAGGTGAAGAAATTATAGCTAGATAGAAAATAAACCATAAACTAATAAAATTTAATCTTACAAATAATCTAGGAACAATATGTAAAAAGGATGATAAAAAGAGACATAGAAGAAACTCGAAATAGGCAATCTATATGTAGACTAATGCCATCAGCTTAAGCAAAGTAGAATTCTTATAAAATTAGTAATAGTATAACCTATAACCTAGTAAAAACATAAAAAATTAGGATAAAATGTGAGTAGCTACTATATTTCTTATTTGTGCATATTATGATAGATATTATGTATATATAAATTTTTCCATATATGAGGATTTTTGGGGTATGTTGAGTACCTAAATCAAATTGCATATATGATTGCACAGGATTTGGATATACTTGTATGCTAGAACATGACTCCATGAGGTTGAACTCTAAGGATCTATAAAATTAAAATTTGTTGGAATCTAGGGACATATGGATTCCAATTTGATAGACTTATGGAATGTACAAAATTGATTCATTAAACTCTAGGACTTGCTTCACACTTCAAATTTTGATTCCTAAGATCCAATAACTTTAAAATATAACTCTAGTGATCTGCCCCATACTTTTAAGATGGACTATAGGTATCTACTTAACACTTTCAAAATCAAATATGAAGATATGAGAATTCACATATTGAAAATGGACTCAAAGGGTTATTGTAGATTTAAACTTTCAAAAATGTCTTTTAGAGAGTTTCATGGATTTGCCCCTTTCAAAATGGACTCTAGGAAGCACATAAGTCTACTACTTCTTGAAAATGGACTCTAAGGGTTTGATTACATGTGATTGTGATGAGTTTGTATAAAGGGTAAAAAGAGAAGAAATTTGAATTTTTAGAAGAAACTTATGATAAGCTATTCTAATTAATGGTGATAATGTTAGATTAGCTTAAGAGTTTAATGAAATTAGTTAATTGCATAACCAGCAACTTTTTATTGATAAGCTATCCTAATTAACTCTTATTCCAACAAATTCCCTTATAAAACTTAACTAATTCTACTATATAAATTACCAAACTACATTTACTAAATGCATAACAATTTGATACTCTTTACTGCATTTAGAGAATATAAGTCGCACGCGATTTAACATATGTATGTATATTTGTGTATTGCAAATAGTTGCTTGCTAGATTTTTGCACATCCCATTTATGAAAATCCTTTTCAAATAAATTCAAAAAGAAAAAAAGAAGACTTAAAGATTAAAGAGCTTGGGATTGAGCCTTACATGCCCTATATGGATAGTCAATAGACTACCATACTTTTGGATTTAGGGTATGGCATAATATATACCTAAATAGTTAGAAGTGTGCATGCAAATGTTATACATAGTTATATAAATATACTAAAACTTGACTTTTCAACATAGTAAGATATGTTTTTATAATATTAAGTCAAAATTGTTGTTGAACTTGATTGTATAATATACAAGTTTCAAAAGGAAAAATATAGAAAATATGGACGAATTAATGGAAAATATTGGTAATTTTCTAAAAATAATACTTTTGCATGGAATATACATGTTAATGCTTTATCTTCAACGTATGATCGAGGTCTTGCGCTAAGCAACAAATATAAGCTTCAAAGTGGTGCCAAAGGTAGTTCCAGGGGAAATGCTTATGCTAGAAAGAGTATTTAGGAAAGTTTTTGAGTATGTAAGTGTGCCAAAAGTTGGACTGCTTTACCAAAATGTTTATTTTCTATTTATAGGCAAGTTGGCCTAGCTATTTTAGGAATGAGATAACCTTCCCAAGATCATCTTTTTGACTCAGGATTTTGTGAAGAGAATCTCAAGTAAACTATTGATAGCTGTTGACTTTTCTTATGTGCTCCAACTATTTTAGCCTATTCTTCATTTAAACTTGTGGATTGGACTTAATCGGCATAGGCTTGAAGGTCTAAGCTCTATGGAATGGGTTGAAGACAAGAGCTTGGAAGAAGTCTTTAATAAGATCGATCGAACTTTGGAGAGCTCAACCTGAGTTCCAGCAAGGCTATCCTAAAATTGGATACTTGTCATAGGCCCTTGCGAGGTTGGTCAAGTTCGAAGGAGCTCGACCTTAGCTCCCAAGAGGTTGGCTTGGGCTTGAAGGGATTAGCTCATACCTTAAGAAGGTTGTTATAGGTTTGGAGACCTACGTCTAATATAACTTATTAACAAGACATAAAAAGACATCTTTATAATTCGAAAGCTTATGCATCGCGGATCCATGTTTCAATAGTATTATAATTTACATCAAAACTAGATATTGTGAAGAAATATATCTTGTAAAATAATTTTAGAGAGGATGATGCAAGGTAAGTCGATGGAAATGGATTTATAGCATTTATATTAATATATATTGTTATGATGCCGTGAACATATTACACTTCCCATCGTGTAGGTGAACAACTTAAGCGGCAACATAAAGCTTATAGAAATAGATTTGTTGTGAGTTTTGGCTTAGTGGTGAGACCGACCATAGTGCTATTCTTATGTCATGGCTTGAGTCTTATAGCAACAATAGGCATATACCAGAAAATATTAAATATCCTAAAGTGTTTAATATACTACATTTCATGATTAACGTAAAGTATTCTATGATGATTGTGTACACCCATAAGGGATGGACATAATTTTGTTTGCTTTACATCTCATTCATGTTTGGAGGAAGGATGTATTGTACCATGGTATGAAAACTAGATACAATGGTACTGTGAATAGGGAAAAATAAAGAATTCAATTGGGTTGGTTCTTTCTTCCTTTTACTCCAAATAAGTGGACTAAAATGTATTTACATCCATTTAATTATCCAACTTTGTTTATTCTTCCATTGATTCATTAATAATTCCCCTTACCAGAGAGATATTTTTGCAAAGCAATGTGTGGTTAATGTAAGAATGTGTATTATAATTTCTGGTTTGATTAAGGAATGAATAGGCGGAAAATGAGCTATACATGCTAATCCAACATTGTATGTAAGGGTTATAAATCATGTTAATTGGTTATATTCGTATCTTATTTTATAATGAAATTATATCAATTGCTAAAAATATATAAAAGTGAATAGACATCATTGATAATTTATTTATATCATAATTGTATATGTCGATATTATAATCGTGTTTGTCATTTTTTAAAATATCATTATCTTTTTGAGTTTATTTATTTATGTATTTCATAGTGCTTGTTGCAATATTTCACAATTGATGAGTTGACACTGTAATAAAATGTTTATAATTATAGTGACATTCCATATCTTTAATAGGATGTTGTACCTCAGAATGGTGTTTTCACTTCATTTGTATATTTATGGAATTTGTTAGTAGGTTTTATAAATTTAGAACAGTTATTAAGAGGTATTCGTGATTTATGAAAGTTATCGAGACATGAAACCATATCTTATAAAAGGTACAAGAATATAGAAGTAGAAAATTTGCAATATCACCATGATTAATAAAGTTTCCAAAGTGTAACAATATGTTTTACCCTAATGTTTGTCGTATTGCAAAATTATGTTCCTTTAGTACATACTGTAAATCTTTTTCGAAGAGACTATAGTAACTACGGATTTTGTAAGGAGTTAAGAACTCCTAGCATGAGCATTGGAAATGTATGCTTGATCAAGTAATTTTCGTAACAAAGTAGTCATCTTTAATATCTTTGCTTAATGTTAATTTAGTGCCATTGCCAAAAGAAATGGTAGCAATTGATAAATTTAATTTCCAACATGCCTCTTGATTCTTAAGATGCTAAAGTCAGCATGAGATTAAAACAATGATCAAGAAAAAGCTAAATATGAGTGGTGAGGAAGTAAGCTTGATGGTGGTGTATGGGAATGCAACAAACAATAACCTAACCTATGATAACCATTTTATAAACAAAGTAATAGTCAAGGTTAACATGTTTGGTGTAATCATAGTTGAGTGGGATTTGTTGACAAATAGATGGCTCTAAGGTTGTCACAGCATAAGATATATGGAAATTAAATTTGCATTAATGCAAAAGGATGATGAGTACAACTAGTTCATGAGGTATTATATTCTAATAACCCTATAATTATTAAGGAAATTAAATAAAATATGAACATTAATAAATCATGAATGAAAATAAACTAACATATACCTTTCTAAAATAACACTAAAACTTCAATTGTCCGGCTTTTTGCCAAAAAGCACAAATTTGATTTCTTAAATAGTGTTAGACAATAAAGTCATTTACTTCAGACCGTACTAGACTCAAATCATTATTTATTGACATATTATCAATTTCTTGACTCCCCACATACAAAAAGTTATGGGCTTCTAAAGCTGATCAATATTTAATTAGCTAAAGAGGTATGGAATGTGAAAATAATGGGAAAATGTGATCCAAAGATATCATGTTAACTCATGATTAAATGAAATCTTACATGAATTGTGTGAGAGAATTGTAATTAGTTTATAGGGTTATGATAATAAATACCTTACTAGTATAAATTTGAAACTTCTAAACCAAATGTTTGAAAAACTCCATTAAAGTTTGTTAGCTTAGTTAGCCTTAGGTATTATGAATAATATCAAAGCCAACCTCTTACTTGTAGGTGGATGATTCGAGTTTAACTTGAATTTTAGATAACAGGATCAAGGAGGGTAGGAGTGTCATTAGGATAGTGGCTTCTAGCTTGCTTTTAAGATGACCTATAGTAGAAGGTAGCTTAAATCGTACATTGAAAAAAAGAAAGAACCATGCCCAATTGTAAAGTTTCTCAAGGAAGACATCGCATATTTAAAGGAGAGTGATTGTGATACTCTATAGTTAAGATTGTGATACTCCATAGTTAAGTGAAGTCTCACAAGGATTTTTTTTGGGGGGGAAGGGGAGGGGAAGGATTTAGTATTAGTTCATAAGATTATAATGATAAATATATTATGAACATAAACTTAAAACTTTTGAGACAAGCGGTTAAAAAAGCCCATTGGTGTATGTTAACTTGATTATTTACTACTTTAGCCCCTAAGTATTGTAGATATCAAAGAACCCATTTTGTTCCCTACATATGATTTGTGTTTAGAAAATGCATGTATTAGCTTAGCTAATTCCTCGCAAAGTTAACATCTAATTAGATAATTGTAATGTAGTATAGTGCATCAACAATCTCACGATAGGTGATGGGTTTGGTAATAAAGGAGAATGGTATATACTACAATGACTCCGAAGAGGTAGAGGTTTTGATTGGTTCAATTAGGTAGATGTGATGACATATGAGGAGATCATAGATAAATTGAGATTGACACAAATGGATACCTTAAGCAGTGTAAATGATATATAAGAGGATTGAGATATAGTGATTTAGAAGAGGGATATTGCTATCAATGGATATAATGTCATCCATATAGATTAAAAAGACCAAAATATTAAAACCCTTAGTAAGGATGAACATAGAAGTACTAGCTTTCCTTTGTCAAAATCTGTAGTGTAAGAGAGAGCTGCTGAATTGGTGGAAGTAGGATTAATGAGTCAATTTCAAATCATGGAGAGATTTTTTCAACTAGCACACACGATAGGGATAATGAGGATGGACAAATCTTGAAAGTTATTTTTTTAAAAATTGTTTCCTTAAGATTTGTTTTAGTATGTTTATTATATCCCATAATATTAATATCTTTGAATTTAAACAATTATTGAGTTAGAGGATGCACCACTTTTACACAACATTTACTTTAGTTTCAAACTAGTTTATTTCTAGTAATAGATAGTTTTCCTTTACTTACTTTTTTTTTATGTCCTTTTGGTAGAATCCTAAGCAGGAGTACAAGGAGAGCAAATTAGATAATTTTTTAAATTAGAATGTCCATTTTATAAAGTCCTTAGGATTTAAGATTGAAGCTAAACAACCCATGCATGCTCTAACCTATACATGAAGTCATATTTCATTAGTTGACAGGAAAGTTAATGGTACAGTAATTCAAAAGAAGCTATAGGATGCAGTTATCCAATCATTTTTAATTTATAGTAAACCATCATCAATTACAATGAATAAGGTCCATTAACAGTTTAAAAGAATTGCAAATAGTCTCCATTAAAGTATTCAACAATTCTATCTTTAATGTTAGTGGGTTTCTATAATTTGAATGATTTACTATAACATCATATAATAATTTTTGAGTGATTGCACATAAAACATAGGGTAAAATAAAATTAAGTACAAAATCATGGTATGTAGTACATACATAAGCTAGTAACAACTTATTTTCTTTTATATATAATTGGAAATGATATTGAAGTATTGATTACAGATTGTTATAATTTTCATTTCAAGAAATAAATGCATGTTATTGTTGACAAGGTACTCTAGGTAGGGACCTCTCAGGCCCGAGTAGATTTGTCAAGCCTTGCTTCCCTAGGCTCACCTTTATAGGCTTCCGGTTTGGCTTTTAGTGGCCTAGGCTCATGAAAAACTATAAAGGCCACAAACTATAAGATAAGGATAAAACAGCCACGTCCTAAATATTAGAGATGTCTGACACAATAGCTCCACTCTCCTACGCTTGCGGGAGAAAATCTCTCCCACCAACAGATCTCCAATGTCTAACTCTACTCCATTATAAATACCAGATATCTACCCAACTGTAACTCTCTTTAGAAACTCTGCACTCCAAGCCTACGTATTGAGTATTCTATTTCAGAAAAAGCCTATTGCTGACTTAAGCATTGAAGTGGCCATGCTGGACAACCCCTCAGCATCCCCTTACAATGCATTATTTTATAGGCCTAGTACGTGTAAACCTTAATCTACTACTGACAAGAACTGAGGAACAACATTTGGCGCTGTCTATGGGAAGTGAGAATTCTTACACCCGAAATCCTAAATACACCAAACACATAACCCACGTCAAGCCTTTCTACATCATGTCTCAACGTAATGGGCAAGGAAATTAACAGTTGTTGAACAACTAACCTGGGGGAGCCAGCCCCTCCTAAGAGCTGTACTAGAAGAACGCTTGGAGTACGTAGAGCACTTGGTTGAGTAGCATGCCAAGTTGAACAGGGAGCTCTGAGCTCACTTGGATGAAGCAGAGCGTTGCAACGAACAAACTTGCCACCCTGAAGCTTCGGATGCCCGCATTGGGCGGGACAACATCTAGCAGTAGCAACAGAATGGAAGGAATCAGCAACCTGATATGCCGTTGCGACAGCAACCAATAAGGTCTATGGCTACCCATGATCGAGCTCTAGTTGGCAATTAGTAGAAAGCCAACTCACAGGGAGTTCAAGCTCAGTTAATTACACGATGAGCTCACCCGACAGACGACGCTAACCTAAATGAGCTTCGTGTGATGGTAAGGTGACTTTCTGAGCAGTAGAGGAATAAACCTGCAGGTGATACTGGGTTGGTCACCCGTAACAAGACCCCCTTTACTAAGGGTGTCCAAGATAAAGTATTGCCCCCCAACGGCAAACTACCATCCCTAGACCAGTATGATGGCACGGGTAACTTGATGACCATCTCTTCCACTTCTGCACCCTCATGAACCTTTACGATTATGAAGATGTCATACTATGCAAAGTCTTCTTGGGCATACTAAGGAAGGCAATACGGATGTAGTTTAATGACCTCCCTGTCAATATGATCAGCTCCTTTAATGAGCTGGCAAAGAAGTTCAGCCTCCATTTCAGGGATAATAAGCCTCTATCCAAGGACACATTGTCCTTGTACTTGGTAAGGCAAGGTGAGGGTGAATCTCTACACAACTATGTAGCCCAGTTCAATAACGCCGTGGTCGAGATCCCTTAGCTGGATGAGAGAGGCGTTGTCTATGCCGCACAGCTCGGCATCAAACCCTCAGGAGATTTCTTTGGATTGCTTGCAAAGAGTAAGCTAAAAACCCTGGCCGACTTCTAAAACAAAGCTTAGAAGTACATCGACTAAGAAGATAACATTCGCGCCAGGCGCGATGCCGACCAAGAAAGGTTAGATGGAAAGCAGGATAAGGAGAAATTGTCCATTAAAGATCGACTCAGCTAAAAGATGCCAAGCAGCTAAAGGGGGAAAGCTCTGGGAAGAAGAAATGCCGAATAGAGTGCAACCCTCTCCCTTCTCCCATTTATAGCCAATATACGCTTCTGAATAGACCTATAGCCTAAGTCTATTCTAAAGTGAAGCATTAAAACTTGCTGCAGAGGCCGCAGAAAATGTGGGGAAACCCTAATCACTGGAACTCCAACAAATACTGTCAGTTCCACAATGATTACGGCCATACAATTGAAGAGTGCTTCCAATTGAAGAATGCTGTCGAATACGTCATTCAACACGGCTTCTTTAATGAATACATGGTACATCGCCAAAATGATGACCGTTCTGACGATGACACTGACAGGGCACCTTAGATGCAACAGACCGAGAATGCTTAAGTGGAGCAAAATAATGACCACCACAATGATTGCATCCCCAATGGCATCATAAATGTAATTATAGAGGGCCCATACCTTGGGAGCCGGCCAAGCACTAGCAGCTCGGTTAACGTCCAATTAGAGGTACTGGTAGTTAGGGAGAAGAGACAGAAGTTAGACACTTCCATCTCCTTCTCTAACACCGACCTTTAAGGGGTTAACACTCTCCACCAAGACAGCTTGGTGATTGGGGCAAGGATCTCAAAATTTGAGGTCCTAAAGATCATGGTAGACACTGGCAACTCCACTGATATACTCTTCCTCCACACATATGACAGGACGAGGAATAAGCTGCCAGTAAAGATAAAGCCATACCACCACAATTTGATTGGCTTCAACAGTAGTATGGTCCAAGCCAAGGGCATCGTCACGTTGGACATAGAACTTAGTAATAATGACCACGTAGTACAATGACCTATGGAGTTCGTTATGATTGATTGTCCTTCCCCTTATAATGCGCTCTTAGGAAGACCAAGCCTAAATGCATTTGGGATGATCACATTCTCTTTGCCAACTTCTCGACACCTACGGGGGTGGGAGTATGCAGGTATGATCGGAAGCTCTCATGAGAGCTATATGTTAGGGCAGCCAAAGGCGATGGCATCTTCGCCTTAGAGATGAGCCTGCAGGAGAGACCGACTAAGAGGGGCAAGCCCAAAGAAAAAAATGAAGATGTCCAGATAGACAAATCTCTCGACCAAACAACGAACGTCGAGATTGAGACCCCAACTAAAGTGAAGGATGAAATCATTGCCCTCTTACAGACAAATTCAGATAGGTTCACTTGGTCGGCATCCAACATTCTCGGAATTTCCCTCGACTTAGCAACTCACAGCCTCAACATTGACACCATAGCATGGCCTGTCAAACAAAAAAAGAGGCATTTTGCCCTAGAACGGTAGGCCGCAATCAAGGAGGAGGTACAGAAGTTGCTCAAAGCCAACTTCATAAGGGAGGAAAAGTACCCGACGTGGTTGGCAAACGTCATACTAGTGAAAAAGAAGAATGGGAAGTGATGCACATGTGTCGATTATACCGACCTCAACAAAGTCTACCCTAAAGATTGTTTTCCCCTCCCCAGTATCGACCAGCTTGTCGATTCTACATCAAGACATGCCCTATTGAGCTTTATGGACGCCTTTTGGGATTTAATCAGATCAAAATAGACCTGAAGGATAAGTTTTATACCTCCTTTATCACCGACTACGGCACATACTGTTATACTGTAATGCCATTCGGACTGAAAAATACCAGGGCCACATACCAGCAGATGGTGACAAAATTGTTTAAGCCCCAGATCAGGTGCAATATTGACATGTATGTCGATAACATGATTGTCAAGAGCTAAAAGCTGATCGATTATGTCAAGGATCTCCAGGAAGCCTTCAACTAAATGCACACGTGTGACATGAAGCTGTACCCCCAGAAGTACGTCTTCAGCATCGGCTTTGGTAAGTTCCTCGGATTTCTGGTCACCTAGAGAGGTATTGAGGCTAACCCTAAGAAGATCACAGCCATTAGGGGAATGAAGCCCCCAACTTCAATTCGAGACGTACAAAAGCTTACTAACATGGTGGTTACCCTGAGCAGATTCATTTCAAAGAGCACTGACAGATGTGTTGAGTTCTTCAAAATCCTAAAAAATTCTAAGTGTTTTAAATGGACTTTGGAGTGCACCACTGCCTTTCAGCAGCTCTAAAACTTCTTCACTCATCTACCAATTCTCTTCAAGCCTATCCAAAGAGAGGATCTATTTTTGTACTTGGCTGTTAGAGCTAGGGCTCTCTCCTCTGTTATGGTCAGAGTAGACGGAAAAAAACACAAGCTAATATATTACATTAGCCACATACTTCATGGCCCTGAGGTCAGGTACACCAGGATAGAAAAATTTACATTGGCTATCATCATTACTGCCAGACGGCTAAGGCCCTACTTCCGAGCACACCAGGTGATTGTACTCACGGGCCAGCTACTATGCACCATGCTGTAGAAACCTGATGCGTCTAAACAAATGATGAAATACATAACGGAACTAAGCGTGTACGGAATCCAATACCAGCCACGAACGGCCTATAAGGCATAAGTCCTGGCTGACTTTGTGGTAAAATATACTAAAGAAGAAACACTGCTGGATGACCGAAAATTGGTATGGACTCTTTACGTTGATGGATCATCCACCACTGGAGGTGGAGGTGTAGGCCTTATGTTGACTAATCTTCATAAGGTCACCATTTGTTATGCCTTCAAGTTCGAGTTCGATTCCAGCAACCACGAATTCGAATACAAGGTGCTTATCATCGGCCTGAAGTTGGTTAAGGAGATCAGGGCTGAGTAACTGCGGATATTCTCGAACTCTATGCTCGTTGTACTATAAGTTCGAGGTGAATATGAGGCAAGGGACAACACTATGGCCAAGTACTTAGAGAAGGCGAGAGGGTTCCTAGTGGACTTTCCCTCTTGGGACATCGAGAAAATCCCTTGAATGGAAAATTCAGTGGTTGACTGGCTATCCAAGTTGGCCTCCACTAGCATGCGGAAGCCCAAGATGAAGGACAACAAGATCTTTCTAGAATACCTGCAGGAGAAAAGCATAGCTTTAAGCTCGGCTGAAATTCTGGAATTAACTACAGCAACATTAGAGCCAAGCTGGATGGATCCCATCTAGAGCTGCTTAGAGGAGGGAACGTTGCTAGGGGACAGGAGGGAGTCAAAGAAGCTTTAGTACTATGCTACCAATTATATACTGATTGACAGCATCCTATATCATGGGGGAATTAGCCTCTCCCTGCTCCGATGTTTCGGAGAAAGGGAAGGGCTACGCATCATGAAAGAGCTGCACATGGAAGTGTGCAACAATCATATCCAAACCCAAGCCTTATACCTTCGGGCTCTACAGCTCGGATATTATTGGCCTACCATGAGGCAGGACACAAAGGTTATAGCCTAGAAGTGCCCGCAGTGCCAGATGCATGCCCCAATCAGTTAAACACCCAACAATGCACTCCAACTCCTAACGAGCCCATGGCCATTCACCCAATGGGGGATCAATATCCTCAGTACCTTCCTGAAAGCATCAAGAGAACAATGGTTCATAATTGTCGCCGTGGACTACCTCACAAAGTGGGTAAAGGTTGAAGTCGTAGTTAGAATCATAAAGAGGAGTATAGAGTCATCTGTCAGAAACAACATTTTCTCCTGGTTTGGAGTCCCCCACGCACTGATTACGAACAATGGCTCACAATTTAACAACCCCAAGTTCAGGGAGTTCTGCGCCAAGCACCACATCGCCGCACACTTCACCTCGATTGCTTACCCCCAATCGAATGGAACGGTAGAGGTGACTAAGCGGGTCATTTCAAACGACCTTAAGAAGCGTGCGGACTGATTTCATAGCTCCTGGGCCGATAAGCTACCTAATATCTTATGGGGGTACAGGACCATGCATCACACTTTGATGGGCAAGACTCCTTTCCATTTGGCTTTCAGGTTAAAAGCTGTCCTCCTTATTGAACTTGAACTCCCCAATATTTGGACTCGAAGTTTCGATGTCGCCCTGAATGACTCATTGCTGCAGGCAAGCATTGACATAATAGAGGAAATCAGAGACCTTACTGCTGCTCGAGTTACTGCATAACAACATCAGGCCGCCCGGTATTATGATCAGAAGGTCTGACACAAGGAGTTTATCCCGGTCAGAGTCAGGGAGAAATTGGGCAATAGAGCATATAGGCTGGAAAGATTGGATGGTGAGCTTATCCCGTGCACGTGGAACGCTGACAATCTATGCCTTTACTTTGATTAAAATTTCATCATGTACAGTTCTATTTTCAATTTGAGTCGAAATAAAAAGCTCTCAATTAATTACGTACTTCTTTCTCTCTCCTTTTGTGTTAGTCGCCTTACCAGCCTTTCAAAAAAGGCATATGAATAGTTACTCGAGTAGGTTGGAATGCCACCAACCTAACTCTTAGGGTAACCTCGACAAGGGTACACACCTCTTACACAAAGGAACTCCCATGAATCGAGTAGGTCAGAATGCCACCGACCTAACCCCCTTAGGGTAATCTCGATAAGGGGAAACACCCTTTGTACAAAGGAATTCCCATGAACTGGGAAGGTCGGAATACCACCGACCTGACCCCCTTAAGGTAACTTTAGCAAGGGGAAACACCTTTTGCATAGGGGAACTTCTATGAATTAGGCGGGTCGGAATACCACTAACCTAACCCCCTTAGGGTAATCTTGGCAAGGGGAAACATTCCTTGCATAGAAGAACTCCCACAAACCGAGTAGGACGGAACGTCACCAACCTGACCCTCCGAGGTAATCTCGACAAGAAGAAACACCCCTTGCACAGAGGAACTCCCCTAACAAAACCTTGACCAAGGGTCTACAAAATTTATAGAGAGCATAGCAAGAGACTTTTGAAAAACTTCATTCATTTATTGTACACCTTTATTTGCAAAGCTAAGATCGGCATCCCGACCCTAAAAAAAATTTACAAAAACCTATTACCACTTGGGATTAATTAACTCGAGTAACTCTAAAAAATCTAAGGTATCAATCTGCTCCAAGCGTTGATCTGTAGGTACTTTAGCTGGCAAGCCTTGAGTCGCAGGGGAGTACGAAACATGCAAATTAAGAGTAGTAGGACCCCCCACAGGCGAATCTTCCCCAAGGACATCTTCTAAGGCATCCTCTTGCTGAGTTACCAAAGTAGGGTCAAATGTAGAAGCACCCTGCCTTACCTCGAAACCAGAGGACGTGCCTGTGTCTTCGACGGCTGCCTAAGTAGACTCCCCCCGTGCTAGGGCTTCCCTCTTCTCATTGAATACGGGGGAGTCTAGAAAATCGAGGAAGCTCAGGTCCAAATTTAGATAATGAGAGAGGATTTCTCTCCTGGTGAAGCGAGCAGAGTCAGTAGATAAGCCCTCCAACTCCTCTAGCTACTCCTCGGTAGCCTTGTAGTTGACGACCACCTTCCTTGCAGCAACATCGCTGAGGACCTCCCCACTCTCCATCATAGAGATGATCTCTTCCATTTCCAAAACCTTACCCTGTAGCTCCCCGACTTATTGCTCTAGAGTGGCCTTCAAGCCAGCCAGTTTGAGTGACGTGGCCCTAACGTTCTCACACTCGGATGCCTTCATCGCCAGCTTAGCTTTTAACCTGGCTACGGAAGCCTTTAGCTCGGCATTTTCTTCTTCGATTCGGATCTTAGCTGTACCTTCCTCCCCTAGTCGTTACGAAAGGCAAGCCTTTGTCTTCTACTTATTCTTCGGCCGAGCCTTTAGTTCTGTAACCTTCTGAGTATCTCTCTCTACTTTGCCCCTCTCTTGCTCCACATGCTTGAGCCTCGCCTAAAGCCCTGCTACTTGTACAACAGAGTGGTGAAGGCGCTTGTTAACTTGAGTAAATTTTCTCAAGTACCTCCTGCTAGAAGTCTCCATCTCTAACAGGCACTTCTTCTATCGATGTAACTCTTCCCGTACTCTAATTACCTCTTTTTGGGCAGCATGCGACTTGCTCAACTCGAGGAGCAGTTGGCTGTGGTATTACAAGATGAAAATAAAACGTACAAGTTAGTACCAGATGTTAAAATACAACATTACAACAGCATAGAAGATCTACTTGCCAAATTAGGGTACTAAAGTGGCCTGTAGTTTGTATGGGGTCATCCGTATCCTCTTGGGAGATCCTTTCTAACACAACCCAATCACCAGGGGTATAAGACTCCATTGAAGCTTGGTAACTGAGGGTCTAGTACCACAGCGTCAGGTCGCCAACACGGACCTCCCATTTCGGCTATAAGATCTTTCCCCAAGCCTTCTTCTCCTCCATCTCGGAGGACCCCCTCTTCAGCGCCTCATCTAAGGAAGTGTATGGCGCTTCTACGAATGAGTTTGGCCCTAGCCCTATCTTTCGGAAGTTTTTGAGGACGTCTAAAAAATCGCCTCTAACATCATCCACATTCTGGAAGGGATGAGCTAGGGACCACTTATTTCATTTCCCCTTAGCCAAGGGTTCCCTTGCCAGGGGCTTCTGCCTCTTGGTCCCTAGACCTAGCTCCCTAGATACATTGGAAGCCTTACGCTTGTCACCCGCGACTGCAAGTGGGATGGCTATCTCCTCGGTTCCTCCCTCGGCTACCCTTAGAAGGGAAACCACTTGCACATCGGGCCCCTCCACATCTATACCTTCGTCACTTACGATGATGGGCTTGGACGAGTGGATAGCAGGAACGGGCAGAGCCATGCTCAAAGGCGCCATGGCCGTTGGCTCGTCCCTGATGATGAGGGGAATCCCCTGAGGTACAGACATTAGCCATGACTTGCTAGTCTCTCTAAGTCTCGTCCATAAGCAAATGAGGCACCTTTAGAGCCAAGCTCTTGCTTACAGGAAGACCGATCTAAAGGTTAAAAAAAGAAAACAAGGACATATCAAAGGAAACTACCACTACATTTGTAAAATATCGCCGTGACCAGCATGACTAAGGAAGTCCACCCATCCTATAGGCGTCAAACAAAGCACTTTGACACTAACATAACAAATAGATACGTAGAAATGAACCAGTACCTTCAACCCACTTCTTCACCACGGCTTTCTTCGTGCTGGGGAAAAGCTCAGAGATCGGGTGTCGAAAATAACTTCCTATGGCCTCCATAGTGTTGATCTCCTGACCACCTCTCAACTCCATGAAGGCTAAGATCTCTTGGACAACCTCGGCGTTGCTCGGCCCAAGCCTCTTCTCACCTGTAATACAGACCATTCCGGTCTACCGGGTTCAGAAGGCGACCTCTTTGGGTAGCTCTACTACCACGTATTCATCCTGCTAGCCTTTAACTAAGTTGACAAAGCCGTAGAACAATTTCTTTTCTAGGTACAGCTGGAGGTAAGGCTACCCCCAATGCTCTTCTATATGTAGAAGTAGTAGAAGAGCTTAGGAGTAGCCCTTATCACTAGGTATTTGCAGAGCGCCTAGAAGGCCTTCAATACCCTCCACCCATTTGGAGGGATCTACGATGGGTTGCAGCAATGGTAATAAAAAAACTCCCTCTCAAAATAACTTGGGAGGAGGCGTTGCCTAAACTCTAAGTATTTCTCAAAAACCACAAAGCGCTTCCTTGATAGTTGACCCACCCGTTTGTCCTTATGTGGCAACCTAATATGCTACCTAGGTATTGCCCCCACAAAGAAGTTGCTAATGACCTAGCTTGAGGCAGAATCCTTACTTTTGCTTATACGACTGTTAGGCCCCTTCCTTGTACTAGGAATGTTGAATAAATCCTTAGCGGGGGGCAAAGGAATATCTATGTACACATCTCTAGAGATGGCATTGATGATTCTGGCCTTGTCCAACATTTCCACAGCCATCCTCGTAAGCTGTTCGAGTTGTGCTAGTGATGACACTCTACCCTCCTACACCCGAGGAGGGTCACTCCTTGTAGAATCTAAATTGGAGGTAAGTTCAAGCAAAGAAGAGTTAGCCTCACTTTTGTTGGTATACATGATTGTGATTTTTGAAATGAAAAATTGAAGCTTCTAAAAAAGGTTTAAGAGTTTGAACATGAACATAGAAATTATGACAACTGAGTGAAAGGATTGCAAAAAAGCGTTCTCTCTTTGCAATCCTTTTAATTATAGGAAAATCGCTTGGGAAGCCATACAGGTAGTTATGAGGATATGTATAAACACAAATCTCTTGGAATGCTGCCTAGTAGATACGTGGAAACCATTTCGATTGGACGACTACCTTTAAAAGGGCAAAAAAGATGTAGCTGTACTCTAATCTATTGCAACACGATACTTGTTACTTCGCATTTAATGCACGGAATATAAGTGGGCAAAAGTTGCATTTTGAAAATCCCTTTAATAGGAAACTTCTTCAAGGCTCATCCAATCTGCACCTAATCGATGTTACGAAAACATGACGCACCTATATCCATTCGGTCTTTATCAAGCCCTGTTTAAGTAGACTGGTCCGTAGCATTGGAGCAACTTATCACCCATGCCCGCCTAACTTCGGACACTTTCAAATTGGTAGACCATTGCTTAGGATGACTCACCACTTCAAACCTTCTCACCTTGGATCATCGATCACTTCAGATATATAACCTCATTACATCGACATCATGACATCTAATCGAACTTCCTAAAGTTGAATTGATCACATATAAGTAGCTCATGTATTCCTTCTCCTTGCTTCTTCCTCGACAATGAGACTGTGAGGGGGCAAGTGTTGATAGGGTACTCTAGGTAAGGATCTCTTAGACTCGACTAGATCCGCTAAGCCTTGCCTCCCTAAGCTCGCCTCTATAGGTCTCAGGCTTGACCCTTAATGGTCTAGACTCATGAAGAATCGTAATAACCATAAATTATAAGATAAAGATAAAATAGTCATGTTCTAAATATTAAGGACACATCTAACGCGACAGTTCCACTCTCCCACGCTTGTGGGAGAAGATCTCTCTTGCCAATAGATCTCCAACAGTTAGCTCCACTCTGTTATAAATACCAGACATCTATTTAACAGTAATTCTCTTTATAAATTCTGTATTCTAAGCTTGCGTATTGAGTATTCTATTCCACAAAAAGCTTATTACTGATTTAAATATCAAAATTGTTATACCGAACAATCCTTCAACGTCTTTTCATTGTGCATTATTTTGCAGGTTCAATATGTGTAAACCTTAATCCACTACCGGTAAGAACTGAGAAACGACAGTTATCATATATACATACTATCACACATCGACACACATGTCAAAACCAAATTTGAAATTAGACTATCTAGAAATATACTTATACAAGTGATTCGGTTTGTGATGAAAATTTTAATTTGAATTTGAATTTTTTTTTTCGCTTGAGTATCAATATGTTGAATAATTTCCTTATTCTTTTCATGATTAACCTTCATATATGACATAACTTTTTATGATGTACATGTACATTTTTTGTAAATACAAAAATAAGCAATAATGATGGTTGGACCCAAATACATTCGGGTACTGGATACCAACGGACTGCGGAGCAGACCAAACCCCACGCTACGTTTCCTTTTTGGGTTAATAATTGTTCACTTAAATACCTCGCGTGCACTCTTCATTTATCTCGTCCTCCTCCGCACGCACGTTTGCTAGTTATGCTTGTGCACTCACTTTATTGCCCCTTCTTTTTCTTTTCCTTTTTGTAAATCTCAATCCGATAAAATAAATACATATACATATTATATCACTAGTTAAGTTCTTTATCTTTTACCTATCACTTACAAATTTAGTAAATTATACTCACCAATAATAAAAATAAAATTATTGACAGTAAATAAAAAATTATTGAGTTTCCATTTTACTATTCATAAATATAATTTACCCAAGTTACATAAGTAATTTATTGCAAATTGTCAACAGGTAAGGTAAAGGAGTACGGTAGAGTTTGTATGTATATATATATATATATATATATTTTTTTTTCATTTTATTCTCTTAGTCCGAGCAACTTTTTACTCTTTCCTTAGCCAGCCAGCCAGCCAGCCAGCCAGCCGGCCGGGGACATTTATGTCAATTCGATATTCTATATAATCACGGTTCACACATATCTTCCTAGCCCCCCTCTCTCTCTCCTCCCACACCTTGCTTTGAGCTCTGACTGTGCACTCACCTTGTTTTCTCTCTCCTCTCCTGTTCTGTGTTGTGAAAGGCCTTTTTGAGTAGTTGTGTGAAGCTTTCTGGGTCACCATCTCTCTGCTGTTTTGGTGGGGTTTGTGTGAAGTTTTGATAGAGCCATTTGGGGTGTTCAGTGTTATTCATTATCTTCTGTAAGTTCTCTCTCTCTCTCTCTGCGCAAATACCTTGAAGAGTTTGATCTGAAACTTGGGTCTTTGGTTCTCAAATTGGGTTTTCGATTTCTGTGTGTTTCTTATTTTCTGTTGTACTCTGTAAAGTTTTTTCCTTTTGATATGTTCTTCATTTTTATTTTCTTCTTGCTTTGATTTAGTTTAAACAAAATCATTAACTTTAGGGCTTTAGTCTTTGACTTGATTCTTAAAATAAATTTCAATTCTTTCCCCATCTTTAGGACAAAAGATTCTTGTGTAATTGGAATTGTTGCATCTTGTTTCTGTGCCTGGATATTAAGCCTGCACTGCACAAAAATATGATACTTAACCAAGTATGATGTTTGACTAGGTACTTGTAATAAATCTTAAACTAGATTTGACTTAAATATTTTACTTGAGATATGAGTTAAATTTCCCCTGTAGTTCTCACTTTAATGAATTTAATTCATATGGTACACTAAAAGTTGGAGTTAGTACTTCGTAGAAAAAGTTTCATCTTTGGGATGTTTAATTTTATATTTTAACAATTTGCTCTTCTTTCTTTCTGGTTTTTTCCATTTCGGTGTGATTAACTGATACTTTTCTGTACTGTTAACGCACTACTAATTAGATGTATGTATGTAATGCAGGGTTTGTATAAATTAGTAATCGTGGCTATCTGTTCAAAGATTAGAAGAAGAGAACAGTATGCGGTGGAGGTTATGTCTATCTTTTGATGTGTTTCGCAAAGTCATCTCCTTAAACCTGTATTGCAGAGTCATTCTGTAATTCATCATTGACCAAAACCCTCTTTTTAGCTTTCCTCTGTTTTTGCACAATCCAAAACCATGGGATCCACTTTTTTCATTGTTGTTCCTTGCTATGTTCGTCAGATTAGCTGAATTGTAGCTAACTTGAATCTATCTCCTTAAATTGTTTGCTCAGTTTCTGCTAGCTACCCACGATTTGTTTTTACTAGTTTCAGCTAATTCTTTATCGTTTTTCGTTTCCCTAATTTGTCTCACGTCCAATTGGTTCTCGTGTTCGGTTTCTTGGTTGAGAATTGTGATCTGTGGTAGTGTTGGGACATTGGTGATATTATTGAGGGGTTGCGAAGTGTAGTTATGGTGTGCCAAGCAGCGAGCCAAACGAGATTTCGGGCATTAAAACACGAAAATGGGATTGCTGGAAGTACTACCATCATTGTTAGAGTTATAGCATGTTTTCAACCTCTTCAAGACTGCCAGGTCAGTGGAAGTTAATTTTCTTTTTGATAGCTCTAGGGTCTTCAATCTGAATAGAGGTCTGGATTCGTTATTAATGCTTTAGATGCTTCTAGTTACTAATTATCCTTATCTTTGTGCTTTCAGGCCGAATACTTCCGTCATTTACTTAAACCTGTCACGTAGATTGTTTTTTCTTCTTCGTTGTTTGAGTTAAGCTGGAGGTTTTAGTTTTTGCTTTCCTCAATTCTTCCAAGGTTATCAACAACTTATAGTCTAATTCTACATAGCGCTTTCAGGTAATTGGAAGTCACAGTTCATTTACCTTGTATACATCTGGACTATAGTACCTTGCATTTTGCTCTAACTTGTGTATGCAATTACTGTCAGGTGATTGTTGTGTTTCATGGGAGAAGGCTGTCACTCCTGGTTTCTGCAGCAGCAGTTCAATTGCCAATCACCTCAGACAGAGTCCCCAAATTCCCAGTTTAATCTGGTGAAGGTCGATATTAAAAGCACTGGACACGTAAATACTGGTGTGGGCATGGTGACTACAGATCAAATTTCGCCACAAGAAATTTTTGCTGGACTACCACCTTCTGTGGTAAGCCAATCTCATGAACCTCAAGGATGGTTCTATGGCTTGCCACACTTTCGGCAAGCCTTTACACCTTCGTTAAAGGAGTCATTTCTGAAAGATAAACTCCCTTTGTGCCATAATGAAAGTTGCAAGGATCTGGCCTTGCAGAAGAAATTCATTGTCTTTGATCGATCTGGAAACAAGACTACCTTAATTTTGGGGACTGGAATTGGGACTTATATCCCATCCTTGACTCCTGTGAGTTCAAATAAACTTTCTCCATGCAATGTGGATGGTAAATTTCCTGGAACTATTGATCCTGATCATTTCTCCAGCCCTTTGTTAGTTGATGGATTTGATAAAAACATGGAAACTGATGTCCAAAGTGAAATGCATGAGGATACCGAAGAACTCAATGCATTGCTTTATTCGGACGATGATGACAATGTTGATGATGATGAGTGCTCTGATGACGAAGTAACTAGCACTGGCCACTCTCCTAATATAATGACTGCTGACAAGAAGCACGATTTGTTTGCAGATGGTGATGAGGAAGTTGCTAGTTCTTTCTGGCAGCCCAAAAAGCGAAAGACCTGTGATAGAGATATTGATGATTTACCTGCTCTTGTGGATACAGCTAGTTCTGCTAATATAAACCGATGTGTTGACCATAATGATGATAATGCCCAGTCCAATAACATTGGTTCAGGTGAAATGGGCGATGTTTTCCGAAACAAGAAGCAGAGATATGCAAAAATCCGTGATACTGTTAGGGTTCTGCAGAACATAGTTCCTGGAGGAAAGGGGAAGAATGCCATAGTGGTTCTCGATGAAGCCATCAATTACTTGAAAACCTTAAAACTCAAAGCCCATGATTTAGGGCTCACTTCCCATTAAGCCACAAGATATGTCCATGTTGGTGTTACTAGTAGTTATAGTAGTGGAAGCTAGTAGCTGTATGGCTTGTTATTTCTCAACTGGGTGTGTGGAGTGGGAAAGAAGCTTGCAAATGAGTTGGGGGCAACTAGATATCCATATTTCTGTGTAGCTGGACTACAGCATTGACCACAGCAGACCAGATTCGATGACTTGATCCTCGGTTAGAGGTTCCATGTCCGCATTGCTTGGTTCATGAAATTTCCTGTGTCTCTGAAAGTTTCATGAAAGGGAAATGCACCATATCTTGACCCGGGAAAAGAAATTGTTTTTGTGGTGTGGTGGAATGATTAGTTTATGTTTTAGGGGATAGTGAAAGCAAAAACACTCAAAGTAGCACCGGGAAAAAAAAAAAAAAAACGAATGAAAGTTGAGTGTGTGTGAATGAGGAGGAGACTGAGTCAAGAAAGGAGTGCACGCTTCTTAGTGTGTTGGGACCCAACTCTCACCTTTTCTCTGGACTTTGTGACGTGTTTCGTTTTATTCTTTATCTAGGGGTTCATCTTTTCTCGTGTTGAAAGTTTTACTCCAAGGAAAAAGACTTTTGTTGTACCCCCTCTTATTTTTTACGATTGTCAATTTCACAGTCAGAGTCAGAGCCACCCAATATGACCATCTGAGCCCAAATTACTGATGGATAAAGGGTTGGAGACCTGTGACGAGGATATGTCAACGGTGTTCGGATGTGGTCATACGATGCTCGATTTGGTCCTTGTTATATTGTAATTGTATTAGTATTAGTGCGAGTTTGTTATGTTTGGGTGTGGTAGCAAGTAGCAAAGTAATTGTTGTGTTGGTACGTATGATGATGGTTTTGGTGCTTCCAGAGAATGTGTATGTGAAATTAATTTAATTATGGTTTGGTGTAATGGTTGGGGGGTTGTCCTTATGTGTGTGTATTTACGTTGCATGCACGCATTTATGGCATGAGACAGTGATGTGTTGTGATTCCCAATTTGCTCGTGTTATTGGTTTTCTTTCTTTCCGTCTTTGTGGAGACGATGGCGTGAGTGAGGGGACCACTGAGTTGCATGATTTAAGACAGGTTAGACGTCACTACATGTGCATGGGCGTGCCCATTGTATACATTTCTTTCGATTTTAGTTTTTCTAGGAGAGAGAAATATATATATATATATATATATATATAGTTTAAAAACAGAAAAGAGAGAAGAGAGCAAAGACCTGACAAATTGGATAGGTCAAATGTACGATTTGAATTCATTGGTTCTTGCATGATTGTTATCCTGTCAACTTGGGTTCTCTCCTCTTTTTCACTTCAGAGAACATGTGTCGGTGTATATATGCAGTAGATAAGTATTAATTCGCTCAAGAGAAGGTATATCGGTGCGTAAATCGTGGATGAGTACTGATTCGCTTAAGAAAGATATGTTAGTATGCAGGTGGTATATAAGTGGCGATAAGTACTAATATCGCCCACATTCTATGCGTATTGCCATATATTAAAATATTATTACTACTTAACAATTATTTTTATATATTGTTGATAGGGTTTTTTAAGACATGAGCTATTCAAGTAAGTTAGTTTAGATTTAACGTGTCTTGTCATTTAGAGCTCAATTTGAGCCTAAGAAGTTTTTTTACGGTTAGAATATATAAAATAAGGATAAGATATTAAGTCAACAATCATTTTTGGTACAAGTAAGATATGTTGGATATCACGAGCTTACTCTTCCATACTTACGAGAAAGGATTTCTTTTGCAATCTGTCATCCAATTGTTGGTGTCATTCTACTATAAATATCCAATTACTATCTAACGATAAAGCTCTTTACATTTTGCGTACTAAAGTTTGGCCATTACTCCTAAATATTTTTTACTCTCCATAATACGATACTGATTTAAGTATCGGAATGATCACATTGGACAATATCTCGATGTCTTCTCATAATGTTTTATTTTGTAGGCTTACCATGCGTATATTACGAGACTGGAGGTTAACCCCCTCCATAAGTGCTTGTGTGGCGTTTGACCCTCCTTTGCCCCATGTATTATCATTGATTATGGAGAGCAAGCCAGCTTTTCTTTTCTTATCTTCCCAGGACTATTCTAAGCCCCTTCTCTTCTCAATTGGTTTCGACTTATCATGGCCATCATTAGAAGAGTGGCATCAGCTCCTGACTAGTTTGTTTACGGGTGGTTAATCCCGCCTTAAGAGACTATCCAGCCTCACGAACAAACCATTAACTGACGCTACTCGCTTCACATTAAACCCCAAGTTGAACACCTCTTTGTCATTCCAAAACACAGATCGTGACATTCTCTTCTATCTAAATCCATGACACCCTCGTTGTGGGGTCAACTCTTCGCCACTACCCTTTCCCTTGAGATCACCGACCTTATTCTTCCATTGCTCAACTCCACGCTAAGATCATCACCACTAAGACTCCAAGGGTTCTACGGGCATTCCCTTACCCTTACCCTTACCCTTACCTTCACCCTTTCCTCTTGTCCTCCGAGATCGCCTTTTGTTGAGTGGCCCAACGGTAGGGTCTACCCTTTGAAGTACATTTTTACTTTTCATTAAGTTTTGGGTAGAATCTTGTTACAATGTTACTCATGGTACAGTTGTCCCTTTTGACAACGATGCCCTCTAACTGGTGGTTGCTCCCTCTTAAGCTTCATCCACGTGAGCCTAGTTGTCAACAAGAACCACCCCTTTCCATATAACATACTGGGTAGCATTTAAATAGCTTTACTGAGCTGGAACTTTTAGCTCTGATACCGCTTGTCACAAGATAGAAGGTTAACCCTCTCCATAAGTACTTGTGCAGCGTTCGACCCTCCTTTACCCCATGTATTATCATAGATTATGGAGGGTGAACCAACCTTTCCCTTCCTATTTTCCTAGGATTGTTCTAAGCCCCCTTTTTTGCTCTAGGAGTACTAATCGGCATTGTCACCGTCCTCTTTGTAATAGAGGATATCTAACTTCTTAACTAGTTTGGGCTTACTATAACTATCATCAGGAGAGCAACATCAACTCTTGACCTGTTTGCTCATGAGTAGTCAACCCTGCCTTGAGAAATTACCCAACCCCATGACCAAACCACTAGTTGACGCTACTCGCTTTACATTAAGCCCTAAGTTAAACACCCTTTTGTCACTCCAAAACATAGATTGTGACACATAAAGCTCAATTGCTACCGGTAAATACTCCGAGACAACACATATATATAGTGCACAAAGTCCTCTTTCTTTTTTAAGAAAAGATTCATTAAGTATTACACTTTATATAAAGTAAATAGATACCAATCATGTTTTGATATATATGGTAGCAATATTGAGTAATTTCTTAAAAAGGTATCTATATCACATATCAAAATGCTATTAATATTTGGACTTCTATATATATGCGGTGTATAATATTCACTGAATATTTACTCGCTTTTCAAATTAGCCCTATTCCTCTTATCATGTTTTTGCTAATTGGCACATGTTATCTATTTTATGAAATTAGAAACAACTATTCGACTTTTCACATTTTATAATATAGTTAAAAATAAAAGTTGTCACTTACTATATTGTTTTTCTATATCCCTTTTATAGAAGCCATTGTGTTCTAATAATTTTGAACTCTTTTATTTATAGATATAAGTATGTAGGTGTATCTTCTTAAGGTCAATCGATTTAAAGGGTTTTTAGAAAATTACAAATAATCCTCGTAAGTTTTGATTTAGATATGAATCTACCCCATAAACTTTCAAATATTGCAAATTTCCTAGATTTTAATAAATTAACAAATAACACTTATATGTAAATATACTTCCTAAAGTTTGATATTGGTGCAGTAACATTGCCTAATCTTATCAAAGTATACTATGAGACCTTTTAAACTCTAACCTTTTCTTAACTAAAAATGAAAATGTTCCATATGTTATCTGTTGATAGGCCTTTCTACTCCTAAGCTCTAAAGGCCTAGGTCCAAGTGCTTATACTTGCTCGAGTACCCTTGAGCACCTTTCCAAGCCAATAGCTCAGCCCTCTTTAGTAGACTAATCAATTAGTCTTCCTTGTCGAATCAGCTCTAACCTAAGTCCAACTACCTACTTAGGCTTCCAAGCATGTCATCTTAACCATGCTAAAAGGAATTTGTTGCTTAGCTTACCCAACACCGATACTTTGTGTTTGGGTCAACCCCAAGCACTCCTCTAACCTCGACCTCCTTAGGATCTTGGAGGCTCCCATCGACATCCTCAAGTGCCCGACTCCTTAGGACTTGAGGAACCCATAGTCCTTAGGGTAGCTAGATCTAAGCTCGATATGCCGTGTCGACCTTAGCCTTCAAGCTCCTACTAGGTGCTTGGCATATGATATGTTATGCCAAGGGCGGACAAGGATGACACTATGGGGGTGAGTCCAAACTCACAAAAAGCTTGAAATGTAAGAAGATAAACTAGCGAAATAAAGGAGAATAAACAAAAACTATGAACGATTCCGAGGATACAACACATTAAGGAATCTCCAAGGACTCACAAACTAGCTCAATATGATGTACGAGTAGTTCAGTGAGGGCACTTACTACCTATCTTTACTCAAGAGATAGGATAAGAGTAAAGAAAGAAGTAAGTTGAAAGCATAATGAAAAAAGGAAATTCAGTATATTCAATAATAATGGAAGATGATACTTATAACTATATGTAAGAGGGTATTTATACTGGAAATATTAGGGTTACTTTCTATATATAGAAAAGATAAAAAGGGTACTATCTAAAATAACCTAATTACAAGAAATAAATAAGGGCATAAAAAGATGCATAAATAGAAGCTTCTATGGCATATCTTGTTATGTGAGGGTTGGGATACATAGCTAGCAGCTATTGAGAGCTCTTAAGGAGATAGATAAAGTAGTACAGTCAGATTAAGTAGGTGTCAAACTAGGCTATAAGTGCACTTGAATTAGGCTAACTCGAAGAGGATCTCAGTAGCTCGAAAATATGGCTGAGCTAATGAGTAAGTTAACCGAGCTGTTAATAGAGCAATCCTTAGGTTGGCACTCAATTATTGACAAGTAGGAAGGGGCTTAGCTAATTTTTTGTGGCAAATCGATAATTATAAGCAATTTGGATTCTTTAGGTGTAGGTTAGGATGAGAGGATGCGCCCTGCCATGCTCTTAAGTCCTCAAGCACAAGCTCGGCTCAAGAGTTTAGTGATTTGATTCTTATCATTCCCTCCAGATTGATTAGGATTTGGGATCAAATATGTTTGATCTTCATTCTGTCATTCTTAAGTTCGATAGGAGCTGAGGTCGATAACATTGAACACATAAGAAACTCAAAACTCTTTAAGCAGTTTCAATCAATAGGCATTATCATTGATCTTTTGAAGTATCTCGAATGGTCCTTCAGCTTGAATGGATAACTTGTTCTTCCTTTTGCTTAAGAACCTTTCTTTGCTTATGTGCAACTAAACTAGATTGCTAAGTTGAAATCTTTTTTCCTTTCTTCCCTTCCCCCTTTCCTCCATTTTCTATGTTGCTTGGTCAATCTATTGAGCAAAGTTTAGGTAGATCTATTCAAAAGGATTGAGCTTTAGTCTTAGCTTCTAGGTCTTCTTAGTTGGACATAGGCATTAGGGTGTGACTAGGAGATAGCTCAAGATTGAAGTTGTAGATGACCTCAAAGGATGTATGCCCAGTGGTGTTATACTGTTCGATTGTAAGCAAATTCTATCATAAGCAAACAAATAACCTAGTTGGTCAAATTCTTTCCCATTATAACTCGAAGAAGTGAACTTAAGGTGATGTTAACAACCTCCGTTTGGTCATTAGTTCAAGGGTGACAAGAAGTATCAAAAAGCAACTTGGTTCCCAACCAACGCTAGAGAGTTCTCCAGAAATAGCTCAGAAACTTTGGGTCCTAATCTAATACTATACTCTTAAGCACTCCATGCAAGCGAACGATCTCCTACAAAAATAGAAAAGCAATAGCTGAAGTGTCATTAGTTTTAGTACAGAGCAAAAAGTATGTCATTTTGTTGAATCTGTCTACAACGACGATCACTAAATCTTTGCTAGTTTAGGGTAAATTGAGGACAAAATCCATCCCTAAGCAGCCCATAGCCTAGTTAGGATAGGCAAAAACATTGCTTTCCCTTGTTCAGCTCGGTTTTTCGCCTTCTTACAAGTCACAAAGTTCTCAGCCACTCAATGTATATCTCGCCTCATCTTAGGCCAAAAGAACCAAGCATTCAACAAATCATAGGTCCTATTCTCTCTAAAATGTCCAGCAAGTCCGCTGCTATGAGCTTCTCTTATTAGCAATTCTCTAATGGAATAGCTCGGTATATAAAGTTTCCCATTATGGAACAACTAGCCTTCTTCTATATGATATTCATCTACTGTTCTCTCTTCTTCACAATGCTCATATATTAGACCAAAATGGAGGTCTTGAAGGTATTGCTCTTTGATGTTTGCAAACCTTAACAACCTGGTTTGCAGTTTGGTAAGAAGGGCATGCCTCTTCAACAAGGCGTTAGCGACATTATTGGTCTTGTCTTACTTATATTTAATCACAAAATTAAATATCTCTAAAAATTCCACTCGTTGAGGTTTCCTCTTTGATAGCTTAGTTTGATTTGTAGGTATCTTAAAGATTCGTAGTCGGTGTATATGATAAACTCCCTTAGGAGGAAGTAATGTTGCCACACATAGAGAGCTCGGATTAAGGCCAAAAGTTCCTTATTATACACAAAATAGTTCAATTGTGGTCCTCGTAGCTTCTCACTGTGAAAGGCAATAGGTTAACTTTCTTGCATCAATATAGCTCTTATGCCAACACCCGATGCGTCATATTTAGCTCATATATCTTCTCAAAGTCAGGTAGAGTCAATACAAGTGTAGAAGTTAACCTCTTTTTCATCTCAGTAAAGCTTCTCCCTTCTCTCTCTCTCTATCTGAACTCTATATTCTTTTTTATTAGCTTAGTAGGAGGTGCAACAATGGTACCGAAGCCTTGAATAAAACGTCGATAAAAGGAAGCTAAACCATGGAAGCTCCTTACCTTAGCATAAGTGGTTAGCGTCATTCAATCGACGATAGCTTGGATTTTCTCATCATCAACTTGTATACCTTCTCCACCAACTACGTATCCTAGGAAGACCACTTCTTCCTAATAAAAACTGCGCTTCTTCAAATTTTTGAACGATTTCTCAGTTTGGAGCACATCAAATACAACTTAAAGATGGTCAATATGACTCGGTAGGTCAATACTATAAATGAGGATGTCATCAAAGTAGACCACAACAAATTTTTCGATCAAATTTTGTAATTCATGATTCATTAGTCTCATGAAAGTACTTGAAGCGTTAGATAATCTAAAAGGCATTACTAACTACTCATATATACCATGTTAGGTCTCAAACACAATCTTCCATTTATCCATTGACCTCATTCGAATTTGATGGTAACTTGACTTTAGGTCGATCTTGTTGAAAATTTTAGCACCATTTAGCTCATCAAGCATATCATCCAACCTTGGAATAGGGTACCTATACTTGATCGTTATCTTATTAACGGCTTTACTCTCCACATCTATGTCAAGTGCCATCTTTCTTTGGCACAAGTAAGGCTAATACAACACATGGACTTTAACTCTCTCTTACATAACTCTATTATAATAACTTATTGACTTGCCTTTGTAGCTTGGCCACTTTCTTAGGATTCATTTGATAAGCAAGCTTGTTAAGTAAAGTGGCATTAGGTATTAAGTCCATACAATACTCAATTTCTTAAAAAGGTAGCAGCTGTTTAAGCAATTGTTCGAGAAACAAATTGGCTTACTCATTAAGCAACACTTGAGCCCCGTTAGGCAGTACTACTTGCTCCTTCAATTCCAACAATCTTCTAACTAACAAGAAGATCGGCTTATCAAACTTGATAGCTTCTCAAAGCTTGAAACTACTAAGAACCAAAGTCTTCTTGAAAACTTGGGTTGACTTAGCTTGCAAATTAATCACTTGATTAAGGGTCATAGGATTTAAAATGATCTTCTTTCCATCTTTCTCAAACACATACGTGTTCCTGATCCCATTATGCATGACCTTTCATTCAAATAACCAAGGTTAGCCCAACAACATGTGAGATGCATACATGGGTAGCACATCATAAAGAATTTCATCAAAGTAATTCCTAATTGAGATTAGCAATAATACTTATCGAGTAACATGTAACGTTCCCCTTTCATTCAACCAATGCAACTTGTATGGCCTTAGATGTGATGAGGTTGGTAATTTGAGTTTTTGAACTACGTTGGTTGATACAACTTTGGTGCAACTCCTACTATTTACAATGAGTGCACACACTTGCTCATTCACTTTACATGTGATATGGAATAAGTTTTCTCGTTCCTTAACAAATGATTTGAGGCTCAAAGCTCATTGGACAACTAAGGTTAATTTGTCCAAGTCATTAGCAAACACATTCTCCTTTAAGAATTCATAAAATGCTTCGATTTCCCCTTCTAGCTCATTCTTCTCTTTAGGTTCCTCGTCGGTACCATCCACCTCAACATTCAATACCTTACCTTTAATGATCAAGATATGTTTGTTTGGATATTAGTCATGCATCCAAAACCTTAGCATTTGAAGAACTTAATTTGGCTTGTCTTTCATCCTAATCCTTGCCCTTTCTCAAAAGTTTTCTTCGGCATTTCACTATCAATAAGTTAGCTCTTTTGCTTAATTATGGTACTAGTTCGTCTATTCAACTTGGTGCTATAGTGAGCTTAGTAATTGCCTTGAGCAAATCGGTTAGGCAAGATAGGTTGGCTCTATTTAGGTCAGATTAATCTATTTCTTCTTTGCCTTATCATATGTTAAGCAATCCTTATGGCCTCATCTAGGGTGGTGAATTGCTAAAGTTCTACTACATCTCAAACCTCAAGTCTTAAACTAGTGAGGAATCTAAACAATATTCGTACTATCTAAGTTGAGGGCTTACTGACTTCACATCGAATCATGAGTATCTAAAATTCACGTATGTACTCATCAACAGTTTGGCTTCCCTGCTTCAGTTCTTGGAGCTAAGCAAATGTATCCTTCAAGTGTCTAGCATAAACCTTATTCTAAGAATTTTCTTCATCTTAGGCTAAGTACTAACTTCCCTATAGCCATCTCTTTGGCTCATGTTTTGGAAGTTCCTCCACCATATTGCAACATATCTAAAGAACTCTACTGGCAATAGTCGAAGACTTGCTCAACCTTTTCTTCTTAATCCAAGTATTCGTTAACGCTTCCAAAACCATTGAAGTTTGGAATCTAGAGCTTTACGTACTCAGTAACTTAAGGTACGCGATCTCTCTCTTCTACTTCATAGTATTCTTCTCCATTTTCCTTGTCTATTTCACCCAAGTTGATCCTTCTCTACAAATTTCCTCTTCCTCCTCTACCTTGGTTTTGCTAAGCTGGGAACTGTTTTCAAGTAGGTTAGAAATCTTGAGTGCCTTTTCCAACTTCAAAGCAGCTTGGGGAGTATTACAGATGACCTCAATAGGCTAGGAGGCTAATGTATGAATACCTTAGGTCAACCCAGCTATCATATGGATTACTTCATCGAATCGTTGATCGGAACTTCTAGGGGTATTTTGATGCTATCATCTATGGTGAACAATACCACTATTGTCAACCTTTGCTTCCCTTAGACCTAACATGTGAATTCTATTAAAGATGATTTAATTTATTTTTTAATATTTTTAATATTTCTTGACCAAGAGAATTCTTTATTAAAATTAATTAGTTTCTTAGGCCAATTAACCCTAATCCTAAATCACCTATTAAAACCTCTTCTCAATAGCATGACTTAAGATTGTATTATTGAATAATGAATTCTCTATGCTTTAATTCAAAATTCCAAAATGATTTTACAAATTATCTTTGATCTTGCAACAACCCTTATCAATTATACTTAGATCTAATCTTTTAAAAAATCTCTCAATTCTTTTATAAAATATCAAATTCTAGATGACTACTTAAGGAAATAATAACCTAAATCATAAAACATACATAATTAAACCAAAAAAAGACTAAAGAATTAAATTAATCAAATAATAATCATATCACATGAGTAGATCTAAGTTCTACAAGACCTAGATACGAAGGATTTACTCTTTACACATTGTAAAATAAGAGCCTAGAATCAAAGTATAGAAAATTGCAGAAAAGAAAATCATAAAGTCTAAATAAGATTGAATCTTGAATTCTTGATGGTCTTTTGCTCCTTGAGTGTTCTTCTCTTGAAAAGCTTTCCAAAAGTTTTCTAATAATGTTCTCTCTCAAAAACAAACCTTAACAAGGCTTTTTTATAGGAAGCGATTAAAAAAATAAGTTGGCTAGAAAAGATACGACAAGGATACGATCATATCTTTTGGTCGTATCCTTGGCTGTAATTTACGGTTGCATCTTTTTTTTTTTTCAAAATTGTAAACAACACAACCAAGGGCATGGTTGTGTCATTTGGCCATGTACTAAACTGTAACAATTGAAAATAAGCTTCAAATTTGCCTAAAAACAACACAGTCATATCATTTGATTATATCAATCTTCAAATCTTCATAACTTACTCATTTTAATTTCGATTCAAGTGAAATTCGTTTCTATCTTCTCATTTTATCATGTAGATTGTTTCAAAACCTAGAAAACAAAATTTTATTCAATTAAATATCATTATGTAAAAATAAACCCAAATATTAAGAGAAAATAATAAAAAATCACTAAATAAAATATAACTAATTTATAGCTTATCACATACATCTAAGTAGTCTTACTCCTATTCACTATAAATAGAGAAAGGAAACCAATAAGTAGAGGATCAAATCCTCACTCTCCATTGGAGGTTAAGTGCTCTCCATACCACACCTAAACACACATACACACATACCATAGGCAAGATTTCCCTAATCGGGCCATGAGTACTCATCTGTCTTAGTTTCCCATTTCTAAGTTATCGTTGTAGACACCTCATTTTTACCAATTTTTTTTTTTTTTTGTTAATTGAGCTAAGTTAATAAATAAATAGAAAAATAAAAAAAAAACGAAAATCAAAAGAAAAGTGAAAAAATGAAAAAAATAAAAAATAAAAATCAAGTCGAGTCATAGCAAGATGAGTCATGAATTGAGTCATGTTGAGTTGAATTGTTGGATCAGATAACAATATGAGCTTAATTAATTAATTTTGGGCTAGACCAATATAGAATAAGTATTTATCTAATTTAGGGGCTTAAAATCAAGATTTATTGAGCTATATTGGATCAGGTTGGGCCTGGAAAGAAAAGTCTGAGATAACTAGGGTTTCTAGAAGTTAGGGTGAATCTTGAAAGAATCATAATCGAATCTCCCGTATCTTCGATACGAAAGATTCGATTCTAAGCTTATAAATAGCACATCGACGGGAGATTCAAAGGAGTTTTTTTTTTTTTAATCACAAACCATTGCTCAACACTACCCAGCACCGCTCGAGCTACCGCCTAGATGCACCGCCAACACCATTGTTATCGCCCAGTCTATAGTCATTGCCTCCCAAGCTACTACTGCGTGTTGCTAGTGTTGTCTTACACCTTACCTGTACTGCCTGAAGCCATCGCTCGTACCACCTAGATCCACGCCCAGTCTTACCTAGATCCACCCCTACTGTTGCCTGTGTCGCCCTCGCTCACGCCCAAATCCATGCCCAGTCTCGCCCATGATACCCTTAATCACGCCCGTGACAAGTGGAAACAGCAGTTGACACATCTTCGATCATGCTCGTGATCAGTGGAAATAAAAGCTAATATGCCCTTGATCACGCTCGTAATCAGCAAAGACAGAAGCTAATACACTTGTGATAAGTGCAAACAATAATCAATACGCCCTCGATCATGCCCATGACCATCTAACAACAATGTTCAATTCGTAACTCGACTCGTAGGTAGAATTTCTTATTTTGTTATTTTTATTTAATTAGTTAAATTAATTATTTTTAATAGCTTATTTATTTTTTAGTGTAGGTTTTTATTGTTTTCATATTATGTGTTTTTTTTAGATGATATTAGTTTTTTTATAAATTTAACTCAATTACATTTTTAGCAAGATCATGTTTTTTTTTTTTTTGGAAATAAATGTATATAGATCATATCTTATCATTAAGATTTAGGAAAGATACTTTTTGACACATAGATTTTTTGAAAAATAAAAATCTCAAATTGAGTTTTTTTCAAAAAAATTTAGTTAGTTAAGGTTTTTTTTTTATTTAATTCGAAAGAATTAGATTTCTTAGGGTTTTTTCTTAAAATAATAAATTGATAAAAAATGTAAATCTGGCTCGATTTTCGAAATAAAAATAACCTACTTACTAAAAGTTAAAAAAAAAAAAAGAATTACAGTCGGTTTGATCCTAACTAGGAGGTCCGTAGATACCTTTAGAGCAATTGTCTAAAAAATACAAAAAACTCTTTCCCTTTCTTTTTTAAAAAAAATCGTAATAGAAAAAATACTAAAAAATCATTTTTAGTTATATTTTGTGAATTTAGATATATTTTTAGAAAAATTACAAAAATAAAGCTCGTTAGTTTTTTTCTTTAATTTTCACATGGTGACTTAGTCTTAATAGGTTAACCGTTAAACACAATTTTCTAGTTCAATTTTTTAAAAATTAATTTTTTTTAGAATATTCGCAAATTAGTAATCAAATTAGGGTTTTACCACCCGAAAACCTTAATTTTATTTTTTTTACTAGTTAAATTGTTTGGCGACTCCATATTTTTTTTTAAAAAAAAAAATTCTTTCTTAGTTTAATGTCAAGTAATTTATATTAAGCGGGCTGGGCTTAATATAAGTTAAATTAAAGAAACCAAAATAGGACTCGACAGAATTGGCGACTCCATTGGAGACACCTAGTGGGCTAACCATTTGAAAATTAAAAAAAATTATTGATGGACTTTTATATTATTATTTTCTTTTTGTTTTGTATTATAGGTATACTAATTGTCTTTTAGTGATGCAGGCCTTAAAAAAAAAAACTGGCCCAATGGACCTTCATGGGGATAGAAGGTTCTTATTTTTCAAATAACCATCTGTGTGTTTAGATGTGGTTGAACCTAAGCCATTTTAGGAATTTAGGATGAGTCGCCATTGTGTACCCCTTAAGTCGCTGGGGTCTTTAGTCCCGCCTGACGGTGATAGGCAAGCCCACTTAAGCTTTGATATAGCTCATTAGGCTTCTTCTTGAAAAGCCTTGGAGTTACAGAACCTGAGATCCATAAATCCTACCCTCTTGCATCATCCTTTTCGAAAAAGGAGTAATTATTTTTAAATTATAGGAAAAGCTCAATCAATCCGTGATCAGTTCGGTCTCATTCTTCAAGAATAGGAAAATTTAAGAAAAAAAAATCGGTAACCCTTATATATATGTATTTGTGAAATTCACTTTTCTTAAAAAAATCATATTTTAGACCTACTTATATATAAAGGCATTTCCCGACCGCGAATTCATCATAATTCCTATAATTTATTAATTACCGACCACCATTGTATTGCATGCGTGTGTAACATATTGTATTTTTATATATTCGATTATGCCCATTTCTCTGTGAATATTTTATTTCCTTGTATTATCTTTGAAAAAGTTGCAAAATTATTAACATCATATCCAACTTTTCTCTAAATTTAGTGGTCTTATTATAAATAATTGCTACATTTCATTTTATTTATTTATTTTTTATAATATAGATATGGAAAATTAAGGTAGTATCAGTCCAAAGCTTGTCTATGAAGTCCAGTTGGATAAGTACTCCTTCCTCGAGGCTGTCCTGAGTGATTGGTTAAACCAGCTTCCTCCTGCCAAGCAAGATCACATTTGCAAGAAGATTGGGCTAGTCATATCCCTTATGCGGGTCGAGCTCCATTAGCCTCTAATTCAGGCCCTTATCGATTACTGGGATCCAGAATCAGCAGCTTTCAACTTCAGCCCACATGTATTGACACCTACTACACAAGAGTACTCATAACTACTTAGTGCCTCGCCCTTCAAAGCAAGCATAGCTATCCTTGATTTCAATGTCCAGCTCGAGAAAGCTTTATAGAAGAGTACTCATAGCTACTCCGTGCTCCGCCCCTCAAAGCAAGCATAGCTATCCCTGATTTCAAAGTCCAGTCCGAGAAAGGTTTCATGACATTGTTGGGAGTCAAGAAGTCAACCTTGGCGCCATTCTTGTCCTTAGAGGGCCAGAAATGCCTCAATATCCTAAGATTAGTAGAGTGGTTTTCAAGCCTGAACGCCTATCAAAGATATCACCAGATCTTCTGTGGAGGATATGAATCGTGGACCGAGAAGAGGATCAACGCATTTATAGTGGCAGTGTTTGGAATGGTACTATTTCCCTTCAGACATGGTCAAGTCCATTATAGGGTTACCGAACTAGTAACTTAATTCCTAGCCTGTAAATATTATATACCAGCATTACTAGCAGAACAGTTCAGGACACTTACCTACTTGAAAAAGCAGGGAATGGTTATTTTACGGCTAACCCTATAATCTTTACCGGTTGGTTTCCCAGTCATACGCAGGGGTATGGAGGGAATCTTTTTAGAAAGTCCCTGACCGAAAATATGAACTTGATTGGCAACTGTACCTGCCACCTCAAGGTACCAGATGAAGCTCAGTTTAATGGATGGGTGTCAATTATCAAAAAAATGCAGCCAGTAGATTGTATGTAGACAGCTAGATGGAGCCATTGCACTCAAGCTGTCTTGGGGTGCACCGACTATGCAGGAGTCCCCCCTGTCAGTATTATTGGTTGTACAAGATACTTCCCAACTTGTGTCACCAGATAGCTGGGTCCACTTCAAGAGATAACTTACAGAGACTCCTTAGACATTGTTACGATAAATTATCAAGATTTTTGTTTACCTACGGCTACTCCGATTCAACGACTAGTAGAACTCGTAAAGTTGTAGGAACGGAGAGAAGTAAAAAAGATAGTCGATGTAGGAACTTTAAGGGGCAAAGTCGGAGAATACTGAGCTACCAAGCAGTTTGTTTATGATTAGTTAGAGAAAACTGGAATGATTTGGTATGAAGCTCCAGACATATTCAAACATGAGCCAGAATCGGTACGTCTTTTGCCCACCGAGCAAGCCTACCAAGATACCATATGGGCCAGCGTTGAAGCCCAATTCCAAGAAAGTAAGAGAATCATTAAAGAGTTAAAGCTGGAAAATGAGAGATTACTAGAAGAAAATCAATTCTTGAGGAGTAAGATTCGAGAAAGGGATGTTATGGTACGAAGACTTATGAGGGAAGTTGATGAAACGGTCCTAGCTAAATCCATCGGTTCTTGTAAATATAAGATTTAACTTTTTAAGAAGATTAGTTAGAAGTTTTTCTTTTTTTTCTGTTTAGTTTGTTATATAAGTTGGATCTTATGATTAATAAATTTGCAGCTTTAATAAATAAAATTTTCATTAATTGTACAATCTCTTACTCATTGTTATTATTATTTATTTATTTGTTTAATTGACTTTAAAAGAAAAAGAAAATTTGAAAAAAAGGAAAGAAAAAAAAACACAAAAGAGGCAAACAACAGAACAACAAAAGTCATAAAAAAGAGAAAAACAAAAACAACAAAAAAAAAATCTTTAATTTATCAAAATGTCTAAAACTTAGGTTTTTACGTAAGATTTCGAAGATAGTGTCCAAGCAAGTAGATCCAGCTAGAAGCTCGATATTCACTCGTTCTAGGGCCAAAATGTCAACTCAAGGCATTAGAAACATTAGTTAAACCGAGCCCGACCCGAGAGTAGCAACTTTGGAAGAAAACATGAATAAGATGGCCAAACAGATTTAGGCCCTCACTCAGGTTGTTGGGATTCTTAACGATAGACAAGGATCTTAAGTCAACCCAAATTGGAATGTAGAAACGACCCCTTCCCCTAAATTAGAAGATGAAGAATCAGCCCTTAATATTGAGGTATGGAGGAAGGAGATTGAAGAGAAACACCAGGAGATGGAAAGAAAGTTTATGCAGAAGTTGACCGAGAAAATAAAAACCCTAAAAATGGTTAATGGGTTTGAACAAATGGGGATGATTAATTTGCCAACATATGAAGACGATGACTTCCTCGAAAGATTTAAGGTGCCCAAATTTGAGAAATATGATGGGACTGGTTGCCTGAAGCTCCACATTAGGTTGTACATCAGGAAAATGGGAAAATATACGAAGTATGACAAGGTCATGGTCCAGACTTTTTAGGATAGCTTAACTTGGCCCGCTTTAACCTGGTATGCTTAACTAGATTTGAATGAGATCGATACTTGAGATAAGTTAGCACAGGCTTTCTATAACCAATATAAGTTCAACATCGAAGTGGCCCCGTTTATGTGGGATTTGAATAATCTACGAAAGAAGGCCAATGAGAGCTTTAAGGAATATGCTCAAAGATTGAGGGACATGGTAGCTAGGGTAACTCTACCCTTGACAGAAAAAGACTTAACTTTTGCCTTCATCAACACTCTTGGAAGCCCATATTATTAACATTTGGTCGAGCACCCTGCCTCTAACTTTAAAGAAATTATGGCCTCAAAGTGCCGAATTGAGGAAGCTATTGCTACTGGAAGGCTTCTTAATCTTGAAACAGCTAAGAAAAGAACACCTTTGGTGAGATTTTCCAACAAAGCCAAAGAAGTCACTACAAGTGTTGTCAATACCGGTAACCTTGTCAGACTCGCAACCCCAGTAGTTATGACGAGAGGATCTAATCCTCTGCTGAATCCAAATCAAAACAACCGCCCACAAAGAAGGTAGTTTACGGATATTCCTATTCCTTTAAGCCAGGTTCTCATATGATTAAGGAAAGAGAACCTTCTGACGTTTGAAATACTAAGGGAGGGACAAAGACTAAGAGATTATAACCCGGAGCTTCATTGTGATTATCACTTAGGGCAAGTAGGGCATTCTACGAACCAATGTTGGAGACTCCGACATAAGATATAGGATCTTATTGACACAAAATTGGTTTAATTGGATTTCATTCAGACTCCTACTCTTAACGTGGGTAACAACCCTTTTCTAAATCATGGAAATTCAATCAATATGATTATTATTGAAGTTTCTGAATCAGAGATTGATTTAGACAAGCTCCCTATCACTATTGAGGAGATAGCTTAGAATCTGAGGTGAGCCGAGTACTTGCAGAATATGAATCTCAGGGATAGAACTCGGACTAGACCAACAATATATCAACTGCTGAAAGATGGGAAGATAAAGAAAGCTGATATCATAGCTATGACTATTCCAAAACCGCGGAAGAGAAGTACTCAGAAGGAGCTTCGAAAAAGATATGAAGCCAGAGATTCAATGGTTAATACTCTAAGAGAATCATCAGAGAAGTTTGAATATTTGGTGGATTACGTTGGTTCACCTGTGGTATATGCCGACGCACCAGCCACTAGATGGGGTCTAAAATTTGATGAAGAAGATAAACATATTGCAGAAGCTAAGAAGATGGCTGAGATGGTTGGAATGATTAGAGATGGGCCCAAGCCGTTAGTTTTTTAGTATGATGGGAAGACTAAGAAGGTTGAGGAATTGGGAAAGCTCAAGAAGATTGCTTTCATTGTCCCAATAGCCCCAGAGAATTACAAAGCAGCACCTCTAGATTACTAGGCGGTGAATCAGACGGCTAGGGCCTCGTCACCTATGGTTGGTAGACTTACACGCTTAGGACGAGTTTATGATCAGAATGAGGAAGCCAAAAGGAAGACTACTGTAGAAGAGGCTTCTCAAAAGATCTTTGAGGATACAAATGATAAAGATCAGAATGTTGTCAAGAAAATAGTGAAAGCCAGTAAATACAAAATAATGGACCAGTTAGCTAAAGTACCAACCCAGATCTCCTTAATGGGCCTACTGTTGTCATCAAATACTCATCAGGAAGCTTTAATTAAAATTTTGAAAGATGTTAAAGTACCTGAAGGGATTTCCAAAGCTGGGATTAGTAGTGAACTCGATATTTATGATGGATCAAATTTCATTTTCGCCAAATGAGTTAGGAGGAGAAGGAGACCAGCACGCAAACCCCCTTTTCATAGTGGTTAAGTGTACAGGAAAGGTGGTTGCTTAAATAAATAATGGGTCATCACTGAATGTATGTCCTTTGGCGACACTAAATTTACTCTGAGTGGTTGTGAATGAGATAAAGCTCAGCTTGATTTTAGTAAGAGCTTTTGATGGATAAAAAAGGGAGATAATTATAGAAGTTGGGTTACAAGTCAAGATTGGTCCACAAATATTTACTATTCCCTTTTAAGTTTTGGATATACCGTGAACTTTCAACTTTCTATTAGGAAGATTGTGGATTCATTTAATAGGGGCAATTTCGTCCAGTCTACATCAAAAAGTGAAATTCATAGCTAACAAGCAGTTGGTTACTATTCTCAAGGAGCAAGACTACTAGATTTACAAAGAAACGACTATTCCCTATGTTGGGGATGAAGAATTAGAAGAGCCAGAGTTGCAGATTTTCGACTAAGTTAATGTGATCGAAGAAGCAAGACAGGGGGCACAGGGTTGTTTGAAACAGCCTAAGCAGTAGATTGGAATGTTTGGGCTTGGGTATGAGCTGATTGAAGAGGAGATTCAAGAAATGAAGACTAAAACCAGAAACAAGAGAAGAGATTAGCTGTACCATGCTCACATGGAATTTCCGGACATCTACCAGACGTTCTCAGTATTAGCTGGTGTTCAAGAACTCGAAGTAGCAAATTTATCCAAGGCCTTGACTCAGCAATGCCGCATTAGTCCAAACGAAAAGGAAGATAATGGCATACCAGTTTCCTTGAGTAACTGGTTTTTCGTTCCTATTAATAAGTCCTTTAGAAATGCAACATTAGATTAATTAGAAATATTCGATTTTGATAATTAGTCCGATTAGTTGGACTCTTCTTTCAGAGAATTTGAATTCATTCATTCAATAAAATTCATTCCTTTTTATCAATTCTTCTTTATTATTTATTCGTTGTCCTTTCCTTTTTTTTTTTATTTTTCATATTCGATAAAAATGATTAATGTAATAGATATCTCGTGCATGTAAACAATGAAAGTACCAATATCACCTTCGACCTTGCTAGGTCAAACGTCGGAGATGATATTGAGACTCCAAACAAAATTCAAGAGAGTTGGTGTCGACATGAATAGAGTAGAGTGATTATTGACGAACCGATGGATGAGATTAATCTGGGGACAAAAGGGAATCTACGAAACTTGAAAATTGGTGGTAATTCAACGAATAACCAGAAATAGGAATTGTCGCAATTGTTATCAAAATACTTAGATATATTTGCTTGGTCTTATGAAGATATGCCTGGTTTAGATTCGTCTATTGTAGTTCATAAATTGCTAATGAAGGAAGAAATAAAACCGAAAAGACAAAAGCTTAGATGATTTAGGCCAAATATACTTCTTAAAATAAAAGAAGAAGTGAAGAAATTGCTAGAAGTAGGGTTCATAGAAGTGTTGGATTACCTTGAATGGGTAGCCAATGTGGTGCCAGTGTTGAAGAAAAATGGGAAGGTTAGGGTTTGCGTAGATTTTTGAGATTTAAACCAGGCAACACCATAGGATAACTTTCCTTTGCCGCATATTGACGTACTAATAGGTAACACAACTAGGAACCATCTTTTCTCATTTATGGATGGTTTCTCGGGATATAATCAAATTAAAATGGCAAAAGAAGATAAAATCAAAACAACTTTTGTTACCACTTAGGGAAAGTTTTGTTATCGTGTAATGCCTTTTGGGTTGAAGAACACTGGAGCAACTTATTAGCGTGCTATAGTAGCTTTGTTTCATCACATAATGCATCAGGAAATCAAGGTTTATGTGGATGATATGATCGCTAAATCTAAGGAGGATGAAAATCATGTGAATATCGTACAAAAGTTATTTAAGCAATTGAGGAAGTTTCAACTAAAGCTAAATTTAGAGAAGTGCACCTTTAGAGTGACTTTGGGCAAATTGTTGGGTTTTGTAGTTAGTAGAAAAGGAATCAAAGTAGACCCAGATAAAGTCAAGGCAATCATAAGCATGCTAGCACCAAAGACTATAAAAGAAGTCTGGGGACTATTAGGAAGGTTGAATTACATCACTTGGTTTGTATTGCAGTTAACTAATAGATACAAGCCGTTATTTAAACTTTTGAGGAAGAATATAGCCATTGAATGGGATGAAGAGTGTGAGCGAGCATTTGCTGAAATCAAAGAGTATCTCATGAATCCTCTTGTATTGGTCACTCTTACACCAGGACGACCATTAATTCTCTACTTAACAATCCTTCTTGAGTCGATAGGATGTATGCTAAGACAGAAAGATGAAACAGGAAGAAAAAAGCATCCTATATACTATTTGAGCAAGACATTCACAGAAGGCGAGCAAAAATACTTAGAAGTGGAAAGAACGTGTTGTGCCTTAGTGTGGCTGATGTACAAGCTCAAGTAGTACACTCTATTATTCAATAGAGTTGTTGACGAAACATGACCTATTGAGGTATTTATCAAAAAAGTCAACATTGATTAGGAGAATATCAAAGTAGTAAATGCTACTCTTTGAATTTGATATCAAGTACGTAAGTTAAAGTTCAGTCAAGGGGTAGGCAATGGTTGATCAATTGGCAAAATATCTATTAGAAGATGAGGATGTTGGTTCAGAAGCACAATTTCCCGATGAAAATGTGATGATGGTGAATGAATTGAATGATGAGAAATTGGGATGAAAAATGTATTTTGATGGAGTAGCCAATGTGTTTGGATGTAAGATAGGAGCAGTATTGGTATCACTTGAGAGTAATCATTTCCCTATGATAGCAAGATTAATATTTCCATATACCAACAACATAGCAGAATACGAGGCCTGCATTTTAGGGCTCAAAATGGTGCTAGATGTGGGAAAACAAGAGCTTGAAGTATATGGAGATTCTTCCCTTATAATTCTCCAGATCTTAGGAGAATATAAGACGAAGGACGAGAAATTGGTACCTTATCATGAACATTTAGGGAAGCTAGTTGAAAAATTCCAAAAGATTTCATTCACTTATATTCCACGAATCTAGAATCAATTTCCCGATGCATTGGCCATGTTAGCATCAATGGTGAAAATCACAGATGGGATAGAAATCCAACCCTTAAAGATTGATGTGGAAGAAAAATCAGCTTTTTTCCTTACAGTTAAAGAGAAGGGAACAAAAGAACCATGGTATCATGATATCAAAAAGTTACTTCAAATGGGGGAATTCCCTGAAGATGTCGATAGAAAAGATAGAAAGACTTTAAAAAGGTTAGCTACTCATTTCCTGTTAAGTGGAGCCACATTATATAAGAGATCACTAGATACAACATTACTAAGGTGTATGGATGAAGAAGAAGCCGAGAAGTTAATGAAAGAAGTGCATGAAGGAGTATGTGGTCCTCACATAAATGAGTATATGTTAGCCCGAAAGATCATGAGAATGGGGTATTTTTAGATGACGATGGAATCAGATTATATCAAGCACGTGAGACACTGTTACCTATGCCAGGTGGTGCGAACCGTGATTAAGAACAAATAAAGCTGGTTGCTGGATGGGTCCAAGTTTGTAGAAAGCTCGAAAAAGAGTTAATGGGAAAAGGTACGAAAAAAATGATAAAGACGAATGGAACAATAATAAAAAACCTACGAATAGTTCCAAAGGATATGACGTACCAAAAGAACTTCCGATGACTTACGACATAATTCGATATGACGCACAAATTGGTCTAATAAGGTTACTTGCCACCTAACCTTACTTAAGGGAAATGATAAGAATGATGCTGAGAGTAAATAAGCAGTGTTTACGCAAGGAAAAAAGTACTCAAGTGTATTGAAGATAATCTCTCCTTATAGCTATAAGTACAAGGGTATTTATACCCGTGAGTTAGGGCAACTTACCCAAAAGGGAAAAGACAATAAGGACATTTCTTAAAGAAGAAATGCACATGATACAAGAGGGTAAAAATGAATAAACAAGGAAATTAATCATTGGTGCTGTAGATTCTCCATACGATATTGTGCACGTAGCAATGCTGCATTGGTAAGGTTGTTAGGGCATGTGCACAAAAAGTACGGACAGGTGGGCTTGTCCAAGTAGGGATGGCCTAGTCAGTCCGGATTCTCTGTCTCTCAGCTTCTCGATAAGGATGATGCCGAGTGATTGGTCGGCTTGGCGTTATAGTAGTCATCAACTCAACGTGACACAGAATAAAGGGCGGTCATTCGATACAGTATTAAAGTTGACTTGTAAGTAAGTACTTAGCCTGGGCAGGGGTTGGTTGGAACATAAGGATTCGTCATGCTAGCCCCTCTAGTCCTCGAGCTCGGCTGTGGGTCAAAGGTTCCATAACTTGATTCCCATCACCAGGTGTACACTAATAAAATCAACACTCCTCCCCAAAAATTGTATGTATTATCAGCTCCTTAGCCTTTCTCAATGTGGGGAATTGACATAATTGGTCCAATTTCTCCAACAGCTTCAAACAGATACAGATTCATTTTAGTTATGATTGACTATTTTAGCGTATGGGTAGAAGCAGCGTCATATGCCACAGTAACCAAAGGAGTAGTGGTTAGATTCTAAAAAGAGATATTATTGTAAGATACGGTGCACCTAAGTTTATTATTACAAACAACGGGACAAATTTGAATAACAGTTTAATGGATAAAGTGTACAACCAATTCAAGATCAATCATAGAAATTCAACTCCATATCGACCTTATATGAATGGGGCAGTTGAAGCTACAAATAAGAACATCAAAAGAATAATTGAGAAGATGGCGATCACTTATAAGGACTGGTATGAGATGCTTCTCTTTGCTCTCATGGCTTATAAAACCTCACTCAGAACTTCTACTAGTACAACTTTGTAGTCATTGGTGTACGAAACTGAAGCAGTACCACCAATGGAAGTAGAAATACCTTCGTTCTAAGTATTGGTAGAAACTCAGCTCAGCGAAGCAAAGTGGGTGAAGAAGTGGATGGAACATTTGAATCTCCTAGATGAAAGAAGGCTTGCAGTGATATGTCATGGTCAGTGCTACCAACATAGGATGATCCGACCTTTTAACAAGAAAGTACACCCGAGGTACTTCAAAGAAGGAGACTTGGTGTTGAAGAAAGTATTGCCAAATGCGAAAGACCTTAGGGGTAATTTTGCTTCGAATTATGAAGTCCCTTATGTGGTGAAAAGGGTATTATCAAGAGACGCATTGGTACTGACAGAGATGGATGGCTCGGAATTAAGGGAACTAGTGAATTCAAATGCAATCAAATTGTATTATCCATGAAAATTGAATTCAATAAAGATTTCAATTTTTCTTGAATAAGTTTGTGGTTAATCTTTCATTGTTTACAAGTAAAGTTGATATCCATGAATGTTTCCAAATTCTGACAGTCATTATCCTACAAACACTTCACTAATAAACCCTTAAGTACCATGTTCCTTACCATTATACACTTAAACACCAAACCCTCACCAATGAATCACCAGAACAAAAATTGAAATAGAACGTTCTTAATAATTTAATTTTGTTTCTTTCAAAAAGAGATATATCGTTCAAAAGTTATGAAAAGTGGAAACTGAAATTTGGTGTCGAACAAAGCAAATTCAAGGCATGAGCATGGTTTAGTTACAAGACTCAAAAGTTTGGGAGATTTTAGAGAAAGAGAAAAAAAGAAAAAGAAGCAAAGAGGAAAAAAGAGAGAAGAAGCAATCACGGTCCCTTAGTGAAATTCTACTGATTGAATGAGTGAATATCGGGAGTCGATGTAGGCATGCCAATTAGTTGTTATCAAATAAATTCTTTAGTCCCAGGAAAAATAATCTTAAAAGTTTTTAGAAAGAGATATTTAGAAGAATTACACTAGTTTTTGAAACCAAGTTGAATCTCGAAGAGATCTATCCTTTTCAGATCAGCCAAAACCAATCTCGAAGAGATCTATCCTCTTCGAGTCAGTAGAAACTAATCTTGAAGAGATCTATCCTTTTCGGAAACCAATCTCAAAGAGATCTATCTTTTTCGGATTAACCAAATAAAATCTCGAATAGATTTATCCTCTTCAGATTAATCAAATCGAATCTCGAAGAGATCTATCCTCTTTAAATTAACCAAATCGAATCTCGAAGAGATCTATCCTCTTCAGATTGTTCATCAAAGTTTTTCAAGAATCTTGAAGAAATCTATCCTCTTCATATTGTTCACCCAAACCGAAACCAGTTTTTAAAATCTTGAAGAGATCTATCTTTTTCAGATTAGTCATTAACCTAAAGCAAAACTAATCTTGAAGAGATTTATTTTCTTCGGATCATTCACGAACTAAAACAACGTTTTTCAAGAATCTCGAAGAGATCTATCCTCTTCGGGTCACTAAAGTGAAATCAGTTTTGAAGAGATCTATCCTCTTCAAATCACAAGTCAAAACGAATCTTGAAGAGATCTATCCTCTTTGGATTACAAGTTAAAACAAATCTCGAAGAGATTTATCCTTTTTGGGTTAAACTAAAAGGGATCTTAAAGAGATCTATTCTCTTCGAACTATCCATCAAAACAAAAAGAGATCTATTCTCTTTGAACTATCCATTAAAACAAAAAGAGATCTTGAAGAGATCTATCATCTTCAGATTATCTAAGTCGGATTTGGCAAAAATTGGCATCCCTTTTGTCTTTGTAGCAAAGTTCTAATCGAATTTCACTACAAAGAGAAGTAGCTGTAGACACCTCATTTTTGCCAATTTTTTTTTTTTGTTAATTGAGTCAAGTTAATAAATAAATAGAAAAATAAAAAAATAAAACTAAAAATAAAAAAAATCAAAAGAAAAGTGAAAAAATGAAAAAAAAAATAAAAATAAAAAATAAAAATCAAGTTAGGTCATAGTAAGATGAGTCATGAGTCAAGTCGTGTTGAGTTGAGTTGAATTGTTGATCAAATAACGATATAAGCTTAATTAATTAATTTTGGGCCAGACCAACATAAAATAAGTATTTATCTAATTTAAGAGTTTAAAAGCAGGATTTATTGAGCTATATTGGATCGGGTTGAGCCTGGAAAGAAAAGCCCGAGCTAATTAGGGTTTGTAGAAGCTAGGGTGAATCTTGGAAGAATCATAATCAAATCTCTTGTATCTTCAATACAAAAGATTTGATTTTGAGCTTATAAATAGCACATCAACGGAGTATTCAGAGGAGGTTTTTTTTTTTTAATCACAAACCACCATACAACCATCGTACAAACTACCACTCAACATTGCCTAGTATCGCCCAAGCCACTGCCCAGACGTACCATCAGCACCGTCGCTGTCGCCCAGTCTACCATTGTTACCTCCCAAGTCATCGTCGTGTGTTTGCCAGTGTTGTCCCATGCCTCGCCTGTACCGCCTCAAGCCATTGCCCCTACTACCTAAATCTACACCTATTGTCGCCCACGTCGCCCTTGCTCATGCCTAGTCTTGCCTATGACACCCTCGATCATGCCCGTGATAAGCGAAAATAGCAGCCGACGCCCTCCATTACACTTGTGATTAGTGGAAACAGAAGCTAACGCGCCCTTGATCACGTTCGTGATAAGTGCAAACAACAATTAACACACCCTCGATCACACTCGTGACTATCTAACAATAGTGTTCGACACGCAACTCAACTCGTAGGTAGAATTTCTTATTTTGTTATTTTCATTTTATTAGTTAAATTATTTATTTTTTCTAACTTATTTATTTTTCAGTGCAAGTTTTTATTGTTTTCATATTGCGTGTTTTTTTTAGATGATCTCAATTTTTAATAAATTTAACTCAATTACATTTGTAACAAGATCATGTTTCTTTTTTTTTTTTTGGAAAATAAACGTATTTAAATCATATCTTATCGTTAGGATTTAAGAAAGATACTTTTTGACACGTAGATGTTTTGAAAAATAAAAAATCTCAAATGGAGTTTTTTTTCAAAAAGATTTAATTAGTTAGAGTTTTTTTATTTAATTCAGAAAAATTATATTTCTTAGGTTTTTTTTCTTAAAATAATAAATTGATAAAAAAAATATAAATTTGGCTCGATTTTCGAAAAAAAATAACCCATTCACTAAAAATTTTATAAAAAAGAATTACAGTTGGTTTGATCCTAACTAGGGGGTACGTAGATACCTTTGGGGCAACCGTCTAAAAAAAAAAAACATTTTCCCTTTTTCTTAAAAAAAAATTCGTAATAAAAATCATTTTTAGTTACATTTTGTGAATTTAGGTATATTTTTAAAATTTTTAGAAAAATTACAAAAATAAAGCCTATTAGTTTTTTTTTTTAATTTTTACATGGTGACTTAGTTTTAATAGGTTAGCCCCCAAACCCAATTTTCTCATTTAATTTTTTAAAAATTAATATTTTTTAGAATATTCCTAAACTAGTAGTTAAATTAGGATTTTCCTACCGGAAAACCCTAAATAAACACTAATTTTATTTTTTTTACTAGTTGAATTGGTTGGTGACTCCATATTTTTTTTAAAAAAAAATTTCTTCCTTAGTTTAACTCCACTAATTTATATTAAGCGGGCTAAACTTAATATAAGTTAAATTAAGGAAACCGAAATATGACTTGACAATCATCCTCCTTGCTAACTTGAGTGTTTGATAAATATGTAAAATTATACATTTATCTCCACTTAATTACGGTACTGTTATGTATTTCATAATGCTTTTATTGTGAGCTATGTTTAGAAATCATGAAAAATACAATTTTCTTGGTCAGCTATATAAATAGTGAGAAAAATGATTAAAATATGACTCAAATAACTGTTATAAACTCATGTATTCATATTATAATTGTATGCCTTTTTATATGTGAGTTTATGCAATTTATGACCAAGCAAAGTCTTTATGTAATAGCTGCAATTGAGTAACCAGCAAATTAAGTTCAATCCATGACCAATTCGAGAGCTCTACATGAATGAACCAAATTCTACAGTAGAATACTTCATCCAAGTAAAGAACTAAGCACTTCCAATAGCTACACACCAAGGAGCATGCTAAACCTAGTGCTCAATTGGTGCTACAACACACTAATAGTAACTCCATCTCAAGTGGACAACAGTTTGAGCACCTAAAAAAAAAAATCAGCAACATGATGGCACTCTACAACCAAGCACAACAGCTACAACACTCCAACCAATAGCAAAAGTCCACTTCGAGCTCAGCAACTCTAACCAACAATTGAGCTAAAACAAACCGTGAACAACAACAGCAACAAAGAGTGTATCTTCACTCTCTAACAACTCTAAGCATCAGCTCGAAAGCTCTCCAAACTCAACACGATCAGCTACAACAATTTACATGCCAAGCATTCGAGAACATCAGTTGCAACTGATCAGCAGCCCATACACCAAGTTTTACATGCCATGATGAGGCAGCAAGTTGAAGTCCAAATGAGTAGCTCCTCTTTTGGACTTTAACTTAACTCAAGAGAAACAAAACAAGCCCAATGTTCATTCACGTCAACAAATCAAGGCAGCTATTAACTTTTGTGGACCAAGAAGGAAATTTCTCTGTCAAGAATATTTAGAGCAATGCCGAGAATTCCACTTGATTCCAACTTGAGAAGCACAATTGAACCGAGCTACACAAGCCATGCTACTATCAACACATACTGATGTAGAACATTTGCCCTTCTTGACTGCCCAAATTATTATTTTTTCATCTTACAATTCTTCATTGAGACCAACTTGTCTTATCTTATTTTGGACACACGCACTATTTCATTACTTTCTCTTGATTTGTTTAAAAGGTGACATGGGGGTTAACTACTGGAATTTGTAAGAGAGCTCCTTAAGTCTATCTATGACAGTAGCTACATTGCAAGCAGACTTTACGAACAAGGATAGCCAGGATCAGAGCAACCAAGCAACTAGCGAAACTTGAGTTCTCTTTCAATTTGAGCACACCAAAGATAGCTTCAGTTGCAACAAAACTAATCTCCTCATGTACAAGGGCAGCATCAGTGGAGTTGAGCTCTTTAACTCCTCATAGCAGCAACAATTCAAGACAACCAAAGTGTAGTAGACCCGAACTCTCCAACTTGCAGCAGCTGAACTTCAAGAACTCTATGCCATAAAACTAGTAGCAACTTCAATCCAAGAAATATCAGCTGCTAGGCTAAGCACCTCCAGCAACTACTAGCCAAGAATCAAGTTCCACCGATCAGCATCTCGGAGGGCAGAATATCAACAAGTCAGCAGCTAGACCCGAAACTTCCAAGTTGCAGTAGCCTGTGCAAGCAAAAATTCAGCAACCGAGGGCATCCAATGATACCAAGGACAACCGAGAGAGGAACAATTCTATACAAATGCAGCAGCTCTGGAGCAAAAGCACTTTATTGGCACTTAACCATAATTGAAAATAGACCCTCATTTTTCAAAGTTGCTGTAATTGCAAACTTATACTAAGACTGAATTAAACTAACAGCAATTTCTTTTCTTCTGTGTAGATCCGAGCTCCTTCTCCCAACCGCCCACATTGAGGCCGAGAAAATCAATGCGGAGCCTCTTTACTTCAACAACCAACCAATAGCTCCCTCATGAGAACAAAATAGCATCCACTCCATTCAGCAGAGTCGAAAAAGAGAAAAACAGTAGTAGCCCCTTGCGCTAAGTAAGGTCCAACCGAACCAACAAATGCTAAGTTGTTGTCCATTTCGAGCTCAGCAATCACTGCAGCAGCTCTTAGCCGGGACGCTCTCCAAGCAACTGCAGCAACTCCCCCTCCTTCGTTGAATTCGCAGCAGGTCGTGGACTCTAACTTGCAGCAGAATAGAGCACTGTTCGACTAAAAGCTAGTTACGCGAACAATTCTCCGAAAGTAGCAACTCGCGGTGACTAGCACCAACCAAACAGCACCTAATCTGCCAAGAAGTTCCATGTCACAGCAGCAACTCCTTGCAACATGAACACTCCAACGAGCAAGGACCAAGAACAGGATGAAGTCAGCAAGTGTGGGTCTCTTTTAATAAAACAGCTCGAAGAAAGCTTGGAAAGTGATGTCTGTTTTAGTTATTAGGATAGGGCTTGGACTTTAATGCTATATTTAGCCGATTTATACATCACGTGGAGCGTCAGAAATTCATGTAAAGAAAAGCTTGATCTTGCTACGTGAGAAGGAATATCCCATCTCATGAATTAGCCAGTGGGTTATATTTAGAAAAGCCCAGTCACCTATAAACACGAAGGGAAGAGCCTGGATAGAAAAGCGGAGCTGACAAGGGCACAAGGGAGAGGGGAGCTGAAGATATACAATTGAGAATACACAGTAGCTTTGGGGGGAGGAAAATACAGTAGCCGAAAAAAAGAAGAAGTCAGCAGGGACGAGAGAAAACATCAGTAGCTTAGGGATTTTTTTTTTTACTTAGTTTAGTAGTGACCAGAAACTTTATTATGTATTTTATTAATTTGATTATGCTGTGTTTAATTTCAGGACTTTAAATCATTTTGTTCTAACTCGTTAGAGAACAACTCCATGCTCTAAATGAATCGAGATATACCGATTGTTGTATCGAGTTTCGGAATTGAATATATCGATCAAGGTGTTTTCTTTTTCTCATTATTTCAATTTAAATATATCTTGATTCATTTAGGTTTTTAGGTTTTGCGACATGATTTAGTATTTAATTTAATTGGGTTTTATATCGATGGATTTGATGAATTGAAGTGTTCATGTATTATTTTGATGTCTATATTGAGTGTTTGGACATTTTTCTATTATGTTCATCATCTAGTTATTTAGTATGTGACCATTACTTTTAGTTAGATAGAGTTATAGGATATTTGAGAGGGTTTTAATAACTTATATTGAATATAGCTTGAATTTTTGAAATAACTTGTCATAAGAATATATAGGTTTTAATTAAATTCTTGAACTTACGCACTTAATGTGATTGGAAGTATGGTTCAGGTCACGGGGACATACTTAAACCATATTTTTAACTAGAATAATAAATTCAATATTAGCGGATTATTATTTACTCGATAATTATAGATAAATTGTCTTAACATGTGAATTTATACTATAATTACAATTGCATTACTCCGAGAGGTGGGCGAGTTTTAGTGAGTTTAGTTAAATCCCTTGTGGTCAATTTCAAATATCGATTTAAGACATCACATCAATTTAAATGAGAATAGATTTACAAATCCCAGTTTGATCTTTTTTTTCTCTTAAACTCGAGACCCTCATAGTGCAACTAGGACATTTGGTTTAGTATTCATCTTGTTATTCAACTTTCACTCACTTTTAATTCAGTTATTGATAGCTTAGCTAAAGGAAAAATTCAGATAATTTAGTACTTAGCACGTAGCTCCTTGTAGAATACGACCTTGACTCACTGTTCATACTACTTTCACCACCCAATACACTTGTAGATTCACACACTCACATTTTTAGCGACTACAGTTTCTTTGCAATTGGTTGATAGGAGTATCAAGCATCCAAGGGGGATAGCGGAAGATGTACTAGTGAAAGTGGACAAGTTTATCTTCCTGACTGATTTCATTGTTCTGGACATGGAAGAGGATTGGGAGATACCCTAGATCTTGGATAGGCCGTTTTTTGCCACCAGTAAGGCCTTGATTGATGTGGAAGAAGAAAAGTTGACACTTAGGGTTATGGATGAGTAAGTTACATTTAGCATTTTTTGAGCCTTTAAACACCCAACCGAGAGTGATTTTTGCTTCCATATTGTTACGCCCCGAAGTCGTAGAGTCGCAACAGTCCCGCCGTGTAAACCATTCTATGATAGTAACTGGCCTCACAGTGCCTACCATAGACACAATCTACACAAGGAGTCGACGACTCATCGCTTTGAAGTAAACAGTTCGATTAATAATTATACTACAATTATGATAAATATTACAATTTCTAATAAACATAGATAATTATAAGTAGGTCCACAGAGCTTCCCAGGAAGTTTTACATAATCACCACAGTTTACTAATTTACAGAATGACTATCAGTCTTTAACCTTTAACTACAAGGTCAGTCTAGTCTAGTTACACATTATACTAAGTAACTTGATCCTCACACCCCTGGCTTCAAAAGGACTAACCTCTGGGTAATTGTAGGGCGGCATAGTACTTGAAGTGATCACAAATCAGAACCTGCAAAAAGATCTATAAGGATATAAGCAACTATAGCTCAGTAAGTTGAATTGGAGACTCATGAATACATACAAGCACAAACAGGGTTATCAAACAATTATTTTCATGCAATGCAACAATCAAGTGTCATCGCACAACGTAGTCCGGTCCGTTGTGAAATCAGAGAAATTTCACCCGCTCCAATCCGGGTTGAGGAGTTCCATGTTATGCAGCAGCTCACAACCAAACCCAAGCTTGTGCAATGGAGACCTCGCTCCTCCCGCGACTACCTTCGAACCATTGACTTCACCTCCGCCGCGACCTCTTTTCCTGTCACTTAATTCGACTGAGGATGAAGAAGGGACCATTTTGCAATCTTGCGCTATGATCTCCTAACGGGTTGCAATGCATGATATTTTTTGTTATTAGGGTACACTAAGATTATATTCCGTTTAGGGTGTTCAAACAATTTCATACCAATTCAATCAGTCACAAATCACTCACAAAGCAAGTTTCAGCACGAATTCAGATACATCAAACACATACGTAAGCTACTTACAATCACAAGCATATACAAGCCTAAGTCTCCGAGTACTACAAAACTAGTACTCTATTACAATAAGTAATAACCCAACTTACTTGAAATTGCTCGATCACTCGATCCCTTAGTCGCGAGCTGATTTGTCTCTGGGTGTCTTATAATACAAATAGGTCTTTTTAATACTTATATTTTATGGATTCTTATTCTAATTCATAATGTAACTCATTTTCCCCATGTATACCTATAATGTACTAATGATTCGTTGTACTCTATTTCGGGGTTCGAATCTTAAACTAGATTCTAGTTTTAATTCCTAAGTCTTAAATAGGCTCGAATCCTAGCGTAACATTAATCACATTACGCTCGGGTATTCAAATATCCTATTGGGTTGTAATTTGGTATTCTAAACCATTCGGTACACGCTAACCCTAATTGAGGTATCGTATTTATTCCCGATGTGTGAAAATCTTACATTTTGAGATATTTACTTAAAATTAAATATTATTTCAGATTTATTATTTTTCTGATTTCTATTATAATATTATCTAAATAACTCTAATTTTGTAGATTTATTAATTTACAATTTCACTTATTACTAATTTCTTACATTACTTACCTAATTTCCCTAATTAATCATACTTAATACTCCAAAGGCTAGGATTAAGGTTTCACTTCAGAGATTAACATCCCTAAACATCTAATTAAGATCTAAATCAGTAATTAACATCCTAATCACCTAATTAACCCCAAATCACCCAATTTTTCCATCATTTTAGAGCTAAAAATTAACTTAAACATTTCGAAAATTAATTTTAAAAAAATGGCTTCATAGCACTGTTCTACATCATATGAGTATCCTATAGAAAAATTTTAAGCTCCAAATTACACTCCTAAGCCTATTTATTTTTCGGTTTAATTATGCTCGGTTTTGAACAATTTGTTAAGAACCCTATATTTTCAGACATAATTAAACTAAATAAATATTTTTCCCTAAATCTACATACAATAAAACCTCAGAATAACAAGTTTCATAATTTTCTAGGCAAAATAACTAATTTTACAAAATTATTCAAAAATCAGGGTGAATAAATGACTAACCGGTTCGAAGCTTTCTGGCCGTCCAAATTCGGTCCAAGGTTGTCGGCCGGTCCAGGCGGTGGTTCTAGTGTAGGGTGGTGGTGGTGGTTCGGTCCCAGGTGGTGGGTTTGGTTCACTTGCTCAATCTGCATAGTTTTCTTTTCTTTTTTTTTTTTATTTTCTGGATTTTCTCTCGATTTTTTTCAGTGTTCCTATTTTTCTCAGATACTAAACTGACCAAATGACTTCTGTAATTTTTTTCCTTATTTATAGACATTTGTTGTAATTAATATGCATTAATTTGACAAGACTTTGCCCAATTTCCTTGATTTTTGGCTTTTAGGTTGTTCAAATTTTATTGGTTGATTTTTCTTTTGCAGCTTTGGACCTGCCACGACCTGATTTAGATCATCTTATCCTCTTCTAATTTTTTTCTGATTTTTCCATAATTATTTTATAATTTTCTTTAATTATTTGCTTAGTTTTTGGCCAATTTAGGTAATTTTACATATTTTTATCTACACGTAATTACATGTGGGGTACACGTGAACATTCCTAATTATTATTTTGGTCATTCTAAAATTTTTAGTATACATATAATCTATCTCTAGTAATTTATTAGTTATTATATTACACTTTTCGCCTTTTTGGTAATTAGTAATTATTATGCTTAAAATTTGAAAATTTTATAGTCTCCTATTTTACTACTTATTTTCTTAAATTTAAGTTTACGGGGTCATTTTGACTAGTATTTTTCTAAATAGTTTATAATTTGGGTTTGATTGGATCTTTTAACCGATCGCCCTAAACCTTGGGTTCTAAGTTCAATCCTACGGTTGCTTGGCTCAACTTTAGGGCTTACACATATTGACTTAGTTGATTGGCTAGTGGAGGAGTTTAGAGATGAGCACTTTCATATGAGTGGATATGATAAGCATGTGTTGGCAAACAATTGGAGTGATGATGAGGATGAGCATGATTTCACACATGACACAACTAATGGTCAAGAGAGAGTTGAGACAGAAGAAAATGAGATTATGAGAGAAAATGATGTCACAAATGTTGTTGAGCATGATTTGATTAAGAGTGATGATGAGAGAGCAGTGATCATAGAAGAGAATAGTGAAGATGAGGTTGTTGCAAGTTCACCAGTGGGTAGAGCTACAAGAATTTGGTTAAGGCCATCTAGATTTGAAGAATTAGGAGTTCATATTGAGAGGCCGGTTCCTTCCATAGTTGAGCCTCCCAAACTTGAGTTGAAACAATTACCTATTCATCTCAAGTATGCTTACCTTGGAGAGAATGAGACACTACCAGTCATTGTTTCAGTAGATTTATCCCAAGAACAAGAGAATCAATTGATTGGAGTGCTTAGAGAGCATAAGGAGACCATTGGTAGGACTATTGCTGACATTCATGGGATCCATCCATTGGTTTGTATACATTAAATTCTTATGGAATCCAAATGCAAACCAACGATTCAACCATAGAGATGACTCAACCTTAATTTGAAGGAAGTGGTAAAAAAGGAAGTTTTGAAGCTTCTTGATGCTGGGATTATTTATCCCATATTAGGCAATAAGTGGGTGAGTCCTGTCCAAGTGGTGCTAAAGAAAGGGGGTACGACAGTGAATTAAAATAAGAAAAATGAATTGATACCTACCCAGACTGTTACTGGATGGAGGGTATGTATTGACTAGGTATATTAAATGATGCCACCCGTAAAGACTATTTCTCATTACCCTTCATAGACCATATGCTTGAGAGACTAGCGGGGCATGAGTATTATTGCTTTCTTGATGGATATTTTGGATACAATTAGATACCCATTGCCCTAGAGGATCAGGAGAAGACTACATTCACTTGTCCTTATGGCACTTTTGTATTCAGGCGTATGCCTTTTGGTCTTTGTAATGCACTTACCACATTTCAAAGATGTATGATGGCATTTTTCTATGATATGATTGAGAAATGCATTGAAGTCTTCATGGATGACTTTGTATTTGGAGCTTCCTTTGATAAGTGCTTAGAGAACTTGTCATTCGTGCTTAGGAGATGTAAAGATACTCACCTGGTGTTGAATTGGGAGAAGTGTCACTTCATGGTGCAAGAAGGGATAGTGTTTGGCCATAAAATCTCAAGAAAAGGAATTGAAGTGGATAAGGCCAAAGTGGAAGTCATTGCAAAGTTGTCACCACCTGGGAATGTTAAGGGAATTCGGAGTTTTCTTGGTCATGATGGGTTTTATAGGAGTTTCATTAAGGATTTTTCCAAGATTACTAAACCTCTGTGTACTTTGTTAGAGAAAGATACTCCATTTTCATTTGATGAGGCATGCCTTTGAGCATTTGAGTTGTTGAAGGAGAAACTAACTATAGCACCTATGATTGTGGCACCTATTGAGCTTATGTGTGATGCTAGTAACATTGCAGTTGATGCTATACTTAGCTAGTGGAGGAATTGAGTCTTTTAAGCGATTTACTATGCTAGAAAGATGCTTAATGGCGCTCAGTGCAACTATGCCTCAATAGAAAAGGAGTTACTAGCTGTAGTATTCACTTGTGACAAATTTAGATCATATCTCATAGGCTCTAAGGTCACAGCCTATACAGGCCAATCTACGCTCAAGTACTTGTTAGTGAAATCAGATGCAAAGCCTAGGCTTATAAGGTGAATCCTTTTGCTACAAGAGTTTGATATTGAGATTCGTGACAAAAAGGGTACTAAAAATGTAGTAACTGACTATCTTTCAAGGGTTGTAAATGAGAAAGATTAGTTACCAATCAATGAAGTCTTTCTCGATGAGCACCTATATGCAGCTTTAATTAAGGATCTACCGTGGTATGTAGATATAGTAAATTACTTGGTTAGTGGCATTTTACCATATAAGATATCTCATCACCAGAAGAGGAAGTTCTTATCTAAGGCAAAAAGGTACTTTTAGGATGAGCCATACCTGTTTAGGAGTTGTGTTGACCAAGTGATTAGGCGATGTGTACTAACATTTAAAGTTGCTAACATACTTCACCATTGCCATAGTTGTAAAGTTAGTGGTTATTTCAGTGTTGAGAGGACGGCTTCCAAGGTGCTTTAGTGTGGAATTTATTGGCTTACCTTATTTAAGGATTGTCGTGCTTTTGTGCTAGCCTGTGACCAATGCCAGCGTTTAGGGAACATATCAAGGAGGCATGAGATGCCATAGCATGGTATTCTAGTGATTAAGATCTTTGATGTTTGGGGGATTGACTTTATGGGACCATTTTCGTCATCCCTCAACAATAAGTACAGCCTTGTTGCTCTTGATTATGTATCTAAGTGGCTTGAAGTAGTGGCTCCCTTAATTAAGGATATAAGAGGAGTACTTCACTTCTTAAAGAGAAACATCTTCACTAGGTATGAGTCACCACGAGCGATCATTAGTGATGGGGGCTCTCACTTCTATAATAAGTAGTTTGACAATTTATTTGCAAAATATAGAGTGAGACATTAGGTAGCCACACCTTACCATTGTCAAACAAGTGGAGTTGTCAAATCGAAAGCTAAAGCGAATCTTGGAGAAAACTGTTAATGCCTCAAGGAAAAATTGGTTGCTTAAGCTTGATGATGCACTTTGGGCTTACTGAACCGCTTACAAGAACCCAATTGGTATGTCCCCATATTGCATGCTCCTTGGCAAGGTGTAGCATCTCCCAGTGGAGTTGGAGCACAAAGCATATTAGGTAATAAAATTCCTCAATTTTGATAGGCAAGCTGCTGGGAACCACATGTTACTCCAATTGAATGAGCTAGATGAGTTTAGGAATGAGACTTTTGAGAATGCTCAATTAAGAGTTCAAGGAAGGACAAAAAGTGTTGTTGTATAGCTTTCGTATGAGGTTATTTCCCGGTAAGCTGAGGTCTAGGTGGTCAGGACCCTTTATGGTTACCAAAGTCTTTCCCTATGGAGTTATGGAGATAAAAAAGGATAGTGAGGAACCTTTTCAGGTCAATGGTCACTAGCTTAAGCACCTTTAGGAAGGGGAAACTTTGGACAAGAGTGAGAGAGGTTTGGATCTTCATGATCCAGGATAAGCACAAGACAAAAAAACAAAAGTTTGACTGAAGACTCTAAACCAAGCGCTGAGTAGGAGGTAACCTACTATTGCGTCTCTTTTGTTTTATCTATGTTTGCTTTCCTTTCAGTTTCCCATGTTTGTGATGTTTTAGTTTTCTTTTGTTCTGTTTGGATGCTTTCTCATGTTCATGTCCACAAAGGTTGCATCGACCACTTCATAGTCTATGAAAAGAGTCAAATACAATGGCTAAGTTAATGCTGCCAAGTAGAATAGCAACAATAGACTTAGCAGCAACAACAACATAATCGGCAAAATAATGCTCCTATAAACGACTAAAACCATCAAGGAAGATGAGGACAAGTGAACACCAAATTCGGGGAACCTAGCCTCCACTTGAACACTATAGCCATGGTGCCCCAATACGAGGTATACCTTATAAGAACAAAAACGCTAAGGACAAACATGTAAATCAGTTTCACTTATGAAGATGAGCAAGGCATCGACTTCCCTCATTGCAACGCTCCCATAATAAATGCCGAAATTAAAACGTTCATTGATAGTAGGAGCTCAACGAATATACTCTTCTACACTGCCTATGAGCAAATGAAAGACTAGTTGGATGGACCCCTTTAACCAAACAAGCACAACCTCACATGCTTTAGGGGAGGAAAACCTATGCCTACCAAAGGAATCGTTACCCTCTTAGTATAATTAGGTGACAACGAACACGTTGCCACATAGTCCATCAACTTCTTCGATGTTGATCACCGGTTGCCATACAATGTAATTTTAGGCCGATCAAGCATTATAAAGTTTGACATGCTCATCGGCTAAAGGTGTTTGAAAGTGAAATTCATGACACCAATTGGAGTTGGTGAAGCTTGAGGGAAATAGACGTTATCTAGATCCTTCTACCTTAAAGCCCAAACCAGAGACAATGTCATGAATATAAAATGCACCAGCATCATAGCCTCAGCACCACGAGGATTGCCAATTGAGAAAACTATAGAAATCGAGCTTACGAACACCCTAGAAATAATGAAAAGAACCGAGACAAAGTTGCCTAACGATAAGAAAGCTAAGATAACATAATTCCTCAAATAACACATGGATGTATTCGCGTTTGCCTTGAAAGATATGCTAGGAATTATCAACATATCCAAGGCCGCCCATCATCTCAATGTTGACCCCAGAGTCTGCCCATTCAAGCAAAAGAAGTAACATTTTGCCCCGGAGTACTGGGCCACAATTGAGCAAGAAGTGCAAAAGCTGCTATAAGCTGGCTTCATAAGGCAAGAGAAATAACCCAACCTCACTTACGAACATTGTATTTGTAAAGAAAGCCAGTGGTAAATGGCAAATGTGCATAGATTACATCAACTTCAACAAGGTATGCCCTAAAGATTGTTTTCTTATCCCCCATATTGACTAACTCATCAATTCAACATCCAGACACACATTACTCAGCTTTATGGATACCTACTTAAGATATAATCAAATCTGGATGGCTCCTAAGGATAAGGTCCACACCTTGTTCGTTACAGACTTTGAAACCTATTACTATGAGGTTATTCCCTTTGGCTTAAAGAATGGTGGTGCGACATATCAAAGGCTTGTTACCCCTAAATTCAAGCTACAAATTGGTAGGAATATTAAAGTCTATGTAGATGACATGATTGTAAAGAGCAAAGATAGGAGATGCCACATCAAAGACCTTTCAGAAATATTCTAAACGCTTCACCAGTACAAAATGAAGCTGAACCCCCAAAAATGCACTTTGGGGTAGTATCTAGGAAGTTCCTTGGTTTCATGGTGACAAAGCATGGAATAGAAGCTAACTTAGACAAGATTAAAGCAGTTTGGGACATACAAGCCCTTAAAACCATAAAGAAAGTGCATTGCCTAACTGGAAGAATAATTGCCCTAAATAGATTTGCGTTTAGAAGTGCCGATAAGTGCTTAGAATTCTTTAAGTTACTGAAGAACCCTGCTGAGTTCAAATGGATGAACAAATGCTAAAGAGCCTTTGACAACCATAAAGGCTTCTTGGAAAGCCTACCCTTACTTTCGAAGCCTATATATGGCGAAGAGCTATACCTTTACCTCGCCGTTAGTGACAAAGCATTGTCATGCATTCTCATCCAAGCTAAAGGACGAGAACATAAGCCTACCCAATGCCTTAGGCTAAATGATGAAATACTCCATTGAGCTTAGTGCCCATAGAGTCCAGTTCCCCTTAGGTAAGCAATCAAGGCTCAAATCCTCATTGATTTCATAGTAGAATACATTAGAGCAAACAAGCCATAACTAGAGCTTGACATACTTATATGGACGCTCTACGTTGATGGCTCCTCTACTAAGGGGGGAAGTAGGGCTGCTATAATGCTACGAAACCCACATGGCACCAAGGTACCTTATGCTCTAAAGTTTGGCTTCCCAACAAGCAACAATGAGGCTGAATATGAGGTGCTCATTGCTATCTTAAAGATCGCTAAAGATATTGAAGCTGAGAAGCTAAACATCTACTCCGATTCCATGCTGGTGGTTTAGCAGGTGAAACGGGAATACGAGACCAAAGGGGAGATGATGATAAAATATTTACTGATAGTCTAAGACTTGTTCGTAAGGTTCACCTCCTGGAAGGTCAACAAGATCCCTTAAGTAGACAACCCAAAAGCAGACAGGCTATCCAGGTTAGCCTCGTTTGTCATTCCCATACAACATAAAGATGATAAACCTCTCTTCATACAGTACATCCTCAAATGGAGCATAAAAGCGTAAGAACCAGAGATCCTCAAGATATATCTAGCAAATCTTGAGCCTTATTAGATGGACTTTATTATGAAACACTTGAAAACGGGAGTGCTACTTGACAACTGGATAAAGGTGAAGAAGCTAGCTTACGCCTTGACCAATTATACTTTCATCAGCAATGTGCTGTATCAACGAAGACAAAGCGTCCCCTTATTAAGATGCCTTTGAAAGGAAGAGGGCACCTATACCTTAAAGGAACTCTATGTAGGAGTATGTAGCAACTACATCCAATCCCAGGATCTACATATTTGAGCACTTAAACTAAGCTATTATTAGCTGACAATGAAGGAAGACGCCAAAGCCCTAATCAAAAGGTACCACCAATGCCAGAAGCATTTACCTATTACCCATGTTCTAAGCTTAGAGCTTCACCCCTTAACGAGCCTATGGTCGTTCACCTAGCGAGGATTGGATGTCCTTGAATCTTTTCCAAAGGTGTCATTAGGTCGAAAATTTATCTTAGTAGTAGTCAGCTACTTTACTAAGTAGGTCGAAGCATTGGCCATGGCAACCATCACAGCTTTAGTCACTAAAGGGTTTGTACTCACCCTCATACTATCCCGCTTTAGAGTACCATATAGCTTGATCACCAATAATGGAAGACAATTCGACAACAATAAGTTCAGAGAATTTTGTGATAAACATGGCATTAGATTTCACTACACCTAAGTCACCAACCCTCAGACCAATGGCCAAGTTGAAGCTATCAACAAGATTGTACTTAATAACCTCAAAAAAAGGGTAGAATGAGCAAGAGGTAGATGGGTCAATGAACTCCCAAACATATTTTGGGGATATTGTACGATACATAGGACCTCTACTAGAGAAACCCCTTTCCTTCTTGCATTCGGCGTAGAAGTTGTTCTCCTAATTGAGCTAGAGCTACTTACCAGTAAGGTCCAACACTTCGACATCAACACCAATCACATAATCCTATAAGCAAGCCTCGATACTATTGAGGAGGTGTGCAATGTTGTGCAAGCTTGAACAACAGCTTACCAACAACAAGCTACCCAATATTACAACGAAAAAGTGAAGCATAAGGTTTTCTTCTCCATATACCTAATATGTAGAAAGTTAGAGGCCACTGGTTTGATTGAAGGGCAGGACAAGCTTAACCCCAATTAGGAAGATCCAGTACAGGTAATAGAGGATGCAAGGAAAGGAGCTTATAAGTTGGAAACCTTAGACAGATCGCCCAACCCTAGAGTGTAAAACGCCGACAATCTGAAGCCCTATTTTTACTAAGTGTTGTAACATGGTTAGAGACATCTTTAACCGTAATCGTAATTAATAAACGATGAGTTCCTTACACTTGTCCAGTGAAATGACAAGTTCCTTACACTTGTCTATCTTTTTATATATCCTTCGCCCACATTAAGCTGCAGACTTGGGTTAATTTCCATCCCCAAGAGTACGCCCCATGTTAATACAAACACTAAAACTATAGGGCCATGAACTTATAAGCAAACATCGATTTCCATTGAGCTCTCCACCTTGGGTCGATTGTCATCTCCAAGTGTGTACCTAAGTTAGTAGCCATACCAATAATATGGGCTACCTCTTATTTTCGAGCACCAACCCCTACTATAGTCCCAACCTTGAGTCAATTCTCATCCCTGAGTGCTTGCTTAGATTAGTATTCACACTAACACTACGAGTTGCATCTACTCCTAAGCTACAGCTTGCATCACGCTCATGACCTTAGGTCGTCTATCGTCTCGAAGTATGCCCTAAGTTAGTAACAATGCTAACATCTTGGAATACTTCTTGTTCTCATGCACTAGAGCATGCCAATAAGTAAAAAGGAGAAGAAAAGCAAGCTAAGCAAAGGTACACAAAGAAGCATATTCAAAAATAGAAATTCCATTGGTCAAAAGAGGAATACAAGGCCTTTCGGATTGGCATTCTGACCTTGAGTGCATACAACAACAAAAGTAGAATTATAAAGGCCATTTCTACCTTACTGTCTAGGAAGAGGTCTTCCCCTCTTCTCTCAACTTCGACTTTGTCGTTTGTACCCATTTCTCCAAGAGAAATTGCTCTCAACTTTGATTTAACCCGCGACCTCCATCGAGATAAGTGTGACTACATCCATAGGTTTCAGTTGGGCTAAGCTCTGAGACCGAGGGGCCTCGGCAGCTCTCAACTTCTAAAGGAAGGTCCTCGCTCTACTTAGGTGAGATGACCATCTATAGAAGCAACCTAGAGAGAATGGGGATATTTGATCTAACCACTCCATCTAGGCTACCTACGGAACGGTAAAGAAAGCTCAAGGATGTCACTTCAAGCTCCTCTAGTTGGCCTTGGTTGGGAAACCAAGGTGGGAAAAGAGGCCTCTTTTGTTGCCTTAGTCATCACAGTAACCCCCCACTTATACGAAAACTTGAGAAGCAGCGATTGAAGGCTTACCCATAACCTCATGTAGACAAATGTCCTTGCAATGAGGTTGCATTAGTGAGATGAGAAGATGAATCCTTGGTTTCGCCCCTATACAGCCAAATATGGCTCGGATGGAGACTTGACCGAGAAGCACACGTAAAATCTCCTGACTACTATTAGGGATGCACCTCTCAGCATCGGGCAACTCTTTACACCTCATGATTACAACTCGAAGGAAGACAATTGGATTCTCCTCTCGTGCTCATACATCCTCTCCATCTCTTTGATCACCCTCAACTTACTCATAAACAAGCAAAGTCCAACCTACAGCTTTCAATTAACACATTAATAGAGGGCCCACGTACCCTTTATATAGAGGGCTTGAGTTAATCTTAACTGTCCATTCAACATTCATCTGACAACCTAGAAGTAGAGGAAGTCCAACCGACCCTTATAGGGATGTTAATGCACCATACTAGCATTAAATGGCTTCCAAAAGGCACTCTACCCAAGATGGTATATTTGTCGTGCACACTCTGCCTAAAGTGGTACGATTGTCGAGCGCATGCCCTGTGCAAAGGATTGTATGATACCAGAAAAGATTCAATAGAGTTGACTTGCTTAACCTACGAGATTGCATGACGTTAGGAAGGATACATAAGAGTAAACATACTTCCCCCAAAAGACCGTACGACACTAAAGGAAGTCTACCCAAGCCAACCCGTTAGTCCTACATGTCATGCCTAACTGCATCAAGCGTTGAGCATAATAGGGGACTTTGACAAAGAAAAGCTAGATCAAATGATCATCGTTAGTGCTCAACTCATACCAAGAACGGGTAAGCCACCGACCTTTAGGGTTCCATACCATATGTGCTTGGCTCACTACGAGGACAAGCAATACAAATGACTTAAACCATCACCTAGCTAGAAACAACGAGGTTAATAGTACAACACAACATAAGAAAATAGCAAGGAAAGGAGATAACGGTGGATTCAAAAAGGCATGAAGATAGTTCCATTAAGTACCTTGATTCTGTACATTAATAAAAGGGGGAAAGGGAGAACACTCCTTTACCCCACTTCGAGAGAAAACAAGAAAAATGGGCACACCACCTGATAAAGTAGGTTAGGGGAAAAAAAATCAAGAAAGACAATAGCTAAGGCCACCTTAGCCTAATCAACTACGACGCTCTTATCCACCCCCTCTTCTCTACAATCAGCATCTCCAGTAGCCTTCTCATCTTCCTTACTGCCTATAGAGCTTTCACTAAACAAATCACCAAAGTCTCCCTTCTCACTAGAGTCGACCACCTCAGGGTCGTCCAACTAATCAAGAAAAGATAGGTTTGCTCGAGGGAAATGCTTAGACACTTGCTTTCAAGCCTCCACAGCCACAGTGAAGCTGATGTTGGTCAGTGCCTTTCTCCCCAAAGGGGTTGTCCAACATCACAAAGAAGATGTCCTACTTTGATAGACAAACCTTGACCTGTTAGTAACTTTGCTTCCTCACGGACAAAACTTGCACAAGTATCCTTTAGCTCTTTCTTCTTTCCCTCGAGCTCTACTTGTAGTTTGATGACCTCCTCCCCGGAGGCCTTGGTAAAAATCTTGGCTTCCTCTAGCTTGGCTACCAATTTCGACATATGTTCCTTAAGCTCTTGGCACTACCGCTCCAAATTTGCACACATGGTAGAAGCATCCCCATGCAACTTCTTCTCCTCCTTAAGGGCCCCTCGAAGTCGTCTTACCTCAAACCTCACATCATGCCTCCTCGACCCCTAATACCCATGGTTATGTATGAGCATATACTCGAGCATGTTGCAAAGCTGCAATAAGCATAAAATTACCTTTATTAGAAAGTCACTCTAGAACACTCGTATAAAAACAAGAAAGAAATATACCTTGCCATGCCTCCTAAGTGGCTCTACTAAGGCTTCAAGATCACTTTGCCTAGCGAATAGGTGCCCAAACCTACTTGCAACTCTTCATCCCTTTGTACAGGCCTTACCCCTATGCTAATGGAAAGCTCTGGCTCTTAATGCACTACGAGTTGCTTATCCCAAGCCACCAAATGCCGAGGCTCCTCGTCGTCAAGAACCTCCATTGCTTGAACCCCAATGCTCTAAGGAGCCACCTTCGAATCCATACGCTCCTCATCTTAATAGGGCTCCCCAACTTACTTGGCATGACCACCATCGACGCTTGTCTCGAACCCCTGCCCATACTTTGCAAAATAAGGACACCTTTAGGAATAGCCCCTCTAATACGCCCGATCGCCTTGGGAAGAGTCTGTCGACTGCTTTTCCTATCCCTACTCTTCTTCACTGAGCGAGGTCACAAGGTCTCACCATCCCCCTTTGTCGCAAGTTGCTTCCTCTTCTTACAAACCTCCACCTCTTGCTATTCAATCTTAGCTTACATGACCAACATCTTTTGCTTCACCTTGTCTAAAGCTATCTGCATAGCTATGATAATAAACATAAGGTTCGTGCAACAAATCCAACAAATACGGTTGCATTTACTATGCCGAGGACAAGCAAGTCCAACGTCCCTAATAACGATGGCGATGATGCCACACGCCAGATACCCAACCAACTCTCCCCGATAGGAGTAAAAAGACACTTGTCTTGAACCTAAACAAAGGCTTATCCTCGAAATTCTTCCTATAGATCGTTAGTGGACAAAGCTTTTTCCACCTAGCAAGGTCTAACACCTCATTTCTCACAGCATCATCCTCGACCCCTAAACATTTGATCACCTTGTCGTGGATAGGTACATTCCAAATCTTCAAAAAATCTACTTGCTTAATCATCCAGATATGGAAGAAATGTTCCTTCCAATGATCTACCTTGTTCGGTAACTTGTCAAAAACTTTTATTAGACTACCTTGATTGGAGAAATAAACCCAACCATCTGAAAATCCCTTCACTTGGAACAAGTTCTTGAACAGTCAAGCTATCGACCTGCAATTGCTACAAGCATATAACCTCAAACGCAAGCAGTTGCGCCTATGCATTTGCACTTAAAGAACTAAGCACCACTTGGAAGTACTTGAATACTTCAATAAAAAACTCTAAGAATGGTAACCATAACCCTAATTCGAAAGGCTTTGCATACATCGAGAAAGACCTCTCGTCCCTTATCTCGAAGGCCCTTTCCCCAAGTACGGGCAACTCCAACCACCAACCAAGAACCTCCCTCACAACCTGATTGACTAACCTTAAATGTGTCTCATCCAGCTCATAATAAGCTCAAGCACATACCTTCTCATTAGTGTTTGTTGTATGAAGAGCCAACTCTTCCTTCTCGTCCTCATCATTGGGTACATATACATTCCGAGGCCATCCATTCACCCAATTATTCCTTTTTAACCAAGATAGTAGCACACCATCACCTTCATTTGTCACTGCAGTTATGACCATTACTTCGAGGGAGTAGGGTTACCACCCCTTTAGTCGACCACCTGCTCGTAATCTTTACCGAACATTCTTGAAATGGACCTGTGTGAGGACTCACCTTGAGATTCCATCACACTCTGATATGCCATTTTCGAAGATTGGGAGAAAATTGAATGAAATAAAACTTAAGGCTCAACTCATGAGTTTGAATTTTGGCAGAGCTTTTGCTTAGTGAATCATAAAAGTGCAAAATTGAAGCTCCCAAGACCCCCTCATATAGAAAGCCAGAAAGGGACGTTAAACGGTTTCTCCCACTCTTAGAGTATGTACCCCTCAAAGGGACGTATGTTGCATCCTAACCACATACGTATCCCACTTCTTCGGTGAACGGCCAGGATTGGTGCATGCCCATAGATTATTGACATGGCCACCTATCAAGCATACACACGTGCAGCCATCTCGTACAAGGCCATAAGTGCGTACTACCCTTTCTAAGAAAAGTAATTATGGCACCTTGGGTACCCCAACAGTTGCATCATATTGCTCAGATTAGGCGACCTGACTTAAAATGACAAGCATTACGTTACAGTCAAATGCAAACAAGCCTAGCTTGGGTGGTAATTGTTGTAAATTTGCTTAGTTAGAGGCCCAGTTCTAGCTAAGGCTCATTAGCCTTGGAGATGATCATTCCCCCTGCTCAGACTTCTCATTTGCCTTCGACTCGAAGAAAAGAATGCTAGGAACTGTCCTTTTAAGAACTTGGGTGAGCACAATGCTAAAGTCCTCCTTCTTGTGCACAAAGACCATTATGGTAGGTTAAAGGAGCTCGGAATAAAAGGTGCTCTCCCTCTTCCTGCTCGGGTTAGGCGAACAAAGATGCCCTTAGCCAAACGAGCCTCCTAACATATGACTTGCCTTAAACGAGGCATGCGACCCATTAGGCGAGAATCCTCAATCTTTCTGCTTGAGATCCTAATCATTAATTGTCACATGACATCCATAGTATGGTTAATCCACTCGATATCCCCTAAGGATGTCAGACCTATCGTTTACAAATGTAGCTGCTAATGTGATCATGGCTAACCAACCCTAAAGCTACCATGTCAATTCCATAAAGCATTTCCTTTCTTGCCAACTGCCGGTAAAGCGAACCCTAAGTTGACACTTGTCCAGGCAATCTTACTCCTACTTGATATAAATAGAGAAAAGAGGCCAACTAGTAGGGGATTAGATCTTAACTCTCCATTAGAGGTTAAGTGCTCTCCATACCACACCTAGATACACACATATACCACAAGCTAGCATTCCCTAATCGGGCCTTGAGTGGTCTTCTACCTTAGTTTCTCATTTATACCTTATCGTCCTCCTTGCTAGCTTAAGATTTGGATGGTGCTTGTGGCGCTATCTATAGGGGGCTTTTTTGCAGATCTTCGAGAGCAAGGAGCTAATGGATTCAACCCATACCAAAATTAGTCCAACAAGTCCCATTGAAGTTAGTCCAACTAGATAATAACTTTTTTTTTTTTTAACAAAAACTAAAGACAAATAATGAACACAATAATTATAAAAATAGTGAACACACTAGGATAACTTCATAAATAATGCTAAGTAATCCTTATACATGTTTGCCATTTATTAAATAAAAAAAGAGGGATGGCATGTAATTTATAGTTCACTGTAGATAAGCTTCATACCAAACTACTAGATGTTTCCCACTAAAACTTTGGCTAAAGATTTCACCAGTTTCGTCTAAATAACATCTACCTTATACATAGCCTAAACCAATTATGGATAAAAAGTTAAAAAAAAAAAAAAAGAAATGTTAACCCTAACCAACAAACCAATCACAACGAGATAAAACAAACATAAAATAGAAGATAACTTACTAGATTAATGTGCTAGCTTATGTGATTGTAGCTTTGACTAGGTTTCGATTAGGGATTTATTAAGGACTTCTAATCGTTCTTTAAGAATTAGAGATTTAGTGAGGGGAATGTTTTAACGTTTAGGTATTCTAAATTTATGAATTTGGGTTTCGTATTTTATGGTATCTATTTGGCTTCTTTGTGTTAGGGTTTATGCTAACATTTGGGATAATGATTTTTGATTTAGAGATCTCAATGTTTGAGTCAAGTGTTTTCTACTTTTACTACTTTATTTATTTATTTATTTTTTCAAGTGGAGTATTTTTACTTCTGTGGCTTTTGTTATGTTTTATTATTATTTCTTTTATTCTTATTCCTAGTGATGTTCATGTTTTAACAGTAATTCTAGGTCACCGTATGCATATACAACTAAGGGCCTATATAGGATCAAGTAAACGTCGTTATAACATCCATGTAACAGGTTTACTTAACTGACTTAATCAAACGTAAATGCCTTAATTCTTTAGAAATGTAAATCTTTTATATAAATTTATTCATAAACGTTGATCCATTTTCTTATAATTTTTCCAGATCAACTAAGATCAGTCAGAATAACGAGTTGATAAGTAAAACTGTTAAAGTAGTTCCCACGGGCTGCAACATAGTAGCTCAAGCCTCCGTCTAAATACGATAATGTAAGGTCGTGTAAAAATGTATTTATCTTGTTTTTGACATATTCCGATTCTCCTTTTTATTTTGAAGGACAAGAGAAAACGAAAGCGATTAGCTGTTGTGGTCTTGTGGGTCTCAGACTAGCAATAATATGTACTACGTCACATCAAATGATGGGCTGGAAGAACCTATTCCTCAAGCATGGTCTCTCATTCTCCTTATCGGCACATCTACAAGAGCATGCACTTCTCCTAATCAGTTGTTGGTGCAACGAGCTCCTGTGTGTGTTTTCTTTTCTTTTCTTTTTTTTTAATAAATTTTTTCTTTCCCATGGTTTTGTCTCCTTGATGTACTTTAATTATGAATAAAAAAAATTAATGACACATCTGCATTAGATATTTTAAGTAAGATATGATTACTGGGAACAGGACCACGAACACGAACACATTCTTTTTTTTTTTTTTTTTATCCTTTTTCCATGCGTCAAATCTTTTTGGTATAGACTTGATGTCCATTTAGAAAAAAAGAAGTAGTTTATGTTAAACTCTCTAACTTAACTAGCAAATAAGGTACGGTAAGTTGTCAAGCTACTATATGAATTTCCTATTTGGATCAATTAAATAAAATAAACGAGACAATCGGTTTGGTTTTGAAAATTTAGAAGCAACCATTTTTTATCCAACTAATTTACTAGTCAAGCATAAGACATTTAACGTCTATATATATATATAACAGAGTTGCAAAGATAGAAGATAAATGATTAATAAGAATATTTTAATAAATATTCTTGTAAAATGAGTTATTGCTTCCATTAATTGTCATGTTACTTATTGGTTTTTAATATTACTTGTTAAGAATTTAATAAACGTCCTCATGAAATGCCTTATTGGTTCTATTAATTACCACGTTGCTTATGGGTTTTTAATATTTCTCATTGAGAGATTTTACTTTTTAAATTTTTTTGCACACATATAGTGGTGCAGGAAGCAATGAAATTAGGGTGAGTTAAAAATGGGTATTATGAAACGAAGCACCAATATTTTTTAGAACTTATAAAAACTATGTGATTTTATTTTCTATTTTCAAAACCCACCCTCTTAGAGCAAAATATCCTATGAAAGCAAGTTATTATAAGATTCAAACAATTTTATAGGTTGGGCTTTTATAGGGTTTAGATGGGATGGAGGAGAGAGAGTAGAGTGAGAAATCGTTAGGCATGATTAAAATTATATTTATCGATTTATATAATAATAAAAATAAAAAATTAAATATATTATACAATGTAAAATTTGTGTAGATGTACATGATATATAAGTCAAGAGTAATTATTTTTATTAATATACTATTTTTATTAGATCGAGTTTTTATTTAGGTTTTTTTTATAATAAAAAAAACTAATCCTAAACTCTATAGGGTTTTAAATCATTTCCTAAAATCTGATTCTAAATCTTATATAGTATTATATTGTAGGATTTTTATTAAGTTATCTTATAAGGTTTTTATTAGGTTAAACGAATCGAATATTTTATAAACACCTACCTTGTTGCATTTCTAAATGCACATGCACTATCCACTAGTGATAAATAATCGATAATCTCTCATTTTGTTATAAGTTTAATTGATAATTGCATGGCATATTAAATCGTCATGTCCTGCCAAGGGCTTATCTAATACCGTAGGAATTATAAACCATATAATTTTGGATTTATGGCTTGTCCAATTGTCGGTTTCATGAATAAACTCCGTCATTGCCATCGGAATTATCTATTACAATTATAGAGATCAAATATTATGAGTCATTAGCCCCAGAGGACATGTCTACAATAAGTGACACTCAAGTGATCCCCCACATGGATCACGTAACTTAGCTTTATCCACATCCAAGCAATCGAGAAAATCGAATATAACAAGGTAATGTCTTTTCTTTTCATTTTTTTTTTTTTCATATTTTCGTATCTAGAAATAAAAGTTATATTCTGTAATCCCATTTTTCTATCGGTATTTAATATCCAAAAATACTCGTTGCAAGACTTACCATAGAAAGCACGCTTTAATAATTGACTGGATTTTTTATCTTATGTTCATTTTTCGTGAAAAAGACCAACTGAATTTAAAAGTTTCTCCAATCCTCTAGAGTTAACTTAGTGTAATAGTGATCCAATAATCAATCTTATTTCAAGTAGTATTTAGTTGTTATAACTGTACAGAATAAGAAGAATTTTGGTTTATATAGTATTGAACATAAACTTTTGTAAAGTTCTTTATTTGGTATATATAAGTATTGAACTGAATATCGTATTTTAATACTGATATCCTCAATATTATCTAATATTTATTTAATTATATACTTATATCATTTAAAAAATACCAATTATAAATATTATCTAATATTTATATCCTTAGGTAGCGTTTGGTTATATAATTTTTGTAATACTAAACTGAATAAAAAATTTTGTTCCATGTTTAATTTATAACTTTACTTAGTAATTAAATAAAAAATTAAGCCAATAAACTAAATAAAAGGTTTTGTCCCATTTATACTATGGTACAAAAATGAAATTTATTAGACAAAAAAAAAACCTTGTATTCTCAAAAATACCCTTCCATGTTATTACACTAAATTAATTAACATTATTTTTATTAAATATTAAAAAAATATTTATTTTACAATATATAATTAATTTTTTAATAGCTAACAAATCTACGATTTTTATTTAATATTATATATAATTTGTTTAATTTTATAAATTCAATAATCCATTAGGATCTTATTTCTAATAATTTGAAAATATAATTAAAATATATATTCGATAATATTGAGGGTATAAATATCAAAATACAATGACGAGTTTGGTACTTATATATTTCAAACAAGGGATAAAACAAAATTTTATATCCAATATTGTATAATCCAAACATAATACAATAAACTTATACTGTTTAATTTTTCTTATATTTGTCTTGTCTAGTTCTCTTTGTCTTTTTTAATCTTTATGACCAAAGGCTACCTTAATATTGTCTAATTTTTATTTAATTACATTTATATTCTTAATGCTTGAATTTTTTTTTCTAGTAAAGTCAATTTTTATACCATGTCTTAGATGAGACAAATTTTGAGTATTTTATTCGATCTTTCAACCCTTTTTTATCTAATAACCAAGCTTAAATTGCAATTCAAACATTGAACAAAAAATTTTGTTCAGTCCAGTTCCATAAATTTTTCACGACCAAATAATATCATGAGATAATAAATGGATCAACAACTATTTGTATCCATTGCATTAGAAAGAGCTATTGATAATGTTTTATCCCATTATGAGAAATTCAATATGCCTTGTATCTTAGCTTCTTATTGTATTTTTTTTTTTCAACTATATTACAACTTATAGAGAGAAAATCAAACCTAATCACCATATTGGAAGAATGGTATTCATACCATTAGCTAATCAAGCAGCAAGCAGAATCGGAGTCTTCTGTCTTCCCATTTGATGGATATCAAATTACAATGAACTAATATTTGGACTTGGCTGTGTTATGTTAAAACCTTTTAAGCTTAGCCCATGGCTTTAGAATTTCTGGAAGCCCATGCTCCTGACCCTAATGGACTCTGCAACAACCTTATAGATGGAGATTTGATTTGTACATGTGCTCCTCCTATTCGATAATTCTGCTTGATATTTCAGACATGTTGTAGGGTTGGATTGGGTGCAATTATTTACTAGTTCTTGAAACCTTGAGATTTTGGGCTCTGTTATTTTATTTTAAATTAAATTTACTTTAATATCTTTAGCATTTTATTATTTATGAGACGGTAAAAAATAAGAACTCTATAGTTTAAAGTTTTATTCCTCTATGCTAGATGGGCATAAACTCCAGGTTGCAAACCAGCCCGGCCCAATGGCCCAAGGATCATCTTGCATAACGGCCTATACAAGCCTGTAAGTTGCAAAAGCCCATAATAGCAACTTGGGCCTATTTATTAACAACCGTAAACATGAAGTTAATTATGGCACAAAGATGAAAGATCCCATAATCACAAACCAGAAATTTTAACTTCCGAATACTTGACGGTCTTGCAAATAATCCTATAGTAAATGAATGCTAGAAAGTAAAAATTATAAGTTAAAATAGAAACCTAAAATTTACAATTTACATTCACAATTAAAGAAAAAAGTTTATCGGAAAATACTACAAAAAGGTATACCTAGACTTGGACAAGGGTCGGTTTTAAATCGTGAACTGGTCCAAAATTGGCTTAGCTCGGTAATGGTCAGGGCAGAATCACCAAGCTATAAGAGGCTAGGCAAAACCGCGAATTGTCGGGCTGACCCGCTATTAAATCGACATGTAGATCTGATCGGTTTACTCCTTTAAAAAAAAGAAAGAGAAATAAAAAATAGAGACTATTAAGTTAGAAAAAATAATTGAATAATATCTAGTAAATAATTGCATATCAAAGTTACTTTATTTGTGATGGTAAATGATAATTTTTTTAAAAATAATATTATCAAACTAATGATAGATGATTAATTATAAGTTAATTATGTATTAAGGATAGATAAAAAATTTAATTTCATTTAATGTAAGTTTTTTTTTATAAAATTTATCAAATGTTAAGGATTTGAATATGAAAAAAATAAAATAAAATTTGAGAGAAAAAAATAAAAAAAGTTAAAATCGCATTAAGTTAAAAATTAATAAAAAAATTAAAAATTATTAATGAATTAGCACATTTAAAAAAAAAAGAGAGAAACGGGATCGTATTATCAGAAATTATTAATGTATTTAAAAAAATTAATAAAAAAAATTAAATATTAAATAAAAAACAATTCAAATGCTTCAAACTGGTTATTGAACTGGTAAATCTAGTGAACCAACTTAGAACTACTAACTCTCGAGTTGATCAAAGTTCATTATGTCACTGACCCATAAATTGACGGTTTAAAACTGGTTCCGAACTGGTGCCTAAGAATAGGTATACCTAAAACTTAAGAGACATTGTGGATTTATGTTTTAGGCATCAAGAAAATAGTAATCTTAGTTCTCTCACTAAACTTATATTTTTCTATTTAAAAATAAATTCTTTTTTCTTTTCATTCGAAATTTAATTCCTTGTCTTTGCTTTGAGCATTTCAGGTTTGATAACACAAAAATTTGAATAGAAATAGGTCGAAATCACTAAAAATCTTAACTCGGTTTATAATTAAACTTTCTTATGAACACTGATTAGTTTAAGGGCGTTTGAGGAACCAAAATGCTTTGACTAAGGTCTATGGATGTGGGCATCTTGAGAAATGCTTATGGGTACTAATGTCCTTACATGGCGCACATGTGGCTATGGCTGTTGGATCGCTCCAATTTGCTTAAGCCCCTAAACTGCAGAATTAAATAGATGGTTATTCAGTCAGCATCTTGTGTTGAATCTGATGGGGCGTGCAATCTTGTGGTGCTAACGTTTGAACACATCCAAGTCAGATTGCCCCAAGGAAGCATGCTGCTGTCTTATGAAAACGGGGAAAATTACATTAGTATCAACGTTGGAGGGGAAAATTTAAATATGAAAGGAATGTTTTAAATAGTTGAATTAAGAAATTAATGTTTTAATAAATAACTCTTTTCATAAAGAATTGATACTTCTCTAATCAACACCATGTGCTCTAACTCTAGAAATGATATTTATTTTACATTAGTTTCTTATAATCAATAGGGTTTAGTAGGTAACTGTAATATATAAGGTATCTACTTAAATCTTACTCTGTTAGGTAGGTTTCGGGAGAATAACGAGGGTCACAAAGTAAGTTTCAAACAGTAATTTTTTGGAACTCATCTTGTAGTAATAATTAAATAACATTAATAAATACTATTGCTTTTCTTTTTATTCTTAAAAAACAAATACTACAAAAGCCCAACACATAAAAAAATCCTAAAACTATATGTGCTTGTATATACTATTTAGTCCCTCTCTCTCTTCTTCTTTTGTTAAAAACCTTTTTTCTTTTTACTATCTTTTACCCCACTACTTTCTATTTTACTAACTCTAGTTTACTAAAATCTTAAAAATATCTCGATTTTTAACTTATCATCTAATATATTATATTAGAATAACTTACATATCATTTTTATATTTTGTATATAATAATTTTACGGTTTAATAAAAATTTATTTTAATGATTTGAAAAGCAAAGATAAAAAAAAAATTAAGTATGACTAAGGGTGGGAAAAAACCAACTAAACCAAATTAATTCATAAATCGAACCAAACCAAATCGAAAATATCGCTTTTTTTATAATTCGGTTTAGAAAATTATTAATTCGAACCAAAATGAAAATTTATAGTTGAATTGAAAGGAAAAATCAAATTAATCTATAAAAACGAAAATCCTTTTATAAAAAAAAGCATAATAATATTTTACCTACAATTAAAATTTTTCAATTGTTATAATATAGCAATTTAAAATAAAATGAACTTACATTTATTGAAATGTATGTATATTAAACTTTTGATTATCATAATATATAAATTATACATATAATTTAACTCAAAATTTATAATATATGCTATTTTTATAGATAAAATGATTTATTAACAAATATTTTAAATATTTTAGTTATATAAATTTTAACTTCAATAACCTTTATTATGATATTAATGCTTATTTTTTATACTTTTCATGTAAAATTTTATGTTATGCAAATATACTTTCTTATATTAGAAAATATAGTTTAATCTGTAAACTAAACCAAAATTTGGTATAGAAATATTCATAATCCGAACTATATGATTTGATTTTAAAGTTACAAAAATTCGAATTGTATTTTTATGGTTTGGTTTTATTTGCAAGGGAAATCGAATCAAACCGTTCCGTGCTCATCCTTTATGACCTAAATATGGGTTTTAACTTTCCAAGTATATAAATCTTCTTTATTTTGCTTACGAAATTTCTATATTATTCTAATTTAAAATGTATTACAATTTATATAAATTATTATTAGAGGGTCTAATGATAGTGTATTTATAATTTTGATATTAACTATGAATCTAACATAAAGTTTTGAAGAGAGATAAATAAAAAAAAAAAAAAACTTAAATTTCACAAAGTACCTTGAATCTTGTAGAATTTATAGGATATATGATATAGAGTGGTTGCAAGGTATCATAAGGTTAGCTCCAGATATAAAAACTTGGATACTTATACTTATAAAGTAGCGTATAGGTAAGGTTTCGTACTTTATCCACTATATATTTAGTAATTGATATATAAAATATATTTAAACTTAAAAAGAATTTAATGGGAAAAATTAAAGATTTGTTGAAAATTGTTAAAATTAATTAAAGGGTTATTATACGTATGATTAAAGATCACTTATATTTATAATTTTACTTCTAAATAAGATGTTTGAAATGATATACTTATAGTGGTATGCTAATATTAATTTATTTAGGCATAATTACATATAACGTAATATTTACGAGTCAAAACACGAGAAAAGTTTTATCATAATATTTTTATGAATACCATCGAATGCATGAAAACATATCATCTCAGAAAAACTTTATAAAATAAAACATTTTGCTATAACAAGAGTTTTTCTTTGAAATAAACTGGGACTAAGGTAGTGTTGTATCGATTCTTGAGTAAATATGCAAACCTTTAAATCCTAAGTAAACTTAGAAACATGAAACGTGTAACAACAAAACCAATTATCAAAGTGAAACACCATAAGATTTGCAATTAGTTAACCCCTAAGTTCGTGATTTTTCATGGATGAATAATCTTAAGGGGAGAATAAAATGCCCTTAGAGAAAAAAATAATGATAATTAAATAAAATCATAAAAAAATAAAAAAGATACAATAACCAAATACACTAATAACACACCATGTGTTAATAGATAATAAAAAAGCAAAAAAAAAAAAAAAAAAAGAAAAAGAAAAATCATAAGAAGGTACCTCTTATCTCTTTCTACAAATAGGCCTTTACTTTTTCTCACCAATTACTCCAATAAATTTTCTCTTTCTTCGATAAGGAGAAGAAGAAAATGGAAATACCCCCAACCAAGTAAGTATTTAAACCTTAACTTTTCTATTACGAATAATAGATTATAATTTAACAACAATTAGAAATTTATAATATCATAAAAATAAAATTTTATTTTGAAAAACAAATTTTATAAGTTTTGCTTGTATAACACTTTTTTTTGGGCGAAGAAAATAAATAATATACTTATTATATAGTTTCAGTTAAAACGGACATATTTTTCCAAAATCCAAAATCCAGTAGTATGGAAATATGGAATATCACATTGAAATAGTTTTCTGAAAACCCCAACTTTAGCAATTCAGAAATATCATATATATTGTATCTCATCTCACATTTTTCCTTTTTGTATTTTATTCCAACCCAAACGCTGTGCGAAACTGCTAATATTACAGGTAGATGTTTAATTATTCTTTTGTTTGCATTTGATTATTTGAATAATAGGAAACGGATTGTTTAATTTTGATTGGCGGGAATTTAAGAAATAGCCGTTAAAGAGATATGGAGATGTATTTAACACGTGAGCTACACTTGCTCTCTTTTATCTACCTTTCCGCACTCCTCTCTCTCTCTCTCCCCTTCTTACTTATTCGAAGACCATCTTTCCCATAGGACATAGAGTATGAAGGCTTTGTTTGTGCTTTGGGGGGTTCCGATGTGCGTTTCTCGGAATGCATTTATGTACCGAACGAAGATCCGTCGAACGATTAATTAGGGATTCTAACTTTTAGTGTCAACATTATTAGTTTTGGGGATTTCGAAATCGTCGATTTATTTTTGGTGTTTTGATGTTAATGCATTTGATTATGGGTTCTTTTTCTTCGTAACAGATTGGTATGGCTTTTTCTCTCTTACACTCTGTTTTAATTAAGGAACAATAATTCAGGTTTCGTAAATGTCGGTTGTGTTATCTTGTTTTCTCTTTGATGATTATGTTCTTTTTGTTGCATGGAGTTTTCGTGATTAAACATTAAATCGGGTGCAGCAGTTAAGGTTTCGCAGGTGAGGTGTTTTAATTTTTCATCGTCTATCAAGATGGTTCACGAGTAATGCGGTGGTCTTACTCTGTTTCTCAATTGATGTTGATGCAGGCGTATCACTTGGATAGGATAGAATTTCTTTTTCGAGTAATGCGGAGTAGAAAGGGATTAAAAATTGCGGTGATTAGGGTTTCTGCACGTTTAAGGTGATGGTAATTGTACCATTCTTATTCTCATGTTGTTGTTTACCTATTTCTTTAATCCATTGATCAACTTGATTGGCCGAAATTGATTTCTGATAATGGAAGTTGGTGTTAATTTGCTTTCTCGATTTAATTTTCTTTTGCAGATTAATTTAAATATCCACAGTCCAACAGAAGCATAGCTTTTTGTAGAAATTGTTGCGTAATGAAATTATAGCCCTTGCTACTCTTCCAAAAAGTATATGTTGTTTTGTCAACATGACTTATGTTTTCTGACTATCATAATGCTATTCTATTTTTTAACTTAAATTCTATTTCGTGTCCGTGATTCAACATGCCCTTGTCTAGGGTGGAAGTATGATATCATAGCCTAGGTTGACTCTTCCAGGGAGTACTTGTTGTTTCGTGGATGGTGAGTTATTAAAAGAAAAAAACACATATTATTTAGCAACTTTTGGGAACATGATAACCACCAAGAAGTTCTATAATTCGACTTGTTAATGAAGAATTGACTTTTGGAATGACCAAGTTTTGTCCAGTTGCAATTTTTGTCTTTTCTTAGGATTGCATGTTGTTTCTTTAGTATTGATTGGTCATTCAGGTATACTCGACAGTTTGAAAATGCTATGATCATGCTTTAGCGATGAAATCATTCCATATGCTTTTCAAAAAGATTTGTTGTAAGAACTTCCCAAAATGGCATAGCACAATTGTGCATTTTTTTCCCCTACAAAGGCACCATTTATTTGTTTTTACTAGTGAATTTCATCTAATACGAACTTTGTTTTTACATCCTTTTTGGCTGTTAGACTGGTTGCTTCTATGCATTCTCCTTTGATTTAGTATAGCTCCATGTGAAAAAATAAAAAGGATGCCTTATGGGATCGTTGTTGTTGAATAGTGGATGGTCATTTGAGGGAAACCTTCTTTCCCAGCTAACTCATAATAATTTTTCCAATATTAAAGTACTTCTCATATGGAAATTCTACATTTTTCATTTTTTATAAATTGCCTTGGGTGCTTATTAATAGTTGTAGAAAGCAATTGAAAAGAGTTTCCCCCCCTAGTCCACTTCCTTTCCACACTTTAGGTATGTTGGTGAGTAGCGTTTTTATCTTGTTCCGATTTCTCTATGCCTTTTTTTTTTTTGAAGCCCTTCATGAGACTGTTCATTCTTCTATCTCTTGTTGTGCTGTTTTGGTTCCCTTATATGTTGTTTGACTCTCACCAATAATAAGTAATAGTAAACGCTTTTGATGGGGGTTTTCTTGGAATGCATCTAGATTACCAAATTAAGATTTGTCAAGTGAGTAATTATGTTTTCTATATTAAAATCGTTAGTATTTGGTTTTTAGAATTGTTGTTTTCTTTTGGGTGTTTTGATGTTAATGCATTTGGTTATGGATTTCTGTGGCTCTTTTTCCTTGTTTACTTGTGTTTTAATCAAGGAACATTAAGTAGCGTTTGGTGATGCAAAATTATGGTCTTTGTTGTGTATGGAGTTTTTATGATTTGAATATTAAATCAAGCACAACAAAGGGTTTCATAGGTGACTTGTTTTAATTTTCATTGATTTTTTATTGACAATCAATAGGATCATGAGTTATGCAGTGTCTTACTTGGATTCTTGATTGATTGATGCAGGCATATCTCCTATATTGGATATAATTTCTTTTTCCTAGCAATGTAAAGTAGGAAGGTATTAAAAGCTGCAGTGATCAGGGTTTCTGCATGTCAAGGTGATGTAACAGTACAATCTTCTTCTCATGTTTCCTTTTTATTCTTTTCTTTTCTTTTTTTTTTTTTCAATCAATTGTACTTTCTTGATTGGTTTAGTAGGCTGTTGATTTATGAAATTGATTGCTGATAATGGAAATTGGCATCAATTTGCATTTCTTGATCTAATTTTCCTTGCATGTTGATTTAAGCATCCACTGTCTGCAAAAGCATTGCTTTTGGTAGAAACTGATGTGTAATGAATCCATGTCCGTAGGTTGACCCTTCCATAAAATATATGCTGTCTTGCCAATCACGACATTATGTTTTGTGACTTTAGTAATGCTATACTTTTTAGTAATTCAAATTCTATCTTGTCTCCATGATAGCATTCCCTTGAAATGGGTGGAGGTGTAGAAACTATTGTTTAATGAAATCATAGCTCTCAAAGGCAACTCTTCCAAAAAGTCTGTTGTTTTGCCAATGATGAGTTATTAAAAGAGTTCATTTTATTTAGCATCTCTTGGGTACGTATCAATCTCAAAGTTGTTCTATAATTTGACTTGTTAATTTTTTTTTTCTTTTTTTGACATGACAAAATTTTTTCCAATTGCAATTTTTTATTTTTTAGATTTGAGAGTTGTTTCTGCGTTATCCATTGGTCATTTGGATAAAAGCTATATGTATGTGTGTAAAGTTTGAAAGGCTTTGATCATGTTTTATCAATGAAATCATTCCATATGCTTTTCAAAAAGCTTTGGTTGAAGAACTTCCCAATTCATTTTTCATTTTACAAAGGTGATGTCTATTTGTTTTTGCCATAAATGTCATGTCGTACAAACTCTTTTTACATCCCTTTAAGCTGTTGGACCATGTGCTTCTACACTTTCAACTTTACTTTAGTATAACCTTGTGTTCAAAATCTGCTTCCAAAGCTAAAAATCCAACATTTATTATACAAAAAAAAAAAGAAAAGGCTTCTAGAAATATACGTGTTGATAAGGTCATTTAATGGGAACCTTTTTTTCTCTGATATCTTATAATAAACTTTTCCAATATCAGAATACTTCTTGTATGGAAATCTGAGGTAATTTGGTTTTTATAAAAATGCATGGGATGTTTGTTAAAAGTGGTGGAGAGCAATTGAAAAAGAGTTTTTCCCACAGTTCATGTTCTTTCCACTTTTTGTTGGTGAATAGCATATGCTATTCCAATTTCCCCATGCCTCTTTCCAAAGCTAAATGCTTGTAAAAAACCTTGCACCTTGCAAAAAGCAACTGCTAGAATACATCAGCGTCTTCACTTTTTTCCCTTCAATCTGTGGGATGGTATTCAACAGTGAAGAGTTATTTCAAAATAAACCCCTTTTTTATAAATTATTGACCTCATAATTTTTCCAATACTAGATTGCTTGCATCATGACATTTTTTTTAAATTGAACCCGTTCTATACTTGTCTATCTTCAAACTATTAAGAGTCCTTCCAAAAATCAGTTTTCTGAACCTTTACATTTCAAGGAAACCTTTTTCAGCAACCTCATAATATTTCCAATATTAGATTACATGCATCATGACCTTTCTTTATTCAACCTGTTCTTTTCCTTGCTTATTCTTGAACTTTGAGGAAGTCCCTTTAAAAAGCATATCTTTTTCTTCTTCTTATTTTACTTATTATTATTATTTTTTATTATTATCTTCCTTGCTTCTTCTTCCTATTTGATTATTATTATTTTTTTTAGCTATGTGTTTGTTCAATTGCTAGAGAATAATTGAGTGGAAAATATAACTCCTTTATGTGCTAGTTTAGGGCACAACATGCTCAAGATTTACTTAGAAGTTTTTTAAAATTTCAAACGGTTTATTCTTTTAATAAGGTATTGTCATTTGGATAAAATTTTTATCAGACATTCTTACAGCCTCCACTTGGTTGAAAAAGTATTTTTTGGGCAGTAACTGAACCTCATTGACAGCCTTCCTCCTTGATTGCTAGTAAAATAGGATCTACCAATTCATATCAATTCCACTTTTTCCCTGGTTTTCATATAGTTCTAAAATAGTGAATGGTCATTTTTAAAATGCTTTCTTCAATATCTCTGTACTCTTACCAGTTTGAAAGTGCCTTATTGATGCTTTAAAAAAAAAAAAAAAAGAAGTACCATACCATATTTACTCTTACCAAAAATAGGATAGAGCAATCTTTCACTTATGAAAGGTGTTCATTATTCAAAAGCTTGTCTCTAAAGCTACAAAGCTTTTGCCAATTATCCAAAGAAGTTGCTTTTTTTGGATCCTCTATGTTCAGTATATGAGAGTTGTTTGAAAGGAACCTTTCTTTTTCCTTTTTGACAACCTCACGTTAGCTCCAATATTAAAATAAATTGACATAATTATTTTTTATCTTTTCATCCAGTTATATGCAGGTGAACCCAACAAATTTTTTCACGAGCTCCTTACTTAAAACAATAAAATTTATGCCTTTTTTACTAGTGAAGGGGACTCTTTTCAAACAAATTGTTATGACATACCTATTAATTGGAATCTAATATTACAGTTGAAAGATTGTTCTAAATAAAGCTTTCATCTACCTACATCTTTCTTTGACAAACTTGTTCTTGAGCGTTGCACATTTCTTTTAAAACTGGTTGCCTAACATAAACATTGCAAAAGTTATGCTTTTTATGGACTGAATCTTCAGTAGAGTTTAGTGATTTGAAAGAACTTTTTTTAGAAAACCTAATATTGTTTCTAATGGTAGAATACATTAGTCTCATCATTTTTTTCCCTTCAAGTTTTGGGTTGATATCCATCAATGAAGAGTCTTTTAGAAAGAATTTTTATATTTAATTTTTTTTTATGATCTCATAGTATTTTCATTATTAGACTGCATGCATTAATGAAATATTTTCATTCAATTGGTATTGTTCTCATTTATCTTCAAACTTTTGAGAAATTCCTCCAAAAACCAATCAAATTTTTTCAAAACTCTAACATTTGAAGGTGTTACAGTATTGCACTTGTGATCTTGTCTTAGGGTGAATGACCTCATTGTTGAAGTATTTTTAAAATTTTTTTTCCCTTGCGAAATTTAACTATCTCATTTAAGTGTTTAGGGATATTTAGAGAGAACCTTAGATTTCATGAAAAGTAACCGATACTAGGTGATATTTATGAAAGAAACCTAAATCTCATAAAATGAATCAATGTAATTATTATTTTTTTTTTTTTGGAGAAAATTTTGTACTTATATCTTTTTCTCTTTCTATCGTGTTTATAGATCTAATATAAGTATAAGTAGCAATCTTAATTTTTTCTTTTATTTTTTAATATGTAAAGTAATCATATGATAATTGTCTCTAGAGTGATGTTAGATACATCGTTGATATTACATTATTTGATCAACAATTTTTACTATACTAACACATTTGTCTTTCTTATTTAAGACAATGTCAATACACTACGTATATAGTGCATTAGCCCTTCACTGTGTGCGTGCATATACATAAGTACAACTAAACACATGATACTATTATACTAAAATACTAACAACATGTTACTATATACTGTTGTATAAACATGAAATCAATTTATTATTATGAGCTGATATTTTTATTTTTGAACAATTTACTAATATTAGTGCCCCTTTGGAAATTACACACATGTAAATATCAGTTTTAACTTCTTTGGCTCCCTCATATGTACATTCAAGTGGATCATATTTTCCACACTTTTTATCAATAATAACTTTTTGCATTTGTGCTCCACTGTAAAGAGTTCATCACAACAAAAACAAAGACTCTTAGCCTTTCTTTATTTGTTTCAAGAGGGCTCAATTTTCTAATATTAGGGTTTAAGTTAAACTTGAAGTATAGATATTTACCTCCTTACTACTGCCTGAATTTTCCTCACTTGAATACTACATTATTAAAAAAGTGATCCAACTTCATTGTGCTTGTGTTGTCCTTAAGGAGACGTATCTCAACTTTAACTGCAGCTTATTCTTTTAGTCTACCAATGAAGATAGCCACCTTTAACTCTAGCATTAAGGATAGAGTCGGGGTTGACAATTATTAGAACTTTCTTTAGCCCGAAATTGTCAAAACTAAGGTAGATCATATTCATTGAAAATTATCAAAGGAATTTCAAATAATTGTTAGTTTCAACTATGTCTCTAAGGTTAGAGCAAGAGATACATTGCGGACTAAGAGAATACATTGTGGTTAAAGTCGAGTTACATCTCATCAAGGACGTTGCATACATAATTAAGCTAGATTGTTTTATGAACAACATGGAATTTTAGTTAGAAAGATTTGGGCAGCAACGAAGAGTCAAGTATTTATACTTTGGATTTAACTTAAACCCCTAATGTAAGAAAATTAGGCTTTCTTGAAACAAAAGAAGGAAGAGCTAAGGGTTTTTGTTTTAATTATGATGAACTATTCACGGTGGAGTACAAATGCAAAAGATTATTTTGAATAAAAAGTATGTAAAATATGATTAACTCGAATACATGTTTGAGGAAGCCAATGAAGTGGGGAACCGATATTTGCATGCGTACAATTTCTTCTAAAGAGACACTAATGTTAGGGAACAGTATAACAATAAAAATAGCAGTTCGTAATAATATATTGATGTTATGTTTATGTAATAGTATGTCGTTAGTGTAGTAGTGTCACGTGCTTAGTTGTACTTTGTATGATGCACGCATGCACCCTATGAAGGCCTAATGTGTCATGTATGTAGTATCATGATGTTGTCTTGAATGGTAAAGATGAATGTATTAGTAGCATAAAAGTTATGGGTTAAGTAGTAATGTCAATGATGTGTTTGACATCACTTTAGGAGTAATTATCGTGTGATTATTTTATGTGTTATAAAGTAGAAGAAAAAATTAATACTATTTGTATTTGAGTATATAAACATGATAGAAAGAGGAAAGAAAACAAGTGTAGAATTTTCTCTAAAAGAAAAATAATTACATTTATTCATTAATTACAATGGCTCATTTTATGAGATTTTGGGTTCTTTTATACATAGCGCTAAATATTAGTTATTTTTCTTGAGATCTAAAGTTCTTTTTAAGCATCCTTAAAGAATTAAACGAAATAGGTTAATTTGGTAGGGAAAACAAAAGATTGAAAAAGCACTTCAATAGTGAGGATTTCACCCTCATTAACCTTAGGACAAGATCAAAAGCACGATCTTGTAACACCTTCAAATGTAGAGACTAGTTTTTAGAAGGATTTGTTGAAAATTTGAAATAAATGGGAACAAAACCGGTTCTATTGTAGTAGTAGATAGTCGTTTGTGTTGTAACATGGTAGTGTCATCTGTTTTGTTGTACTTTATGTGTGTGTTTGTGTGCGTGCTTGCGCTTGAAGGGCTAATGTGTTGTGTATGTGAGTGTCTTAATGTTATGTTGAATGAGAAAGACAGATGTGTTAGCGTCATAAAAGTTATAGGCCAAATAATCTAATGTCAATGGCATGTCCAACATGAATTTAGGGGCAGTTTCATGTGATTATTTTACCATCTTAAAATGTAAAAGCAAAAATTAGGATTGCTACTTGTACTTAGATACATGTATACAATAGAAAGAGGAAAGGATGCAAATGTAGGATTTTCTCCAAAAGTAAAACAATTACATAGGTTCATTTTAGGATATCTAGGGCTCTTTTTGAAGTAGCCATAAGAATCCCTAAACACTTAACGTGAATTAGGTAGATTTGGCAGGAAAAAGGAAAATAAAAAAAACAAAATGATCAGAAACTCTTTGATGGTAAAGATTTCACCCTAATTCACCCCAGGATAAGATCAGAAACATAATCCTATAACACCTTCGAATGAAGGATTTGAAAAATTTTATTGGTTTTTGGAAGGATTTCTCGAATGTTTGAAGATGAATGGGCATAAAACCGGTTCATTTCTGGAACAAACAGTCTACCAGTTGCTTTTTTAACAAACCTGTTTTTAAGGTTCCTTGCACATTATTTTAGATAGAACTCTTTGTAAAACTGCTTGCTTAATGCAAATTTTTGGTTATAAACCAGATGCTTACGATATGTTGGTGAGTAGTATTTTATCTTGTTTCATTCTCTATGCTTTTTATTTTCATGTCCTTCTTAAGACTCTTTATTCTTTTCCTTTTCTATCAACCACAAATGAATTATATAAATCAAACCTCTTCTAATGAGGGAGCGCTTATGATATGTGGTTTTCTCGAAATGCCTTTACACTGTGTTTGGGATGGAGGAAGGAATTGGGAGGGGAAGGAAAATGGAAGGAAGACATCAATTTCAAGAGACTTTCCACTGTTTGGAAATGGAAGGGATGGATTTGGGAGAGAAAGTTTTCTCTAAGGCTCACAATTTTTTTCCCTTTCAATTTAGAGTGATGTGGAGTGGAAAGTTGTTAAAATTCCAATTATACCTTACGTTTTAGAATGATTTGGGACAATATAGTAATTTCGTAGTTTAAAATGTTTTTAAATGTACTTTTAAAAAATATTCTTTCTACACTCTTTCCTTCTTCTTTCCTTTAATCCAAATAAGAATATGTACTAATTTTTTCCTTCCATTTTCTTTCCTTCCTAATTTTTTCGTTCCACTTTCAATCCCTCTTAATTCCTTTCCTCTTCTCAAACATAGTGTTAAGATTATTGAATGAAAATTCGTCAAGTGATTAATTATGGTTTCTATTTTAAATTGTTTGTATTTGAGATGTTAGAATTGTTGGTTTCTCTTTGGAATTTAATGCCTTTGGTTATGGATTCTTTTTTCTTATAATGGATGGGTATGGCTTTGTTTCCTCGTACATCTATGTTCTAGTCAAGGAACATTAAGTAGGTTTTTGTGAATGACAGCTGTGTTTCTTGTTTTCCCTTTCATGATTCTGGTCTTTTTGGTGCTTGGAGTTTTTGTGATTGAATATTAAATCAAGTGCAGCAATTATGGTTTCTTAGGTCATGGGTGACTTTTTTTAATTCTTTATTGACGATCAATATAGTTCAAGAGTTATGTGGTGTCTTCCTTGGTTTCCTGATTGATGCTGATGCAGGCATATCTCTTAGATTGGGTAGAATTTCTTTTTCCAAGTAATGCATGGTAGGAAGGTATTAAAAGCTGTAGCTATTAGGGTTTCTGCATGTCAAAGGTAATGTAATTGTACGACTCTCTTCTCATTTTTTTTTTCCTTTAATTCATTTTTCTTGCTCGATTGGTTTGATGGGCTGTTGATTTACGAAATTAATTGCTGAAAATGAAAATTGGTATTAATTTGATTTTCTTGCTTTTGCAAATTAAATTAATTACCCATTGCCCGCGAAAGGCATAGCTTTTGGTAGATTACTGTTGTGTAATGGATCATAGTGCGCAGGTTGACACTTTCAAAATGTATATGTTGTTTTTCCAATGACCACTTATATTTTGCGCCTATAGTAATGCTACTTTTTCTGTAATTCAAATTCTTCTCATGTCTATGTTAGCATTCCCTTGAAAGGGTTGGAAGTGTAGAAACTGTTGTTTGATAAAGTTATAGCCCTCACAATTGACTCTTCCAAAAAGTCTATGTTGTTTTGCCAATCATGAGTTATATGAAAAATAAAAAATAAAAATCATCTTATTTAGTAACTCTTGGATATATATCAACCACAAAATGGTTATATAATTTTAACTTGTTAATGATGCCTTTTGAAATGACAGAATTTTGACAAGCTGCATTTTTTATTTTTTTGAATTGTGAGTTGTTTCTCCATCATCAATTGGTAATTTAAATAAAAGCTATATAATATATATGTATGTATGCATGTATATGTGTTGTATGAAAATGCTTTGATCATCTTTTAGCAATTAAATTTTTCAAAAAGATTTCTACTGGAGAACTTCCAAAAACGATCTGCCACAATTTTGCATTTTTTATTTTGCAAGGGCATGGTTTGTTTTTTCCTAGTAAATGTCACTCTTTTTACATCCCATTAAGCTATTAGACAAGCTGCTTCTACAATTCCTCCTTCACTTTAGTATAAATATGTGTCCGAAATCTTACATTTATCAAAAAAATCATGCCTTCTGGGGTTGTTGGTTGAAGGTTAACGATAACAATGACTGCATCCCTTATGAAAGGACGTTGGAATTTCAACATTAAGGTATTACCTGTTACCCTCATCCTTTTGGAATGGTTTGAAAGGATATATGATCCATTGAGCTTTCTGAACGACACAAACAAATTTTTTCTTTTTCTTGTTAGTGCATAATGATAATTATTTGGCAGACCCTTCTCAAGCCAATGCATAGTGATACCAGTTGCCTTTCCTGCAAGCTTATAGAATGTGGCAGTAGAAAAGGCATGGTGCGTGACAATAACTATGTGCTTCAAACTTATGCTGAGTCTAAAAATTCATAGTTTGACTCTTTTCTCTTTCTTTGTCTTTGCATGTGCCTGCATGTGCACTGCAAATTGAATACCAATTACACCGATGGAAGAAGATCTACATTCAAGAAGGGTGAGTCCTTTTGGAGAGTAGAGAAGCTTTTTGAGAGAATCGGAGAGAAGCTGACATGTGCTTCAACTTTTTTAACTCACATGTCAAACTGGTTAAGAGAAACCCTGTCAGCTCTAGATATTATTCTTCATTGATCTCAATATATCGAGCATCTGTAAGAACAATTTCCCAAAGTTGAGATGAGAGATGCATCATACAAGCCTTTAGCTCATAGGGATGATGATGGTGTCATGAGGTATGCATTTGCAAGATGTTATTTTCGATGATAAATCTTCTCTATGGCAACAATGTTTGGAGTATTTGCAGCTCTCCATATTATATGCACAGAAATTTCTATTGTCCATTGTTTATGTATCTTGACTATTCAAGACCACTTCTGTATTTGCTACACATGCTTTTCAGGCATTTGCATTCTCAGAAGCTCCCATTCTCTAATTTAAGAGTACTAAAGTAGGATGTCTGGTCATATCCCTTCTTGTCTTTTATTTCTGGGGACCTGATGCTAACATGTGGTTAATAACAATATACTTTTAACTCTTAGGACTATCAAAACTGGATGCCATATCTGGCACTGGACATTTGGCATGAAATGCTGCGAGATTTGTAGTATATTGGGATCTTTGCCCAAGTAATTGCATGCCCTAAGTGTGTTGTCCACATTGCACGGAGCTTGTCCTCGATTTTAATCAGACAAGCAATGGGTGGAAACCAACCCAGATTGTTGTTTTCAGGTATCCTTTCGGCTCTTACCAATGTCTCTACCTTTTCTTCTGCTTTTGGGTTCTTATTATTCAAATATTATCCCATCCATTATTTTTTATTTTTGGATTGGGTGAGAAGAGAGATTGCACTTCTTGTCACAATTGGATGAAATGCCATGAGGCACACATGCTATAATTGACATCAATTATACATCAAAGTATATGGCAACTTTTTGAGATAAGAACTGATTTTCTGTGGCTGGAAATTGATTGATTGTTTGATTTATTTCTTATTGACGAATTAAGACTTTGCTGCCAGTATTTAACTTCTCAATTTTCATTGATTTCCTTAGGTTGCTTCGTTTAAATGTCATATTAAACTTGGCTTTTAGGATTGACAGGAAGAAAAGTCTCATATTTGGCATCAGGAGTGTCTAAAAATTATTGGTCATAGAGTTATAAGGGTCTGTTTTGATATGCAAAAATCCTCTTGCTGCAAGATTTTTTGATGGAAGGCTTTTATTAGAAAAAATAGTTTGATTTTGTGTGTTTTTGTATTTGGTTTGATTATGTGAAAATGTATTGAAAAGATTTTTGACCTGTAAGCTTTCTCATAACTTGTGTGATTATGCTGAAGCATTAACCTTTCTAATAGCTGTTTACCACTCATGTAGTGTCTGTTAAAAAGTTTTACTATAGGCCTCATACATAAATGGGGAAGTTCTCCCTTTTGATTCAAGAAAAATATAGATAAATTAGAATCAGAAAATAAAGGACAAAAGCCAAGTATCTTTTGGCATACTTTTAAGACATTACTCTTCAACTTACTGGAAAAGCATGGAGATGAATTTGGTTTGAATCATTTACATAAAATAATAAGAGGAAGTTCTCCTTTTTGATTCAAGAAAATATAGATAAATTAGAATCAGAATAGGACAAAAGCCAAGCGTGGAGCACCTGTTTCTTCGTCAATTAGAATCTGTATACCTCGTGAACCTTACACCACTAAGCAAAGCATGGAGTATGTGCATTATCCTATGTGCACGTCTGCCGGCTTTACATTCCCTAGTATTCCAATTGATCTATCAGGTTTAAGATTAACATTATTTTGTACCTTTATATAGGTATCGATGGAGCACAAGTGTGGTTACAATTGGTAACATCTAACTCCCCACATTACACACCTCTCCCTTCCCTGCCTAATGCTATCTTCATTCATCTTCTTTATGTAGGTATCATGTCATCAGCTTGCTTAATCTTTTCAATCCTTTATGCAGTGTATGTCATCCCGTGCAAGAAACTACAGATGATATGTGTCTAATTGCTATTTGATAAATACTTCATTAATCTTATAGTATTTGTTTCTCATTTTCTGACATAATCTGCTATTGTCTATTTATGTGCGCTAGTTTCAATATATCTGCAGACGGTGAATTATTAGAACTAACAATTGTAACTCACACACACACACACGCACATATAAAGATGTTCTTAGAAGTTAATATTTATTGTAAATCTCGTGATTTTCTTTTTTGGGACAATCTCCATCATGGATAAATGACTACATATTTAGAATATGCTAAGTTGACCCCCATTACACGGATCAATCTGTTATTATTTTATTTTTTTAAGAGCAATCTTCCTGGAGAATATTGAGATACCCTTGCCAATTTAGAGTCAATCTTAGTGAAAAGCATATAGACATTTGTACATGTTACTGTATTGATAAAGGTTAGATTACTTTGCGTTCTATGTCTTTTAATCTTTCCTCAATGTTGTACCATAAATTTATCAATGTGGATCCTACAATTCAATTTTGAAAGGTGGACAGAGACTTCAACTGCCTCTAAGGAATATTTTTTCCATCTTTGTTGCTGCTTAGGAAGGCAAATTAGTTTCTGTGGATTCATGAATGCTGAAGTAATAGAAATTCGAATATGCCCTCAAAAGTTAACCCCTTTTTTTTTTTCTTATGAAAAATTTATTGCTTTTATTGCATTCTGTGCATGAAACAGCACTACCTGAATTGATTAGAAGCATTGAATGATAAATTATAATTACTTGACATTGCGGTGATGATTGATATGCAAGGTATTGAAATTATAATTGAAAAAAAAAAAACCCTACAATGTTTGCCTAATGGCTAAAATTTAAAAGTAGGAAGGCAACATTACGTTATTGACAAATTATTTAAAATTACCTATTCTGCTGTAACAAATTCAATTTAACCAGAAAAATTACACTATTGGTTTTGGGGTTTCAGAATTGTCGGTTTCCTCTTGGTGTTTTGATGTTGACATGTTTGGTTATGGATTCTTTTTCCTTATAATGGATCAGTATGGCTTTTTCTTTCTTACACTTGTGTTTTAATTAAGGAACTTTAAGTGGGTTTGTAAATGTCAATTGTGTTAATCTTGCTTTTACTCAGATGATTCTTCTTGGTGCACAGAGTTTTCATGATTGAATATCAAATCAAGCACAACGACTAGGGTTTCATTGGTGACGTGTTTTGATTTTTCATTGACTATCAATTCATGGGTTATGCGGTTGTCTTGCTCTGTTTCTTGATTGATCCTAATGCAGGCATATCTCTTAGATTGGATAGAATTTCTTTTTCTAGTCATGCAGAGTAGGAAGGTATTAAAATATGCAGTGCTTAGGGTTTCTGATGTAGAAGGTGGTGGTAATGGTAATTGTCCCATCCTTCTTCTCAGGTTTTTATTTATCTTTTTCTTTTTGTATTGCTTGATTGGACAAAACTGATTGTTGAAAATGGAAATTGGTGTTAATTTGCTTTTTCAATTTAATTTTCTTTTGCAAATTAATTCAAATATCCTTAGTCCACAAAATCTATTTCATGTTGTTTTGCCAATTGCAACTTGTATTTTGTGACCATAATAATGCTACTCTATTTCTGTAACTCAAATTCTATTTCATGTCAGTTTCAACACGTCCTTGTTCAGGTTGGAAATGTAGAAACTTTTGCATAGTGAAATCATAGCCCTCGGGGTTGACTCTCTAGAAAGTACACGTTGTTTTCCCAGTCATGAGTTATTAAGAGAAGGGAAACACACACACACATCTTATTTAGCAACTCTTGGGAACATGACAACCGCAAAGTTATTCTATAATTCTACTTGTTATTGAAGAAGAAGTGCCTTTTAAAACGACAAAGTTTTGACCAGTTGCAGTTTTTATATATATATATATATATTTAGGATTGGGTGTTGTTTCTTCAGTATTGATTGGTCATTTGGATAAAAGCTTTACACACATACATACACAATTATAATTCATGCTTTAGTGATGAAATCATTCCATATGCTTTCAAAAAGATTTGGTTTAAGAACTCCCCAAAATAGCATAGCACAATTATGCATTTTTTGTACTACAAAGGAATTGTTTTTTTGTTTTTACTAGTGAATGTCATCTCATACAAACTCTTTTTACATCATGTTAAGCTATTAAACCAGCTGCTTCTGCACTTATAAAAATTTTTCCAATATTAGAATACTTCTCATATGGAAATTCTACGTTTTTCATTTTTTTATGAAATGCATGGGGTGTTTGTTAATAGTTGTGGAGAGCAATTGAAAAGAGTTTTCCCCCGGTCCATGTTCTATCAACACTTTATGATACGTAGTGAGCAGTGTTTTTATCTTGTTCCGATTTCTCTATGCCTTTTATTTTCAAGTCCATCCTAAGATTGTTCGTTCTTTTCCCTTTTGCTGTTGTACTTCCCTTTCCCCCACCCAAAAGTTACATGTTTAACTTTCACCAATAATAAGTAACTGGAAAAGAAAAAGAACTCTTCTTATATTGGTCTATTTATTAACCACAAAGGGATTCCATAGATCCAACATCGTCTAATGAGGAAGCGCTTTTGATAGGGGGTTTTCTGAGAATGCCTTTAAGAGTAATGAACAAAGATCTGTCAGGTGAGTAATCATTGTTTCTAAGTTAAATTTGTTAGTATTTGGTTTCCTTTTGGAATATTGATGTCAATGATTTTGGTTGTGAATTCTTTTTTCTTGTAATGGATCAGTATGGCCTTTTTTCCTTATACACGTGTTTTAATCAAGGAACGTTAAGTAGGGTTCCATGAATCTCGGTTATGTTAACCATAGTTCTTGCTTGATTGGTTTGGTAGGCTGTTGATATATGAAATTGATTGATGAAATAAAATTTGTATTAATTTGATTTAGTTGATTTGATTTGCTTTTGCAAATTAAATTAATCAGCCACCGTAAAAAAAGCATAGCTTTCGGTAGACTGTTGTGTAATGAATCATGGCTTGCATATTGACTCTTCCAAAGCGTATATGTTGTTTTGCCAATCATGACTTATATTTTGTGACTGTACTAATGATAATTTTTCTGTAATTCAAATTAGCATTCCCTTCAAATGGGTGGAAGTGTAGAAGCTGTTGTTGAAATCACAGCCCTTAACTCTGCCAAATAGTCTATGAGTTTTGCCAATTAGTCCACTAAAAATGGAGAAAAAAGGCAACAGGAGAGCCAACACCTTCTGGTTTTATATTACATTACTTTTGCCATTTTTAAATGATGTGGATAAATCCACATTACTTCCATTTTTCGTTTTGTGGGGGACAATCTTCACATCCATCGAGTATTTCGCAAAGCATGAGACGAGATCAACACAGGCCCCTCAACATTAAAGCCACCAGCCCACAATTTAAATTAACATTGGGTATGCATTTGGTAGGGGCCTATGGCAAATTTCCCTTTTTATTTTTTTTCCTTTGTTTCATTAGTTTAATGATACCTAACAAGTTCTTACTTTTTAGAGTAAGGATCAAGGCAGTCAATCCGGGAGCAAGTCGGAGTTACATTTATTCATGGATGCAGATTTGGAAATTCTCAAACAGGTTTTTCCGTTGCTTTTCCAATTTCCATGATTATGGATGTTGCTCTATTACTTGCTCTTATGTGCTTTACATCATGAATTAGATATATCTTTGTGATAATGAGTGATTGATTATGTTATCGTTTCACTAAATAGTAGACTAGATGATTTCTTAGATTCTTGATTACCAAACATATGTTTTGTGTTGATGGAATGCATGTTTAATTAGAATTCCCCCGTGAGAAATAAAAGCTCAATTATAATTTATTTCGTAGCATTGTTAGCAAAATTATTTATTTTATCATAGTAAAAAGTCTGGTTTTATTAAAACAATAGGAAAAGAATATAATTGGATTAAATAAATTCGACGAATTTAATTACACGATTAAAGAATTTAACTTAATATATGTTACACATAAAGTACATATTGCTTTCCCCTTATCATCGTGCTTTTGCCATCTCCAATGACACATCGACGTCTCATCTGGGAAAATGAAAATCTCTAGGAGTAGCTTAGCTCTCCCAACTTTAAAATAGAAAAGGAATAAAAAAGAAAAAGACAAAACAAAGGAAAAGGTTAAAAAATACAACAAACCTCTTCCCTACTCTAGTGCACAGCCAACAACAATTTCTTGGCCTCCGATTATCCATAAATACACAACCGTCCAACAAAGTTTCCATGCAAAATATTCAGGATCCTTTATTAGCTAGTAAGAAAATCTTGATAAGTGTGACTAAATTAAAAGACTAAAAATTAACTAATTATAGTTAAACTCTTAAACAAATAATTGGAAAGTGATGAATTCAAAGAACTATTTCAAGAAGGTAAATTACATATCTAAACTTTGTTTCTCTTGGAATTCTTCATATGACTTAACAAAAAAATCATCTAATTTCATTGATTAGGAAGATTCTCAATTAAAATTAATACCTTTCTTAAATATATTAACTTTAACTTTAAAATACCTACGGGGGTTTTCACAAATAGCATATTTTATAATCGCATTTACAAATAATGAATTCCCATAAAAAAATGATAAATTTTCGGAAGAATTATATGTCTTATCTTTAAGTATACATAAAATTCATTTTTATTATGTTAAGATCTAATTATACAAAAGATTTCTTAATCTTTATACTTAATATTAAATATTGAGACTTTAAAAATATTAAAAAATAATGAAGAACACATAATTGAATTAAGAAATTGATGACTTTATTGAATTTTGAGGATCAACACAATAGTCGCATGATAATCATAGATTCTATAAGTCTAAATACTAGAAATTAAGCTTTGATCATGATAAAGAAAACAACTTGTAGCAGAAAGAATAAAAAGCTCATGAAAACCCCCTTTGAATAGTATTGAATTTCTTAAATCTTAAAGTTTAGATATGACTCTCATTATCTCTCTTTTGCCTTATGAGTCTCTCTTTTTGAGTGGGTAAAAGTATGTATGAAAAACCTTGGGACTCCTTTTTTATAATGAAGCAAAAATAGTAGTTTGACAATGGTTGATACGACTTAAGAATCTAATCGTGTCAATCTAGTCGTATAACTCACTATGGAAATACAAGTTCTTTTGGAAAATAGTAGTTTCCTGGTTAGACATGACTTATGATATGGTCGTTGTAAACCCTATTTTTAGTGAGCTTAAGACTTGATTAAGAGTATTTTCCGAACGTTCCCAAAGACCAATTAAACCAAAAACTTAAGTTTATATTTAGAAATGAATTAAATTTTTCCAATTCAAAAGCCAATTGTCGATAAAACCCAAGCTTGAAGAACTACAAGTTCTAAAGTTATTTAAAACCTTAAACCTTAAAACAATTAAGGAATTTTAACTCTAAGTAATTAATCGATAATTTAATTTGAATGATTTCATTCAACTTTAGAAAATTTCACAATTTTATAAAAATTAAATCATAAATTACAAAATAATGCGAAATGAAAACTCTAAAATAATTTTCTATAAGGCCATGCCCTTATCTTCATGTATAAGCTTTATATATAAATAAGTAGACCAACCAATTACCTTAAATAACTTATCAATTGAGAGTTGGAATCATTTATTAATTGATAACTTATCAAAATCTAATAATAAGACAATTTCCTTATTACCCCTTCACTTATACTACATATGGACAATTTTTCACAAGATTTCATAAGCTTTACTTTAATAAATGAGACAATACTATTCCATGGCCCAAAAAGACTTTGAATTGCAAATTTGGACAAGAGAGAAAAGGAGGTCATGCTCTTGTTTTTCAACCATCAATTACTTTCTCTTACATATCACTATTCACCCTTTAATGTTTACATCATCAATAGTTGCAATTGTTGACTTTCGTGTAAGCTACAAGATACTTAATTAAAGCTTCTTGTACACACTTCTTTTCTCATTCAAAATCTGTCACTCTCTCCCTCTTTTACTCCCATTTTCATTTCCTTTTCTCTTACTTTAAACACCAATTAAAAAAAGAAACCAAACTCCACAAATTCCCAATATTGCCGCCACCATTTTTGCTTCCATACTTACGGTAATTTCTCTTCTTATTTTTGTGTCATTTTCTTTCAGCATCTAAGATTTTTTAGAACCATTAAAACCTTCCATAAACCTCATTCCAAGAGACCAAACGATTCGAGTTCCAAAAGGTGGCAAAAAGAAGGAAGCAAAGTTAAGAGCTTAAATGGAACCTTTGTGCACAACCACCATATTTTGCTTTAAGGACGAATAAGTGTTTCTTGTGATTTGTGGGTTAGTGTTTATGATTCGGAGACTTTGATTTCTTAAAGATATAAGTAAGGTTTAAGTTGTTATAATACTAAAAATCGTTTTAAGAAACAAACCATGAAACCCTTACATGAAGTGGAAACATGAGTATGTACAGTTGGTGTTTTGTAAAGACATTTGTTTAATGCTTTGAATGGAAGATTTTAAGTTAAGAAAATCTTGAAATAAGAAATTTAATGAAGGATGAGCATGCTGGATGCGAGGGTTCCATAGTCATTTGGATGTTGATTTTGTTTCATTAAGTTAAATATGTTCAAATCTAGACTTATGTTAAGTAAAAATCCATCATATGAAGTTTTATGAAGAAACCAATTTTGTATAACATGAGCTATGATATGGGAGTTGTATTAAATATAAGATCTTCTATTTCTTTGTGTGGAACATAAATTAAGAAATTATCTTATGGAAGAAAGGTTAAGTTGAGATTTGGACACAAGTAGTCTAAGTACATAATCTACCACCTAAATTTAAGGAAATGATGAAACAAGTTGAAAAACCAAGTAAGGACCCCTTGAAATCATCATGAACAGATCTGGAACATGAGAAAAAGAAGCTCAAAAATATGAACAAAGTGAAAAAAGATCAACTAAAGCAAGTATAGTAAGTATATAAAGTCTAAAACTCAAAACTGAGCCTAAAACTCTCAAAACAAGCTTAGAACTCTAAGTTGCGCCTTCAATAAAATTCTTACCAGCACCTTAAAACATCAAGAGAGGAAATCCACCTAAGGCTTTATAAATCTACCAAAGTCACTAACTTTAATTTGAACAAAAAACAAGCCCATTTGACAACTTAAGCCCACTAAAGAGCCCATGAAGTGGTTATTAGCCTTAGGAATATAAATCAAAGTTATAAATCTGATCTCAAGGAGTGTTTTGAGCTTAGGATAAAATCTTAAGACCAAGCTCAAAGGATTTTTCAAGTTATCAAAAAGCCCATTTACTAAACAAGGCCCAAAAGCACTCCAACACATGAGGAACGCTATTGTTCTAACCCATTGATAGAATTACATGCCTCATTTCAAAAATCTAATCTTACCACGTTAAAGTACACTAAAAAACGATGAAAATTGACTATAAGATCATGAAAATCGGATTTAAAATGAAAAAGTTATACACGATTAAACTTTTAAGTAAAACCGGGAAAAATTATGAAACCAAGTCAAAAGTATAACTTAAAGGGGTTTTAGCTTAGTTTTCTAGGTTTTAATTCAAATCCTTATAGTATCGTATTTGCGATGTTCAGGGGACCCGGCTTTAAGGAGATGACCTATCTCGGATTATTTTGATTGATCCGCATGGCTGAGTGAGTAAATTCTCGATGACTCTTTACTTGATTTTGCTTGTAGAATAGATGCACTTAAATTTATATATATAAATTTGGATGCTTGTAGGATATGGGAAATGCATGTGTATGAATTTGTAGATGAATGCGATGATTTGATAATTATATATAATAATGGGAATTGTTTGCATAATATATACATGTAAATTGTATGGAATGAAATTGTTTGATCACCCTGAAAATCGAGTTAATCATTTATATGATTAAGAAATCAAAATTAATCATGCATACCCCATATTGCATACGGATAACACCGACTGCCACTTCATGTAGAAGATGGGAAGGGACTCACAGGAATACGAGTTTTCTGCAGAATTGGGCACTAACTATGTCATCATATAAATTGAGTTTCTATCCTAAGCTAATAGGCTTATTAGGCGTTGGGAGACGCCAACCGTCGGCGAGGGGCTGAGTCTTGTGACTTCTGCTTAGGGCGTGTGTTTGTGGATTGCAGAGGTCACCACACTGCTAGACTTAGGATTTTGAAAATATGATTTATTATTCGGTAATAAAAATATATATATGTATATATATACATAGTTTTGTTTTGACTTAAGCACAATAGTGCTAATGAATTAAAACCCAAGGTCTAGAATCCGGATTTTAGTTTGGGTCGGTTAATTATTTCCAAACCCTGATTTCAGGGAGCGTAATTCTGAGTCGTATGCAGTTTTTAGGTCACTGCATGCGTTGTTTGGCATACTGATTGTTCATGTATTCATATGATTATGCATCTAATAAATTTTGCCATGCGGTATTGAGGAGAGTAATTATCTCACTAAGTGTAAGCTTACACCCCAACAGTTCTTTTCCTTGCAGGTTGATCGCTAGTTGGGAATGGGATAAGAATTGAGTGCAGAGTGCTACCATTGAATCAATATGGTGAAAAGCTTTAGTATCTTTAGTAAGTTTAGAATTTTCTAGAATTGTCTATCTTATTTCGCTATTTTGGTAGGGGATACCGATTCTCTGCGGTTCTGAGAAATTGTGGAAAAATGGATATCTATAATTATTTATATTATATAATGAGTTAATGAATTAAAATTGAAGACTCTAGCAAATAACTATTTAAAGTCTTGCAATCTCTAACTTGCAAGACTTGCAAGGCGATTTTCTTATCATGAGTGTACATGTGATATGTAAATTTTAGACAATACTACTAGGCTCCTCTTAGGGTCGCTACAATCGTATCATTTGGGCATATTACGTTAACCTTCTCATCCTTTTGAAACAAGCTTCTTGGGTGGATATGATTATGTCAGCTGATTATTTTCCATTCCAAACTTTATAACTTTTTTATTTTAATTCTGTATTAAATGAAACTTGATTCATTTTCTTTATTTTCATTTCCAATGTCACACTTTGAATAAAAGAAGTTGTAATAGTTTTGTTGTGTAAATTAACTTAAAATAGAAGTTGACTTTATAGTTATTATCGTAAATATAATCAACACAAAGCGTATATGACTCAACTAACTTAAAGTATTCAATCTGATACTTGTAAATGATCAAACTTATAGTATAACTTTATAAAATACCTATTCTATATAACTTGTTGTCTCATAACACAACAACACTTATATAAATATCTCATATCTAGAGTTATAATTTATAATCATAGTTTACTAAAAGTTACAGGTTTTGAAACATCCATTTTGATATCTATGAATGATCAAACCTGTAATATAGCTTTACAAAATGTCTATTTTATATAACTTATTTTCTCATAATACAATAGTACTTATATAAATATCTCATATCTAAAGTTATAATTTACAATAAGAGTTTACAAAAAACCATAGTTTACATAGATAACTAATGGACATTTTAGGAAATTTCCAATTAATTTTCTCAAAACTCAAAAGAAAAGTAAAAAACCTCAATTTGATGGATTCCTTTCCTCACTTTTCGAGTCAATAGCACACTAACTTAGGGGTGGTGGCAACCTTTGATCATCATTTACAAAAGAGTCTATAAGAATGTGAGCACAGCTAACTCAGTAAGTAAGATAAAGTCAGAAGAGTACCAAATAATCATAAGCAAAGTTATTAATGCAATGCAATGCAATCATTTGAAACATCGCACAATATTATCCAATTCATTGTGATATTAGAGAAATGATATTCTCTCCAACCCAGATTGAGGAGTTTTGTCGTGATTCAAATTAGATTGAACTCAGGCTTGTGCAATAGAAATTATCTTACTCTTGTGACTACTTTTGAATCATGGCCCCTACTCTTATCGCGACTTCTTCGCCTGTCATTTAACTTAACTAAGGATGTGAAAAGGACCATTTCAGTTATCTTCATCAAAGGGAGTTGGTATTTAGCTTGACACTCGTAATCGTTTCCCTTAACAGGTGCTATGCATGTTTAATTTCGTTAGTAGTCAAATCATCATTAGTTTCAATTAGGGGTGATTGGATAAGTTCACACGATATAGAAATGATGCAATTATGCAAAATAGTTCGTTAAGGAGTTCAACTCCTGTTATGATTGAATACTAATCACACTCATAGCATGTACACAAGTAACTAATTTTAGTTTTTTTCATCAAGGGGAGTTAATATTTAGCTTAATACTCTTAATCGTTTCCCTTAACGGGTGTTATGCATGTTCAATTTTGTTAGTAGTTAAATGATCATTTGTTTAAATTAGGGGTGATCGGATAAGTTTACACAATATAGAAATGATGCAATTATGCAAAATATAATCGTTTCCCTTAACGGGTGCTATGCATGTTCAATTTTGTTAGTAGTTAAATGATCATTAGTTTCAATTAGGGGTGATTGGATAAGTTCACACAATATAGAAATGATGCAATTATGCAAAACAGTTCGTCAAGGAGTTCAACTCCTGTTACAATTAAATATTAATCACATGCATAGCATGTATACAAGCAACTAATTTTAGTTTTTTTCATCAAGGGGAGTTAGTATTTAGCTTGATACTCTTAATTGTTTTCCTTAACGGGTGCTATACATGTTCAATTTCATTAATAATTGAATCATTATTAGTTTCAATTAGGGGTGTTTAAACAAGTTCATACAATACAGAAATGAAATGATGCAATCATGTAAAACAGCTCGTCAAGGAGTTCAATTCTTGTCACAACTGAATACCAATCACACGCATAGCATGCACACAAACAATTAATTACAACTACAAACAAAAATACTCTAATACATTATTCTGACAAGCAGAAAAGCTACGATCTCAACTTACCTATTTAAACGTTTACTATGGAAGACTCGTGTCTTTAACGGTCTAATTACTAGGAGACTATATATATATACAAAATTCAAATTTAGTTTTCGTAGAGTTACGAAAATGTTAGGATTATATCTAAAAGTATTCTGTTAAACGATTATATATATGTATTTAAAGTATATTATTATTTTCCTTTATTATATAAATTAAGTTATTAAATATTAATAATATATATAATTATACTATTACATATAATATATCATTTCAATCATATCGAAACATCATTTCAATTGGTTAAATTATGTTTCAATTATGGTAAGGTTGTCGTAATATATAAATTTTCGTAATATAATGGAGATTTAGGTTATATTATTTAAGATTGTTCAATTTTAGTAAAAATAATGTTATTGAGTTCATATAAACTTAACAATATGTATTACGGGTTCTATTTTTAAAGATGACCTTTAAAGGGTAGTTCTAATTTATAATACCTATACGTATTTAAATGAATTTTATCGTATTATATGTATTTTATGTAATTAAACTATATTTTATATAATTTGTTAATATAGCTCAATAATATGAGTATTATCTAACCTTAATATGCATATAATGTATCCCAATAGTAAAATTATAATTAAATATAGTAAAAATTTATTTTCACTAAATCTGATTAGTACGTATTTGTATAGTTTTTATTTCAATATTTATCATATTTTAACCTATTATTACTAAAACAAGTCCTTGATTTATGATTTAAGTTATTTTACTATGTAAATTTGTAATAAATAACTTGGATCACCAAATAATTTCTTAAAAATTTCTATATACTCCTAAAAATACGGGGGATTTAGTCATCACTTAGTTTCATGCTATCGATTTATCATATATATATTTAAAATTACAATTTTACTCCTAAATTATATTTAATTACTCAAATATTATTCTTTTTATATAAAATTAATTCTAATATATCCTAACATCATTATAATTCCCTAGAAGTTAGTACAGGTCATTTTCATCAATTATTTTCATAAAACTTATTTATTTCACATTCACCTTAATTATAGTTATTTTTAGGGCTAAAAATTATAATAAATATTAGAAATGAATGAATAAAAAATTGGGCTACATAGCAAATATCTATATATCATTTAGATTTTATACAAAAATTTTAGGTTAGAAACAGCATCATTTGATGTATTTTTTTCTCGTTTCAAAAATCGGATGAATAGTAACTTATTTAACTAAGTATATAAAATATTCAAAATTTTACAAAAATAAAAATATTACACTAAAGCATATGTAAAATAATTTGAATATAATTTTTTTCAAAATTTTCTATATTGATTTATTATTTTTTAGAAGTAAATGAAAAACAGTCGTAAATTTGACTTGCCTGTTTGTCGGAGCTTTAGTAGCTATAGGGTAGTAGGTGCTTGTCGAAAGGTTAAGGTGCTGGGTACAGTGGCAGGTGGTGGAGTGGTTTAATAGCATATTAAGGTTTGCCTTAGGAACTACACTAGCTTAGTTTTAGCTTTGTTTGTGTAATTTTTTCCTATTTTTTAGAATTTTTTTCTCCCTCTATTCTAGGCTCCAACTTACTAAAATATTGCTATCTTGAGGTGGATTGCTATTTATAAGACTTGAAATGGCCATATGAAATTTTCCTCATTTTTTTTCCTTTTGAATTTAAGTAGGAGGTGTCCCATTCACACAATTTACTTTTGACTCATTTTAACTATGCTTAGTTAATTGCTACTGTTGAAATCTAGAATTTTCCAGTCAAAATCTTGAATTGTTAGGTAGATTTTGCTATTATTTTAATATAACTTAAGTATTTTAGGTATATTATATTAGTATTTAGTTATTTATTAATATACAAGTATATATATCTTGTATATATATCACGTGTAATGTATATTTATACTCATATAATAATGTTTTTAATATATCTTTTATTTTTAAGATATATTTCTTATTCATTTTTATGAATTCAATACATATTATATATAATTATTATTTATATCAGATATACTCATAAAAATACATGTATACTTATATAGTAAATTATACTATATTATCTCATTTTATAGTTTAATTATTTATTTTTGAGTCCTCATCGCATTCTGAGTTTGATTTTAAGGGTTTTGATCACATTTATACAATATTAAGTAATCATATTTCTAAGGATGAAATTGAAATTTTAAGTCATTGTTTTCGAAATCTAACTTCACTAAGTCGCTTCAACTAATTTTTTTTATATTAATCATAGAGTTTGGGTTTAATTGGACAAGTTTTATTGGAGATCCTAAATCTAGGCTTAGTTGCCTTAAATACGATTTTAAAGACTTACACCAAGAACCCATTAAAAACTTTAAAATAAAAATTTTACTTAATTAAGTATCATATTTTTAAAAAACAAATTAAAATCATAAAGAAAATGTTATAAAATCATTATACTAAATATGTTCAAATTAAGACTCATCAAACTTCTCTACACTTAAGCATTTATTTGTTTTTAAGCAAATAAATCAAACAAATAAATCGTGACAAGAATTACTTAATAAAATTTATCAACACTTAGGAAATCGATCAACCATGACACTCGACTCGAAAATAATTCCCAATTAACTTGCAATCATAAAATTAATCAATTCAACTCTTAATGATTTCCATATTTTCACCCGATCATATTTAAATGTTCCAAAAATAATTAATACTAGAGTTCACGAGTCAATCTATATAAATCAAAGTTTACTTGAATCATTTAATTAAGAATTTCTAAACTCAAAATCAAATTTAACATCTTACTAGGTTCATTAACTAAGATGTATATAGCTTTCTCTTCATTCTCTTTAAGTACTATAATTCCAGGTAAATACGTGTTGCATTTGCTCATCCTCTAATTACTCCTTTAGCAATCAAGTTCTACTGGAAGGCATTGATTTTATATCGTACTTCTTTTTTTCTTTTTTCAATTTATTTAGTATGTAGCAGTTTTATTGGTTAGTACATCTTAAGTCAAATAACATTAAGCTACTAGGCATTGAAACTTCATTTATTTAATTTGATTTAGTTCAGCTTTCGCGTAGACTTTTCTCTTGACCCTTGTAATGAGTTTTCAACCAATAATTTCGAGTTTGTTACTTAAGTTAACGGGTGTTATCCTCTCCAAAGGAGACACTCTATAGGCTTAGTTGCTCAAGTTAATGAGGCCTATAACTTAGACTTTTATTAATTAATTAATTCAATTATTTTTTTTTCTTCCAATTTATTGTGCCTCCAACTTCACAAAATTTTTTCAAAGAATTCTAAAAAAACAAAATTCATTTGTTTATTTTCAAATAATTATAAAACTGTCAAAACATCAAAGGAAAAAAGTATACATCAATATAAACTTAAAAATGATCATGACTAACTATCAATTAGTGATGTCGCTTTAATCTTAAGTCTTAAAATCCCTTACTAAATTAACCCGAAGCATTTGCTCCACAAGGAGCAAGTGTAATAAGATCAATAATGGTAAGTATTAATCAAGTATTTAATTAAGCCAAATTAATCAATTTGGATTCAAAAAATTGTTAATATTAGTTGCAAGTTAACTAACTCATTAATTAGGTCAAATGTCAAAAATTGGTTCACCAAGCAATAACAAATTTTATATATCCTTATTCCCTATACTTAATAATGTACATTATTGTCAATAGAGAACAAATAAGGCTCAATAAAACTATGGAACAAATAGAAACACAATAGGGAAAAAGGAAATATAAGAGAAAAAGTAAAATTGAAAAGAATTAAAACTTCTCTAACATCTGTAGTTTGGAGTCCATTGTTTGTACATTTCTTTGTCTTTGTACAACCTTACCAAAGAAAAACAAAAGAAATAAACGTAAAAGAGCAAAAAGAACAATATATATAAAACTCTAAGCTAACATGGCAAAGCATAAGTATATTAAGATGAGGGGTCCTAATCCTCACATCCATCATCCTTCACATACTCCTCTTGAGCATTGTCCATGGCTTCATCTTCATCTTCTTCTTCCTCGTCATTGTCCTCTTCCTCATTTTCAACTTCTTCATTATCATCCCCCTTGTTTTTTTCCTCCTCATTTTCTCTAGCACTTGAAGAGGAGGTTATGACCATGTAAATTTTAAAAATCAAGCCCATACTTGTTTGATACTTTTTAGAGAAATCTTTCCATTCTACTTTGCCTAATATGAAGCATTTTCACACCAAGCTTCACCTCTCAAATATCACGAAGTATCCTCATGGATTGTTCATCATACCCAATCATCCTGGACTACCCTCCGGTTCCTATTTTTGGATCTCTTAACCTCTCATTATTGTTGAGATGCAAAAGATACATTTATTGAGAAGAACGAAGCCTCATTAGAACTACTACAATAGCTAATGTTAGAGAGGCTACCCAATATGGTCACACCTCCTGAACCAAAAGACTAAGATAATGGTTACAGTAAATCTAGCCTTCAGTGTGTGTAGTAGTGGCTTGGCAATGGAAAATTCGCTTAGCTTAATTGTTAAATTCATCGGGTATTTCTCATTCATGCTATACAAGTATAAGATATCTTTAGTCAAAGCAACCTTAATATTCTTCCCTCTAGCAATCAAAATGTGGATAGTAGCTAATGTAACAGGTGGTATTCGGGTTTCTTGAGTTGGGAAATGTAAGCTCTGTAATAAGTTATTTAGGGTTCGATTTGTAAAATTTATGGCGATCAAGCAAATTGTCTAATTCAGCTCAAATGTTACGATGAAGTTATGATTATTAATAAAAGTGATTGTGTGAGTTTGAATTTAGAAAACTAAGCAATAAAATGATTAATTAATATAATATTGAATTTTATGATAATTGTTTATTATTTATCAAAAACGTTTACAATGAATTTTGATAACTAACGAATCGATAGAAATAAATTTAGGAATATTTAATTATATCATATATGAATTTACACGAAATTACTTAAAATACGTTAAATATGTTAAAATAATTAAAGAAAATTCATAATTAATTAAGGAAAAATAAGGAATAATCCAAAATTGAGGCGTAGTAGCTTAGAATTGAATAAATAAAAGCAACTAATTAAATTAGGACAAATAAAAAGTAAAAAATGGAAGAAGATAAGGCAATTTCAAGTCAAATTAATGAGAAAAAATATTTAAGCAGCTTTATAAATATCTAAATTAAATCAGAAGCTCATTTGGTTAGAAGGAGTGGGAAAAAAATTGAGATCAACAAAAAAAAAAATAAAGATTAGGATTTTTCTAAAAAAATTATAAACAAATTTGTATAAATAAAGATTATAAGGTGAACCTAGACCCGACGAGCACTTAGAAGTTGACGGCAACTACCATTGCACTGTGGTGGTAGCGCTTGGGCTATCCGACACACATAGGGCCATTGCTGGTGGTCAAAGCCACCCACGTCGGTGAGTTCGATTTTCTTTTTGATTTTAGTTATTTTATTAAAAATATTAAATAGTTATAAAAAAATTATGAATTTTGGTATTCTAGAATATTTTTGTATATAGTTTTTGGAAAAATATTATTTTGATAAAAATATGTTTCGTGATATATGATGCTTAAGAAATCATGCAAAATCAAGCATATTTTGGAATAGAAATAAATAACTTTAAGAGTGTAGTTTTGATCTCAAAATTTTTATATAAGCTATTTAGATGGTGTAGAATAGTGCTATGAAACACTTTTTCAAAAATGAATTTTCAAAATTTTTGAGCCTTAAAATGATTCATAAAATGGGTAATTTAGGGCTAATTAAGTAATTAAATGATTAATTACTTATTTAATACATAATTATATGTTTTAGGATATTGAAATTTGATTTAGTATGCTATTTATAGCATTTACAGTGTTAGATGTAATTATTAAGGTATTATGTAATAAATATGTAATAGGTAAAAATTGTAAATTTTAAATTAATTTTGTAATTTAAGGTAATTAGGTATAAAATCTGATTTGGTATGAATTTAGATATTTTGAGATGATAGTTGATGTTGGGAGATGATATTTGAAGTGATAAAATTATTAGATGTGTATATTATGGACATATTAAGTGATAATGTATAATATGTAGGTATAAAAAATTAATAAGTATAAAAATATTATATTAAATTTAATGTTATAATATTAATAGGAATATATAATAAATCTAATAGGAAACTTAAATTAGGGTAATTATATGAAAAATGTAAGATTTTCTCATAATGGTAGTAAATTCGGTAGTTAAATTAGAATTAAGATATACCGTTCGGACTAGAACATTGGTAAAAAACAATATGTAGGATATCTAAAAATAATGTGATTAATTTCACATTATGGGTCGAAATGAATTTCTAAGGTTTACGTATAAAATCCTTAATTGAAAATTGAGTTAAAAAGGAACTTAATTTAGAAATCGATGTGGAAACTGAACTTGAACTTAATCTAAATCAAGAATAATTATAAAAGAGTTGAAAACTTAGATAATTAGATATATTAAATCCTAAACTGAAGATAGCAATAAGTGATATTGGATAAAATCAACCTATAGTAGTTACGTGGAAAACTGAAACAATATTTGTATTATAGGGATTTTTGGCGAAGGCCAGTACTAGTTGCACCTTGAATGAGCAAGTGAGGAATTTAGGTAAGTTAAGATTAATACGTTACTGTATTTCGAAATATTAATTTGTAGTTTTTAGAGGTTTGAAATTATACTTGACTATACTTGTTAGATAATTGGCTACGTGTATGTGCTTATTTTGAGCTATCGATATGATTTTGATTTACTACTTTGGCTTGTATTTATATGATTTAATTGAAATGGTTAAACACCTTCAATCAAATTTAATTGAATATCTGACTCATAAATTTAAACTGTACCTGCATAGCAATCCATTAAGAGAAAATTAGAGTTTTTCGATTAAATACTGACTCCTTCGAAATGGATAATGCTGGATAGCATAATTGGTCCATTTTTCACCATTAGTCGAACTAAGTGACAAGTGAGGAGGTTGTAGTATGAATGAAGCTAATGATTCGAAAGTAGTCATAAGAGAAGCGGTATCTCCAATACATAAGTCAAGGTTTGATCGTGAGCTATTATATTAATGGAAATTCATCAACCCGAATTAAAGCAGGTGCAATTTCTCCAATCTCACGACGGATTAGATAAAATTGTACGATAGCATTTGCTTGAACATGTATTGCACTAAATAATTTGGTTGATAACCTTATTTATGTTTGCGGTATGATTTTAAGTCTCTATCTTAACTTATAGAGCTATGGTTGCTCACAATCCTATAGACACTGTTGCAAGTGTTAACAAGGAAGCGACTTATATTTACACTAAAGTTAGTAACTGTTGGATCTTGGGGAGTAAAGAAATACACCTAAAAACCAGATATATCTTTAAGATCTTAGTTTTATTTAAAATTTTTTATTTTCAAATAATGAATTATTTAGAAAGTATAGGAGAATAAAACCCTATAAATATTATTTAAAATGTTAGTAACTGCTGAATCTCAGGGAATAAGAAAATACATCTAAAAACTAGATATATCTTTAAGATCTTAGCTTTATTTAAAATCTTTTATTTTCAAATAATGTATTATTTAAGAAGTATATGACAATAAAATCCTATAAACATTATTTGTAATACTCAAATTTTAGTGTATGTATACATTTTCATACTTTTTTAGGCAAATAATTTATTTAGTTTATGAATAGTTTACTTCAAAACGGATTAATCATGGACGTCTTATGTGAATCAAGTCTAAGATGGTAATTGTATGACCAGCTTCTATCTTAAGATGGTTTGTACGACGGGACTGTTACGACTTTACCATTTCGAGGCATGATAAAGCCTTACTTTGCTTAGGAATGTAGTAATTGTCCACAACAACTCTATTTAGAATTGGTTAGTGGTAACCCCTATCAGGAAGTGGTATGTTAGCTCATGAAACTCACATAGGAATCCTTATATCCCTATACAATATTCCCATCTAAATAATGGTTATTTTACATACCTTCCCATTTATAGCGAAACAAATTTCTCTTCGTATCCATAGCCGTTGTGCTATTTTTGTCTAGCTTATAAGTGCATAAGAATTCTAAAATGAGCTCTTTGTATATTGAGGCTTGCAAATGGAACTTCTCCTAACATTACTTCCTGTTGGTGTTTGCATCTCTTTTACTAAATTCAATTGTTTCACAACTTCTCAATTCAAGTGCAATTTCTTACTAAATTCCTTATTTTTCAACAATTCATATTGATTTAGCTGATAGGGATGGACTAAAGTAACATGGAATGGATTAAAGGAGGTAAAGTGGCAAATGGCTCGATAGTAGTTGCCCCTTGAGAGGAGGAAGATGTGCCCGATATTAACTTTTGGTGGATAGGTTGCTTCTAACAATTTGACATGGTAACTTACAAGAGAAAAATAAATCAAATAAGGCACACATCTTCCCTAAGGCAATGTAAGTTCAACAAGGTACATGTCTTGGTCATCGTCAAAGCGCAAGGTGCAAGCCTCATTCACTAAGTGCAAAACAAAGAAAGAGAGATAGGAAAAGAAAAATAATGGATATATTTTTCAAAGAGAAAATTACAAAATAATTCCTAACATTTATCTCTCTTTTTTATTTCAATTCTTAACATTTTAAAAATATCGTTTCAATCTTTAACGTTTTCAACTTTTATCAAATAGGTCCTTCTGCCAAGTACCGTTAGTTTTTCCATCGCATTTGATACGTAGCAACATATCATTTGATGATGTGTATTATAAATAAAAATAACAAAATAATTAGAAAATTAAAAATATATAAAAAATGAAATAAAAATATATAAATTAAAAAAATATATAAATACTTATATATTTTTATATATTAATAATATTTACATATATAAATATTTATATTATTAATATATCAATAAAATTAGCAAAAAAAAAAAAATCAAAAAATTGAAATTTGACCACCCAAGTATTGGGGGGGGCTTCAATAGCTACCTTAGGGGTGATCGTGCAACTCCTAAGGGCAATCGGATTTTGGTTGCCTAAAGGCTTGGGTTGCGACCCACTTGTTGTAGTGGGTCATATGACCTTAGGGGTGGTTGTAACCCCCTTTAGGTGGTGGGCAATCATGGTTGCCTAATGCAAAAAAAAAAAAAAAAAAAAGGAGGAGGAGGAGGCTAAAAACCCATTATGTTATAATTAGGTTGCCTGACTTGACTTTAACTCAACGGTTTTTCCTTTTTTGTTTTATTTTATTTTTTTCTAGTTTGGGTGGTCGCCCACCACTTTTTTGAGGGGGTAGGGAGGGAGTCGTTGGATTTGTCGGCTAACCCCCTACTTTAGCTGGTTGGATTTTTATTTTCTTTGATTTTTTCTAGCTTTTTGCCCTTTTATATTTTTCATATATATATTTATTTGTGTAAGTGTATATATATTATGGTATTGTTTTTTAATTTTTATAGTTTTTATTTTTTTCAATTTTTTATTCATTTTCAATATTTTTTAATATTATTCTGCATATTTTTATATTTATTTATTTTGATAATTATATATGAACCAATATCATGATGCCATGTGTCCATAGTAACGGAAAATCTTCCAAAATTTGATGGAAAGATCAATTTGATAAAAAAAAAATGAAAACATTAAGGATAGAAATGAAATTTTTGAAATGCTAAGAAGTGAAATAAAAAACAAGTAAATGTTAGAGATTTTTTTGTACTTTTCTTTTTTTTTTTTAAACTAATAGAGATACTTTGGAAAAGCCTTATTAAAAGACAAAATTTTATAAAAGTAAACATATAACATATCTTAAAAAGCCAAAACAAAACCCTCGCATCTATCTTATTTGCTCCCTAACATTCACTATTGCTTCCTCTACGTACAAAGCAAGATAAACCTTAACCCCACTTATCAATTTCTACCTCACTTTCTAAGGTCACAATTTACTTGGAATATTCTTCTTTATTTTTATGACTTGTTATTATTTTATATGTTTGACTTCTTGTTGGTTTTTGTTTAGTTATTATTTGTCTTTAAGGCTTGGACTAGTTGTTACTTATTGTTTTATTGCTAGGAAAAAAGAAAAAATTGACGCTTCTTCTTTGCTTTTGAAATATCACGAGTATAGTGTTGAAACTAACAATAGCTTTATCTTTCTTTTTTATCTTTTCCTAATTTCCTTTTATCCAACAAATATTCCTTATTATTAGACGTTTGAAAACAAGAAGAGGTTGCAAGTTTGAACTTTGATTCTTTTGATCAATTGTAGAAGAATCAGGCAATTTTTTTTTTCAATACTTTTTTTTTATTAGACATACATGTTATTGATAATATTACAAATAACCTTTTTTTAATGCTTCAATGTTCATAAAACAATAAATTTTTTTTTCTAATTTCCTTTCATTTGATTTTGTTATTTCTTTTATTTAATAATAACTATAAATATTAAATTAAATCATATTCATATTTATAGAAACTTATGTTTTATGTTTTTTAATAATAACTACTTTTTCTTTTAATACTTTACTGTTCATTAAAAAAATAGAATAAATTTTTTTAAATTTCCTTTCATTTAATTTTTTTTATTTCTTTTGTTTAATAATAAGCAATAAATTTAAGTCATGTTCCTACTAAGGTTTTTAAAGGTGAAAAACATACTCGAAACATAATATCTTAAAATTACTTAAGGTGAGAAGCCCAAAAAAAAAAATGCTTATTTGAGCGAAGTGAAGCACGAATATTAAAAATTATAAAAAATGTTTTGATTTACAAAACTATTAAGATTAATATTTAATAAACAACTATATTCATATTAAAGTACTAACAAAAACTATTTAAATAAGTTAAATACAAAATAAGCACCGTGTTTACACTTAATAAAATTAACACTATGTTTACAAAGACTATATTACTTAAAAAAACTATAGTAGTCTTTCTTTGCAAGATAGTAAACATAATATAAGATATTGCTAGTTTAGTCACTCTTCAAGTTCAAAATCATTCAAATAATTGTCACTCACATCACCCCTGTTTTTCCATTCCTCAACCTCTTCTTCCTCATCATCACTCTACTTCTTTCTCTTCCTCATTTTTTATGAATTCCATATTTATTGACCCCTTAAATTTTTTTCTAACTTTGTGTTTAAAATCAAGTATTCGCTAGAGGCTCTTTAACTTTTATAGCTCTTGTAATATTGTCCCATACTAAGTCATTACCCTTAAGCACTAGTTCATTTTCCATCTTAATACATGAGTCAACACCCATTTTTCCTATCAATTGCTCATTGTTCTTATCAATATCATCCAATGTTATTAGATCAATATCACATTAATCATATAGGGTTTTGAGAGTTTGATATAAACTAATTTGTTCAAATGCTTTTGAGTAAATTTGTTTCTCTTCTTTGTATATATCTGCAAATGATACAATAATAATGTTGATTTATAGCACGTCATATGATGGAAAATTCACTCAAATTAAAACTATTTTGATTAGCTTACTTACTCAAATACACTCTAATTCCTTTCACATCTTGATAAACTACATATTAAGTTCTTGATCTTAATAGTAAATTATTGTAAGTTTAGAGTAAAACTTCCATAGAATGACCACTATTTCACTATTTACCCATAAAAGAAACACAAATACTTTAGTTACTAAACTAAAAGAACAAAGAAACTATAATTATAATATAACAATTTCTAAGTTACCTAGTGCTTTTGTCTTTCTTGTTCTTATGGCAAAATCAATATCAAAGAGACACTCAATACACTTATAACGAGATAATTCCTAACAATCTTATCTTGTACCTGAAATTAGGGAACCATCCTCTTAATAGTAGAATATAATCTTAAAATAATTTTTTTATCAAACTCCATATTTAGGTTATCATAAAAAGTAGTAGTGTGGACACCTCATTTTTGCCATTTTTCTTAATTATTTTATTTTTCATTAATTGAGTTAGGTTAATAAATAAACAGAAAAAAAATAAAAAAGTAATAAAAAACAAAAATTAAAAGAAAAATGAAAAATAAAAAAGAAATCGATTCGTAGCGAGTCAAGTTAAGTTATATGGATAACGGTATGTAATCAGTTTAATAAATCATTAAGTCAATAACGAATTGGGATTTGTTAAAATGATTTTGGCCCAGTCCGATCTAAATTATAATTTTATCTAATTTATATTTAGCCAAAATAAATTTAAGATTTATTAGATGAGCTGTTGGGCCAAATCGAATCGGATCGGATCGAGCCGTGCTGTAGAAAATAGAAAGCCCAAGTAAGACAAATCTTTAAAGAATAAAAATTATAGCTTCCATATCTTGGTTTAATTGGAATCGAATCTATATTTAAAACAATATAGAAGATTTAGTTTTAGGGTTTATAAATTAGTAGGTGATTTTGATGACGGTTTTGAATTATTTTCCTGATACAATACGCTATCCATCGAGATACTCTAGCCATCACCTAAATATACTTCACGACTAAACACATAAGCTCACACCGTCCACTGTCCAATTCGCTATATGACACACCATCTACTGCAACAATCTAGCAGCCGTACACACTTACTGAAACACATGCACATCATTACTTAGCCCATACAAACACCTGGTCAACACTACATGCCATCCAACGCACAACACTTCACTTGGTAACAGTTGCTCCTAAGCACTCCACTACATGCCACACACTTGCACTTCACACTCCTGACGATCAGTACCGATCACCAACCAAACGGCTCTGCAACACAACATTAATTGTCGAAGCTACAACTTACTGACATTCCCTGATGCCAGTATGTCCCCTTCATCAAGACCTATTGTACGTCCCTGATTGCTGCTATCTTACACGCTGTACACAAACGTATGACACACGCTCCAACTTACACAACCTATACACACAAACACACAACCACAGTATTAACGTACCAACCATCATGCCTGTGATCAATAGAGACAGCAATCGACATGCCCTTGATCACGTCCATGATCAGTATAGACATGCCATTGATTACGTTCGTGATAAGTGCAAACAGCAACCAACATGCTCTCGATCACGCTTGTAACCATTTAAAAATAGTGTTCGTCCACCTTCCAATCACAAGGACTTGCCTCGCAAGTAAAAATTTTGTTATTTTATTTTGTTAGTTAATTTAATTATTTTTACTAACTTATTTATTTGTTTTTTAGTGTAGGTTTTTATTATTTTCATATTGCGTGTTTTTTTTATAATCTTAATTTTTAATAAATTTAGCTCAATTACATTTTTACTAAAATTGTATTTTTTTGGAAAATAAGCGTATCTAAATCATATCTTCAATATATCTTGCGGTTGAGATTTAGAAAAGATACGTATGAAGATACGTATCTAGATTATATCTTTAATATATCTTGTGGTTGAGATTTAGAAAAGATACGTATGAAGATACGTGTCTAGATTATATCTTTAATACATCTTGTAGTTGAGATTTAGAAAAAATATGTATTTTAATAGATTTTGCATGTAGGATTTAGAAAAAATATCTTTTAATACGTAGTATTTTTTTTTAAATAAAGAAATCTTAATTGAATTTTTTAAAAAGATTTAGTTTAGTTAGGGTTTTTCTTTAAATTCGAAAAATTAGATTTCTTAGTTTTTTTTTAAATAATAATAATAAATAGTTAAGTTAACGTAAATTTGGCTCAATTTTCAAAATAAAAAAATCTACCTATTAAATATTTTATAAAAAAGAATTATAGCCAGTTTGATTTCAACTAACAGGTATGTAGGTACATTTAAGACAATCATATAAAAAATAATTTTTTTCCTTTTTCTTAGAAATTCGTAATAAAAACAAATAAAAAAATCACTTTAGTTATCTTTTGCTTATTTAGGTATATTTTTAACATTTTTGGAAAATTATAAAAATAAAAGTCCATCAATTTTTCTTTAGTTTTTATATGTGACTTAGTCTTAATAGGTTAACCTCCGAACTTGATTTTCTTTGGTTAATTTTCTAAAAATCAATTTTTTAAAATATCTATAGATTAATAACCAAATTAAGGTTTTCCCACTTAAAAACCCTAATTTCATTTTTTATCAATTGAACTGGTTGGCGACTCCAATTTTTAAAATTTTTTAGAAAAATATTTTCTTAATTTAATATCGAGTAATTTATATTAAGCGAGCTGGACTTGATATAGGTTAAATTAAGGAAACCAAAATAAAGCTCGACAAGCAAGATTTAGGAAATGGCCAGTTACATGTAAGGGGTGATGTAATTAACAATTCCACCTCTTACCAATAATCTTGCTCATTTCTTGATACTTTTCCTCGTAACCATCGAATAATTTTGCAATACATTCATTTGCCTTATTTATAAATTCATACATATATCCCATAGCTAGTTGACATGATTGTTACATGTATCATTTTCCTTTCCACTAGTTTCGCCCAATTATTAAAATTCTACCCTTTTGAAATGAGCATAATTGTCAAATGATTTTTGTACCTGTAGATGCATTGGAAATTGAGATATGATGTGTAAAATCTAGTTTTTCCAAGACAAAGATAGCTCCCTTGAGGATCTTATAGTATTTAAGAAGCCTATATAACTATATATAAATCCAGTCATGTTGATTGCTCTCCCAATTGTTCTTGCTACTCGAGGAATCTTTCTAATATCTTCTAATATCAAGTCCAAACAAAAAGCAACATATGGCATCCAAAATAAGTGTGGCCTCTCTACTTCTAAAAGCTTCCCTTTTAAAACATAATTATGAAAAAAATAGTAAAAAATAAAGTAAACAAGAAACATAGCATGTAGAATGTTGAACTTGATACGTTCAAATTGTAATAAATAGAATACTAGTAGAAATTAGAAAGTAAAACTTACCTACTAAAACATAATTGGATACATTATCAATTATTAGTTAGACAACAATTGATTCTCTAATCTCATTCACAAACTTGATTGATCAAGTAAACAACTTTTTACTAGTTTTCATGTATGATAATGCATTTATGGATTTCACAAACATTGTTCTCATAGGGCAATTGCCCAAAAAGTTGATGAAGTTTCGATGTGTTCAACTCAATCGACCATCTGACATAATTTAACAACTAAGCATCTTCCAAGTATTTTTATGCTTTTAAAGCAATTAGTTACTATATTCTAATTCTTTCTTGAGAAGTAAAACTCTTAATCCATGATAACTTGAAGGTCTCATGTTTGGTCCATATGGGCCAACGGCTTCAACCATCCATGGGCCTCCTCTTCTTTGATGGCATGAAACTAATCAATATGGACTCAACATGAAATCTATAAGTTATCATGAATTGAGAGTTCCACTTCTTAAGAAATAACTAGAATATACAAAAAGATTGCTTCAAAAGTATAAAGATACTTGGAAGAGACTTGATTGCTTAATTATGTTAGATGGATGGTTAAGTTGAACTTATCAAAACTTAATCAAGTTTTTGGTTAATTGTTTTATAAGAACAATATTTGTAAGATTTGTAGATGCATATCATATGTGAAAACTAGTAAAAAGTTATTTGTTTTATCAGACAGATACGCGAAAGAGATTTGAGAATTAATTATTGTCCAAGTAATAATTGATAATGGATCCAATTACATTTTAGTAGGTAAGTTTTGCTTTCAAGTTTCTACTAGTATTTTATTGATTACGATTTGAAATGTCATGTTCAACATGCTATGTTTATTGTTTAATTTATTATTTACCATTTTTTAAAATATTTATGTTTTAAAAGGAAAGCATAGAGGCTACACTTATTTTGGACACTATGTGTTGCATATTATTTAGATTTGATATTAGAGGATATTGAGAAGATTCCTTGAGTAGTGAGAACAATTGGGAGAGCAATCAACATGATTAGATTTATATACAGTCATATTGGCCTTTTAAACACCATGAGATCCTTTAGGTAGCTATCTTTGTAGGGGAAAGATCAGATTTTGCACATCATATCTCACTTTGTAATGTATGTACAAGTTCAAAAATCATCTGAGAGTTATGCTCACTTTGAATGGGTGAAATTTTAGTAATTGGGCAAAGCTAGTGAAAGGGAAAAATATATATGTAACAATCTTGTCAATTGTCTTTTGTAGTAATGTTGTTTATATTCTTAAAACTAGTTTATAGTGAAAAAAAAAAAGGGTTGTGGGATATATTTATGGATAAAGCAAGGAATGCATCGTAAAATCACTAAATGATTACGAGGAAAAGTATTAAGAAGAGAGTGAGATTAATGATGAGAGGTGAAACTGTCAATTACATCATCCCTTATATGTTATAAGCCTCACAATCAGCTATTTGAAGTTCAATTCGTAGAATTTAGGGCAATTAAGCAAACTGTCCGACTCAGCTTAAATTTTACAACGAAGTTAGGAATATTAGTAAAAGTGATCTTGTAAGTTCGAATTTAAGAAAATATAAATTTTCCAAATTTTAAGCATATTACTCATTATTTATTGAAAATGCGTAAAATGCATTCTAATAATTAACGAATCGTTAGAGATAAATTACATGCATACTAAAAATCATAAAATAACTTAAATAATATTTAAGAGTATTTATTTATACCATATATATATTTACTTATGTATTTACTTGTAGGTAGAAATAAGCGTAATTATTTAAAACACGTGAAATAAGCTAAAATAAGGTTAATTAATTAAGGAAAAATCAAGGAAATGATGGAAAATATAGAAATGTTCAGAAGTGAGGCATGGCAATTTGGAATTGAATAAATAAAAGTAACCAATTAGATTAATACAACAAAAAAGGCAAAATGGAAGATGATAAGTTATTGTCTTGTCCAATTTAATGTATAGAATTTACTTTACACCTCTATAAATAGTAAGAAATTTTTAGAAGTTCATTTGGTCAATTAGGAAGGTAGAAAAATTAGAAAGGGTTGAAACAAGAAGAGGAATTAGGGTTTACAAAAATTTTTCCCAAATCTATACAATAGGAACTAGTGAACTGAACTCACACATCACTACCACTTGGAATCAAGCCGCCACAACCACCACCAACCCACTCCAATTGGATCGCTTGGACCGGTTGACACACCCTGAACCGGTGTTGGCGGCCGAAAGCTCAAGAACCAAGTGAGTCTCAAATTTCATTCGATTTTGCAAAATTTATTAAAATTATTAATTTTGCTCAGAAAATTATGAAATTTGTCATTCTAATGTTTTATTGTATGTAGATTTAGGAAAAAATAGTGATTAATTTTAATTCTATCTATAAATATAGGTTGCTTAAAAAATTAAATAAAATCGAGCATATTTAGAATTAGAAATAAATAAGCTTAGGAGTGTAGTTTGGAGCTTCAAATTTTTCTATAGACTATTAGGATAATATAAAACAGTGCTATGAAGCCATTTTTCTATAATTAATTTTCAAAAATTTTAAGAAATTTTTAGGCCTTAAAAATGATGCATAAAATGGGTAGTTTTGGGTTAATTAAGTAATTATATGAGTAATTTTTTATTTAGGGCATAATTATATGTTTTAGGATGTTCAAATTTGATAAAATATGGTACTTATAGCATTTAGAGTGTTAGATGTAATTATTAGGGTTTATGTAATATATATGTAATAGGTAAAAATGGTGTATTTTAAGTTAATTTTGGAAATTAGGATAATTAAGAATAAAATCTGATTTTGGACGAATTTATATATATTTTGAAATGCTAATTGATGTTAGGGAATGATATTTGGAGTAATAGAAATATTAGATGTGTATTATGTACGCAATAGGTAATAATACATAATATGCAAATATTGGAAATATAATAAATAGAAAATATTAGAATAAAAATTAATATTATACTAATAATAGGAATATATATAAAATCTGGTGGGAAACTTAAATTAGGATAATTATATAAAAAAATGTAAGATTTTCTTTACATTAAGAGTAAATTTAGCAGTTAAATCAGGATTAGGATATACTATATGGACTAGAACATTAGTTAGAGACCAAAAACAATATTAAGGATACCTGAAAATAATGTGATTAATTTCACATTATGAGTTAAAATGAGTTTCTAGGATTTGTGTATAAAACCGTATTTACAAACTGAACTAGAATGTAATTTAAAAATCAATATGAAAACTGAATCTAAACCTAGCCCCAAACCCAAAATAATTGTAAAAGATTTAAGAACTTAGATTATTGGACATATTAAACCCTAAACCAAAGATAACAATAAGTGTTATAGGATAAAAATTAATTTATAACAATTATATGAAAACTAAGATAACGTTGGTATTATAGGGATCATTAGCAATAGACTAAGCAAGTTCTACCTTGAGTGAGTAAATGGGGAGTCGAGGTAAATTGGGTTTAATACTTCACCATATTTTCAAATATTCATTAGTACTCAGAGACTTGAATTGTGCTTAATTGTGCTTGTTAGATAGTTGGTTATCTACATGTGCTTATTTTGAACTGTTGATTTACTATTCGATTTGTATGAAATGATTGATTACCCTAAACTAAATCTAATCAAATATATAATTTGTAATCATAAATCGAACATGCATAATAACTCATTAGAGGAGTTAATCATAAACTAAATTTTGTTTCTTGGAAGACCGAGAAACCAATTTATCTCCTAAGAATTGACATGTTCCTAAAGTACTCTTCCTATGTATTTTGCAACTTGCATAATCAGCATTTGAATATCCTATAAGATCAAAATTTTTACTTTTAGGATACCAAATTCCCAATTTTGCAATGCTTTTTATATATTTAAAAATCTTTTTGACTGTAGTTAAGTGTGTTTTAGTTAGTGATTCTGAAATCTAGCACACACACAAGTATTAGATAAGATATTAGGTCGTAAAGTAATTAAATACAATAAGGATCCAATTAAGCTGCAATAGAGTTTTTCATTTACCTTTTTGCCATTACCTATGATGTCAAGCATTGTTGAGGTACTCATAGGTATTGAAGAATCTTTGGTATTCTCAAAACCAAATTTCTTCAATATTTGTCTAGTGTACTTCTCTTGGTGAACAAAAATTCCATTCTTTGATTGTTTGATTTGTAATCCTAAGAAGAAGTTTAATTCACCCAGGAGTGACATCTCAAATTCTGCTTGCATCATACTTAAAAATTCTTGACAATATATTTCATTAGTTACACCAAAAACAATATCATCAACATAGATTTGTACAACTAGCATATCTTCATCAAAATGTTTCATAAAAAGTGTAGTATCTACTTTTCCTCTTTGAAAGTCATTTTTAATAAAAAAAATTGACTTCATTTATCATACTAAACACGGGGAGCCTATTTAAGTCCATACAAAGCCTTTCTTAATTTAAACACATGATTTGATTTGAAGGACCTTCAAATCCAGGAGGTTAATCAATATATACTTCTTCTTTTATGAATCCATTCAGAAAAGTACTTTTCACATCCATTTGATACAACTTAAAATTTTTCAAACAAGCAAAAGCAAGTAACAATCCTATAGCTTCCAATCTAGCAACAAGAGCATAGGTTTCATCATAATTTATTCCTTGTTCTTGTGAATAACCTTTAACTACTAAACGTGCTTTGTTTCTAACTATTTTTCTATGCTCATCTAGTTTGTTCTTAAATACCTATTTAGTTCAAATGATTGACTTGTTTTTAGGTTTTGGAACTAAATTCCAAACCTGATTTCTCTGAAATTGACTTAGTTCATCTTGCATAGCCAAAATCCAGTTATTATCATTTAAGGCTTTTTCTACTGAATGAGATTCAATTTTAGAAATAAGAGCAAACTGATTTTCAAAATTCCGTAAGCTTGATCTTATTCTTATTCCAGATCTAACATTACCAATTATAAGCTTAGGAGGATAATCGGTTTTAAATTTTAAAGTTTATGGAGGAGTATGAAAGAGTTCAAAAGTTTCTGACTTACCTTTTGAAGGTTTTTTAACAAACTTAGTATTAGCTTCTGAAGTACCTTCTAATACAGATTTTTTTTCAATTCCATCAATTATCTTAGAAGCTTCTGAAGTACCTTCTAAAGGAGGTTCTATTTTTCCTTCGTTTAAATCAAGACAAACAGTCTTCTTTTGTTTGAAGCAACTGATATTTCATCGTTCGATTCTTCATGGATTGTTTCCTCAATAAATTTAACATTTATTTACTCTTCCACAACCTTTGTTTCTCTATTGTATACTTGGTATGCTTTCGAGTTCAGAGAGTAGCCTAGAAATATGGCTTCATCTACTCTCTCTTCAAATTTTCCTAAGGCTTTTCTTATTTTCTTAACAAAACACTTACAACTAAACGTGTAAAAATATGAAACTGTAGGTTTCCTTCCTTTGTAAATCTTGTAAGTAATTTTATTTGTCAAGGGTCTTATATATATATGATTAATGAAATAACAAGCTATTGAAGCTGCTTCAGCCCAAAAGTGATAAGCCATATTATTTTCATTAAGAAGAGTTCTCGTCATTTCTTGGATAGTCCTATTTTTGCATTTAACAACTCCATTTTGTTGTGGGGTATAGGGTGTAGAAAAGTTATGAATGATGCCTTTGTCTTCATAAAACGAAATGAAATCAGAATTTTCAAATTCCTTGCCATGATTAGTTTGTAATCTGATGATGGAAAGGCCTTTTTCATTTTCAACTCTTTTTGAAAATATTTCAAAACTTTTAAAAATATCACTTTTATGACGCAAAAATAAGATTCAAGTAAATTTAGAGAAATCATCTACTATGACAAGACCATATTTATTTCTTCCTAAACTTATTGTATGAGTAGGGCTAAAGAGATTTAAGTGCAATAATTCTAAAGGTCTTTGAGTGAAAATAACCTTCTTACTCTTATGAGATAACGAATTCATTTTATTCTTCAAGCAAGCAATACAACGAATATTTTTCACGAGTAAGTACCTTAGGTAAACTTAAGACTAAATTCTTTTTGGACAAATTCTCTAATTGATGAAAATTCACATGTCCTAGTCTTTTGTACCAGAGCATAGCATTATCATTTACAGAAATAAAGCAGCTTTTAGATGATACTTTAAATAGTTTAATTAGATAAACATTCTTTTTCCTAAAACGTTCAAACATCTTTAAATTGTCTTAATTAAACCCAACACATTTATCAAGTTCAAAAACTATTCTGTATCTTTTATCACACAATTGACTTATACTTAATAAGTTATGTTTTAATCCTTTAACTAGCTTTCAATTAAATGAGGTACTAAACCAATTGAGCCTACCGTAATTATTTTACCTCTACCATTGTCACCAAACTTTACATAACCATTTTCTTTCCATTCTAGATTTGTGAACAATGAAGCGTCACCATTCATATGTCTTGAACATCTATTGCCAAGATACCATGTTCCTTTTATCTTTGCTTCAAAGTCCTGCACACGTTAAAGCATAATCAAATCTATTCACAAACCCAGTGAAGCTTGGGTTTATAGGAATTAAAGCTTGTGTTTTGAATTGAACCTTGGTTATTATTGAGCTTGTAATTTTTGAAAAAACAATATTTCTCTATATGACCTATTTTATTACAAAGAAAACAAGCATAAGATTTCTATTCAATATACCTATTACTTACCACTTTCCTTTGGTTTAGATCCTTTCTGAAATACCCTTTGTTCAACCTTCTGTTGTATCTTCTGAAAGGACACTTCTTGTTGTTTTGAGAAAACCTTCTGTTGTTCTTTCTGATGGGTTCGAACGTTTTGTTATTTTCCTTACTTTTAATCATTTCTTGCTTTTCATCTTTTGATTTAACAAAAACTATTTCTTTTTTTGTCTTATATGTTTCACCAAATTCAAAACCTAGTCCAGATTCTGAATTATCCATCCTTTGGCTAGAAATCAACATTTGTAGTTTTTTTGTCACTTTCATCAAACTTGAGAAAGGTATTCTTAATTGACTTAGATAGATCTTTCATACGGTTTTTCAAATTCTTAATTTCTTCTTTTAAAATTAGATTTTCATTAACTAAAGCTTCATGGGCAATATGCAAACCTTCGAAGTCATTTTTCAAAAAATCATTTTCATCTACTACCAATTTAGTAGCTTAACTAGGTACAGGTTTCTTAGATTTCAAAGTTTTGACCTCAAATTCAAGCTTAGATATTTTGTCGCTTGACTTAAAAAGGGCTTTGAGGAGTTTGTTAATTTTGACACATATATCATCAAGTACATCTAGATTAGAATCAGAATTAGTTTCAGAATCCACCTCAAAAAGTGTCATAAGACATAAATTAGCTTCCTCGCATTCTTCTAAACCTTCTAATTCAGTTTTTGAATCCTCCATATTACTCCATGTCGCCATCAAAGATTTAAGTTTCTTTTTTAATTTCTCCATTTTCTTGATCAACAAAGGACATTCGTATTTGATATGCCCAGGTTTGTTGCATTCATAGCAAATAATCTCCTTTTTAAGCTTCTTCTCTTCTTTTTATTTGATTGACTTCCCTACATCAATAGACCGATTCTTATTAATAGTAAACCTTTTAGTAAACGTTCTCTTACCCTTTTTCTTGAGCTTTCTAACTAACATTGTCACGTCCTCATCTTCTTCTTCAGATGAATCTTATCCTTCTGAATTAGTATATGTTTCTATGGTTTTGAAAGCTACGGTTCTCTTCCTCGTATCCTCTAAAATGCCTTCTGATTTAAGAAAATCAATTTCATATGCCATGAGCTCGCTACATAATTGACTCAGTGTTAATGTCTTTAAATCACAAGCTTCTTTTATGGCTGTTTTCTTTACATTCCAAATTTTGGGAAGAATCCTTAGCATCTTGCGAACCATATTTGCATCATTAATAATTTTGCTAAGAGAAGACAATTCATTAGTTATGGAAGTAAATCTACTGAAGGAGTCTTTGATTTCTTCATTAGGAAGAATTTGAAATATTTCATATTGTTGAACCAGCAAGTTGATTCTTGAACCAGCAAGTTGATTCTTGTGTCTTTGATGGCTTCCATGCCTTCATAAGTTTGCACCAAAGTGTCCCAAATATCTTTAGTTGTTTCACAAGAAGTAATTAGATAAAATTCAGAACGTGTAATTGTACTCAACAGAAGATTCTTAGCCTTTGAATTTAGTTTGGCTTTGGTGATATTGTCTCTTAAAGTGATGATGGTTGGAACTTTGAGATCTCCTACGAAAATAATTTGCTAAGCCTGATAATCAGATGCCTTCACATAAGTCTCCATCCTGAATTTCCAATAAGAAAAATTAGTTCCATAAAAAAATGTTACCTTGCCAAGCTGAACTGTTAAACTACCACTTGATTGACCCATGATCTTTGAACTCTAAAGATATTAGAGTAATGATCTTATACCAATTGTTGGTCCCATATAAAATATCAAGAAGGGTGGGGGGTGAATTGATATCTCTAAATTTTTGAAAACTTTTTTGTTAAACAAAAATAAAATTACCTCTCTTAACAACTTATAATGGTGAATAGTGATATTTAACAATTTAAAACATAATAATAAAATTGCAAAGTAAAAGAGTAAGGAAGAAAAAAAATCAAGTTAAGATTTTATAAAGTTTTGACCTTCTGCCTACTGCTCTCTTCCAACTCCACTGTTGAAGACCCGGTCTACTTTACTTGTGCTGTTCCACTTAATCCACTAAATCAAATCACAAACAGATTACAAGCATTTGTCATAATGACTTTACAATACTCTACTCTGCCTATCTAACCTCTCTTCAATCTAGGCTAATACAGATTTACAGAGTACAAACTATTTTTTCTCTACAATATAATATAGAGATTACAAGTGAGAATAAAAGTACAAGTCTCAAATAATTTTGCACTTGAAAAAAATAACACTTGTTGTAGAACTTTGATTCGGTGCAGCTCTCTGAATAAGCATCTGAAGAACTTTATGAAATTTTTCAGAAGGTAAAAACTGATCAAGAATTTTTTTGTGTAATAATAGTATTTCTTCAGAGTTATATATCCACGTTTTGAATCTTTTCTCCTTTTATACTAACTTTTTTCCAACGGCTAAAAATCTGAAGATTTTCTTCCTTTCCATAATTATCCAATCGTTAGTTATTTTAGATAATTCCTTAAATATTTTTATGAGAAGATCTTAGTCATTTGAAAATTCAAAGATGATTCTCTTTATCATGTTTAGATCAATTCGTAATTGCCAAATAAGCTTTGATTTTAAAAAAATCTGCTTTAGTTAACGGATAAGCCTTATATTCAAATTTTGAGATCCCATAAAAACTTATTCAACCTTATCATTATATTCAAATCTACTTTAGTTAACTGATTTTTCCAAATATATTTTCACTTGAAAATAATCCTCATGGATCTTAACTCCATCTTTAGTGAAACGGAATTAAGTGTATTTTCCTAATACATCCAATCTAATGGAGCTAGGTCTTGATTAATTTGAATCTGATTTAAATTAATATTCCATGTAATTTTTCTAAACCAACCTTCTGAAAACCTTCTAAAGAGTATCGGCCTTCTTTTCTTAGAAGTCTTTGAACAAGCTTCTGAAGTGCTATAACAATTTTTTTTATAAAAGCTTCTGTAATACTTTCCAAAATAGATTATTTTCAAACAATTTGAAACTTTTGAATAAGCTTCTAAATGCAACTTAATTTTGCGAAAATTAACTTTTGAAAAACCTTCTGTAAGCCTACACTCTTAAAGATTCATTAGCTTTTAACCCTTTTTGTTATCATTAATATGTATCGGAGATATCTAACATAACCAATTAAATTTAAACAAATAGAAAGTGAAAAAGTAAGAGATAAGGGACACTTGGCAAGGAAGAATTGAAAGAAAAACCCTAAACCCAACTATAAATTCAGAAAACCACTTCCAAAACCTCATTTGGTTAATTTAGCATCAAACAAAAATTAAAGAGAGGAGAGAAGGGAGGAAAAATCAATTTTAGCAAAATTAGACAAAATGGTGTGTATTTAGGACTTATAAAGGGAACCCACATCCAATGACCACCTGGAGAGGAACCACCACGTCTAGAGTTGTAGACAATGGTGAAGTCGCCGTTGGTGGCTGAAAGCTTGTTGATTGGTGAGTTTCGATTTCCCTTTTGAATTTGTTTAATTTTGTAAGAATATCAAATATGCATAAAAAATTATAAAATTTAGTTTTCTTAGGTATTTTTTCATTTAAAATCAGAATATCAAATCATTTTTTTAAAATTAGAAGTTCTTATATAGGTTCCTTAAGAACAAGCCTGATTTCAACGAATTTTGTATGGATTTTCAAAAATAGTAAATAATGTTATTTTGAGCTAATTATTGGTGTATGTATTCATTATATGATATATTTAAATTAAATAAAAATAATTTTGATAAACTACATGTTTAATATTTATTAAAATTATTTTTTTGAATCTGCTATGTTTTTTATATGAAAGAAATAATAGATTTTTAATTAAATTCCTTAATGAATCTGATTTGTAATGACTTCTAAAGCTTAGTTATGATTTTAGAAATATTTACTTTGAAATTTATAATTTTATTTGGTTATTTACCTAATTTAAGTTAATTTTTCGCAAAATCAAACCTAAAATTGGTATACCGGAGAAAAATATATATATATATAACTATCTTAGTACTTTTCATGATCATATAGCAATTATGTGGAAATTGAAACAATGTTAGTATTATAAGGGTAATTGGCGATGGCCTATGCGAGTTGCACCTTGAGTGAGCAAGCAGAGAGTCTAAGTAAGCCAGGATTAATACGTTATTGTATTTTGGAGTACTAATTTGTAATACTTGAAGGCTTGAAATTGTACTTGATTATTCTTGTTGGGTAGTTGATTGTGCGCATGTGCTAGTTCTGAGTTGATGATGTAAATTTAGTTTACTGATCTGGCTTATATTTGTGTGATTTATTTAAAATGATTAAATACTTGAAACCGGATTTAGCTAAATATATGACTTATAAATCTAAATCGGACCTATATAGCGACCCATTAGGGTTCTCCAATCAAATACTAACCCCTTCGAAAGAGATAGCACTAAATAACATTATTGGTTCCTTCTTCATTTTTAGTCGAACTAAGTGAAAAGTAAGGAGGTCAAAGTAAGGGTGGAGTCAATGATTCGAAGGTAGTTGCGGGAGGAGTGGTATTTGTCACGTACCAAAGTTGTAGAGTCGAAACAGTTTTGTCGTGCAAACTATTCTAAGATAAAAACTAACCATACAGCCGCCATCTTAGACCTGATTTACATAAGACGTCCACGACTAACCCGTTTTGAAGTAAACAGTTTATAAATTAAGTATGTTATTTACTTGTAAACTTAAGAAAGATACATACTTATATTGAAATAAATTGAGTATCTTTACAAGATTTAGTAACCTAATTATTATTTACTCGAATGATTTATAAATTAATGCTAAAATCTTTAAAATAAGTCTAGTTAGAGAGTATACTTAATCTTCAGTTTACATCCTCACTCCTCAGGATCTCACAGTTGCTAGTTTCAACATAAATGTAATCCGCTTCCTAGCTAATACTTGCAATAAACGTTTATAGGAATGTGAGCAACCACAACTCAGTAAGTTGGAGTGGAGACTTAAACCATATAGCAAACACAAACAAGGTTATCAATCAAATTATTAGGTGCAATGCATGTTTAAGCAAATGCCATCGCACGACGTTATCCGACCTATTGTGAGATTAGAGAAATTGCACCTGCCTTAATCCAGGTTTTGGAGTTTCTGTTATTGTAATAGATCACGACTAAACTCAAGCTTATGCAATGGAAACACCACTCCTCCCATAATTACTTTCAAACTATTGACTTTACCCTTACTATGACCTCATCTCCTGTCTCTTAGTTCAACTAAGGATGAAGAAGGGATCAATTATGCCATTTAGCATTATCCCTTTCGAAGGGGTTGGTATTTAGCTGAAGAATCCTAATGATCCCATAATGGGTTGCTATTCATGTCTGATTTATGATTACAAGTCATATGTTTGATTAGATCCAGGTTAAGGTGATCAATCATTCCTTACAAATCATACAAATACAAGTCAGACAGCAAATCAACATCAGAATCAACAACTTAGAACAAGCACAAGCATATAACCAATAAGCACAATCAAGTACAACTCAAGCATTTGAGTACTATAAATTAGTACTCAGAAATACAGTAATGTATTAATCCCAACTTATCTGATATCCTTAGTCCCTCACTCAACCAACCGCAAGTCGACTCGTCTTCGTGTGTCCTATAATATATAATATAAGTGCGTTTTTAGTATTTATATCTTGATGATATGTATTTAACCTAATTATTCCCATATACATAATAGTTATTATTAATTCATCCTAAGTTAGTTTAGGGTTCGGTTTCCGAATTTGGTTTTGATTTAGGTTTTAAAGTTATTCCAATTAAGGATATTATACGTAATGCCTAAAAATGTGATTCGAACACAAATGTGAAATTCATCACATTAGGCTCAAGTATCCTAATTATCACTTTTAGTTTTAAATCAATATTCTATTTTATCCAGTACACTTAAACCTTTATTAGTATACCAAACTTACTCCCGATATGATAAAATTTTACATTTTTCATATAATTACCTAAATTTAAGTCTCTTACTAGATTTTATATATATTCCTATTATTAGTATAATATCAATTTTTATTCTAACATTTTCTATTTATTATATTTTCAATTTTTCATATTAGGTATTATTACCTAATATGTACATAATACACATATAATATTTTTATCACTCTAAATATCATCTCCCAATATCAATTAATATTTCAAAATATTTAAATTCATTCCAAATTAGATTTTACACTTAATTACCCTAATTTACAAAATTAACTTAAAATTTACTATTTTTTTCCTATTACTTATTTACTACATATTATCCTAATAATTACATCTAATACCCTAAATGCTATGAATATCATATTTCATCAAATTTGAACATCTTAAAATGTATAATTATACACTAAATCAGTAATTATCTATTTAATTACCTAATTAACCCAAAATTACTCTTTTTATATATCATTTTAAGGCCTAAGAATTATCTAAAAATTTCGAAAATTAATTTTCGAAAAAGGGCTTCACAACACTGTTATATAACCCCCTAAGTAGTCTACACTAAAATTTTGGGCTTAAAACTACACTCCTAAAATAATTTATTTCTAACCCAAATAAAGGTTAGGTTTACATGATTTTTTATGGACGGTATATTTATAGACATAAATTTATCAAAATAAAATTTTCCCTAAATCTACATACAATAAAACATCATAATAATAAAATTCATAATTTTCTGAATAAAATTAATAATTTTAATAACTTTTATAAAATCGGGTTAGAATTGGACTCACCTAGCCATTAGAATTCTAACCACCAATGGCGGCCCTAAGGGTATCGGCTAAGTTAGGCGATGGTACTAGAGTGGTGTAGTAGTGGCTGCTCGTTTCTAGGTGGTCATCGGGTGTGAGTTTTCTTCTAAAGCCCTAATTGCACAAATTTTTTGTAAATTTTGTAAAAACCTTAATTCTTTCTAAATTTTGGTGCTCTCTAATTTTCTAGGGTTTCAAACTGATTAAATGAGCCTCTGTAAAAATTTGGCTATTTATAAAGGTTTTGGGGATTCTTTGTGCATTAAATTGAGGTGATGTGAGCTTTATCATCTTCAAAAATTACTTTTTTCTTTGCTTAATTTAATTAGTTGCTTTTATTTCTTAAATACCAAGCTGCCATGCCTTAATTCTAGAATTTTTCTCATTTTTAAAATTTTTTTTAATTATTTATGAATTTTCTTTAATTAATTAACCTTATTTTTGCATATTTCACGTATTTTAAGTAATTATACGTATTTCTACCTATATGTAAATTCATATATGGTATAAATAAATACTCCTAAATATTATTTAAGTTATTTTATAATTTTTAGTATACATACAATTTATCTCTAATGATTTATTAGTTATCGGAATGTATTTTACGCATTTTCGATAAATAACGAGTAATATACTTAGAATTTGAAATTTTTATATTTTCTTATTTTATTACTTATTTTTTTAAATTCAAACTTATAGAATTGTTTTTACTAATATTCCTAACTTTGTCGTAAAATTTGGGCTGAATCCAACAGTTTGCTCGATCGCCTTAAATTATATGAACCAAACTTCAAGTAGCTGATTTTGGGGCTTACAGTGTCTCTATTGCATAAGTTTGGGTTTGATCATGAGTTGTTGCGTTAAATGGAAACTTCTCAACCCGGATTAAAGCGGATACAATTTCTCTAATCTCTCAACAGATTGGACAACGTTGTACAATAACATTTGCTTAAACATGCATTTCATATAATTAATTTGGTCGATAACCTTGTTTATATTTATTGTATAGTTTTAAGTTTTCATCCCAACTTACTAAGCTATTAGTAGCTTGCATCCCTATAAACGTTGTTGTAAGTGCTAGTTAAAAAGCAGCTTATATTTACCTTGAAGCTAGCAACTGCTAGATCCTATAGAGTGAGAAAATATATTTGAAGAACAAATATATTTTTAAGGTTTTAGCTCTTATTTTAGAATCTTTCATTTTTTAATAATATATTACTTAAGAAATATAGTACGATGAAACTCTACAAATATGATTTGTAATATTTGAATCGTAGTGTATATATATATTTTTTCATACTTTTTTAAGTAAATAATTTATTTAATTTATGAACTATTTACTTCAAAGTAGGATAGTCATAGACGCCTTGTGTAAATTGGGTTTAAGATAATGGTTGTATGGTTAGTTTCTATCTTAAAATGGTTCGTACGGTGGGATTGTTACAACTCTATTACTTCCGAGCGTGATACTCTCTTCTTGATGAACCCACAAATGCGAATGAAAATCCAAATCCAAATTAGGAACTTCATCAATCAAATTTAGAAAATATAAATCCTACTCAAGAAAATCCCAACTTAACCTAAGAAGCTCCAAATCATAACCAAGAAAACCCATAAACCTCAGTCACAAAAAACCTTAACTCAACAATTCAAGAAATTAGAGTAGGTATGAAGGAAGATAAAAAGAGAAAATTTAGAAGAAAATAAGCAAGTTTTAGGGGTTTTAAGTTCATCTAGTGAAAACATAGCAGAACTGAAGATGATGATGAAAGTAACTCAACTAAGGATGAGAGCTCACAAGGTAGTGAAGACACAACAAGTAATGGAAAGGATTTTGGTGATGAAGTTGATTGAGAGGAATCGCAAAATATGTTGGAAGATGAATCAAGGACTAAATTGGAAGATGAAGAAGGATCATTAGAGTCTGTCCTAATTGTAGTTCAACATGAATAAATTAAGGCTAATAAGAAGAAGTGTAGTTTTAAGTTTAAAATTTTTGTATAAACTACTTAAGGGATGTATAACAATGTTATAAAGCCCTTTTTCAAAAATGAGTTTTCGAAAATTTTAAGCAATAGGCCTTTAAAATTTATATATATATATATATAATTAGTGATTTGGGTTTAATTAATGGTTAATTGAATAATTACTGATTTAGTATGTAATTAGGTGTTTTAAGATGTTCATATCTTATGTGGTATGATAATTATAACATTTGGAGTATTAGATGTACTTATTATGACTAATATGTAGTAAATATATGTAATTTTAATAGTATGTGGAATTGGAATTATAATAAATATAAAATATTAGGTTAAAATGAATAATATAATAATAACATTAATATATAATAAATCTGGTAGGAAACATAAATTTAGGTAATTATACAAAAATATCAAATTTTCTTATATCGGGAGTAAATTCGGTACATAAATGAAGATTAGAGTATATTGTATAGACTAGAATATTGATTAAGAACCAAAAGTGATACTTAGGATACTTGAGCCTAATGTAATTAATTTCACATTAGGATTCAGAACACATTCTTAGGACTTATGTATAATGCTCATAATTGGAAACTAAATTAGAACCTAAATTGGAACCGAATTCGAAAACCAATTGCAAAATTAACTTAGAATGAATCGATAATAAATAATATGTATATATGAAAAATTGAGTTAAATCATAACATAATATGTATATATATCATAAGGATATAAATACTAAAAGAGTATTTATATTATAGGAGACATGAAGATAAGTCGACTTGCTACAAGTTGAGTGAGCGAAGTAAGAATTCTAAGAAAGTTGGGTTCAATACTTTATTATATTTTGGACTGTTATTTTTCAAGTACTCAGAGGCTTGGGATTGTGTATGATTGTGCTTGTAGGTAGTTTATATGCATGTGCTTATATGTATTTGACTTCGTATTAGAATTTATATTATGTTGGTGATTAATGTGAATTGAATGGTGTGAAATTATTTAATCACCCTATATCGAACCTAATCATAACCAACCTAAATGTCTTAATTAGACATGCATTACAACCCTTTAGGGAACTATTAGGATTCTCTAACTAAATACTGACACTTTCGAAAAAGATAATGCTATATAGTATAATGGTCTTTTCATTATCCTTAGCCAAACTAAGTGACAGGAGAAGAGGTCGCGGTAAGGACGAGGGCAATGATTTAAAGGATAGTTTTAGAGAGAGTGGTGTCTCCATTGCATAAACCTAAGTTTGGTTGTGAGTTGTTGCATAAACATGAAAACTCCTCAATCTGGATTAGAGCGGGTGGAATTACTTTGATTTCACAATAGACTGGACCACGTTGTATGATGACATTTGCTTATTGCATCGCATATAATTAATTGTTTGATAATCCTATTTGTGTTTGTTGTGTATTCATAAGTCTCCAACCTAACTTATTGAGTTGTGATTGCTCATAACCATATAGATTTTCTTATAGGTCATGATTGATATGCCGTGATATAATTACCTAGAGGTTAGTTCTTTTTAAAGCTATGGGAGCGTGAGAATCTAACGTGGACCGTGACTAAAAACAAACAAGACTGGTCATTAGGTAGGTCCAAGCTTGCAGAAAGTTCTAAAGCAAAGTGATGTAGGAAGGTGCAGAAAGGACTAATGCGAAAGAAAAAGTAAACAAAAACCTTCGAACAGCTCCAAAGGATATGACGCACCAATGGAACTTCCGAAGACTCACAACACAATTTGATATTACATATAAATCAGTTCGATAAGGTTACTCACCACCTAGCCTTGTTTAAGGGTTAGGATAAAAATGATGCTGAGAGTAAATAGGTAATGTTTATGTAAGGAAGGAAAAATACTCAAAAGTATATTAATGTTCAATCTGTGTTTACAGCTACAAGTATAAGGGTATTTATACCCATAAGTTAGGGCAACTTGCCCAAAAGGGAAAAGACAAAAAGGGCGTTTCCTAAGTAAATAATGTATAAGATACAAAAGGGTAAAAATGAATATTTAAGAAAAACACTCATTAGTGTAACAGATTCTACACATGATTCTATACACGTAGTAATGTTGTATTGGTGAGGCTGTTGGAAGATGCAGATAAAAAGAATGGTTAGCTTGCTTGTTCGAGCAAAGGTGGTTGAGTCAGTCCGTAGTCTCTCTCTCATCATCTCGACAAGGGTGATGTCGAGTAAGTAATTGGCCAAGCATGAGTAAGAATGAGAGTTGGCTATTATCTCATCCTTTTGCTTCTTGACAAATTATTTGTGAGAGATAAGCATTTATATGACTTGGCATGAAGGGTGACTCGGCAAAAAAATACTCGACTTCGGCATAAGTTGGTTAGAGTAGAAGAATCTACCTTACTAGGCCTTCCAATTCTTAGGCTTGGCTACGGGTTAAAGGCCCAGTAGCCTGATTCCTATCATTCCTTCCAGGTTGATTTGGATTTGGGATCAAATTTGAATGGTTTCCAATTAGCTCTCCGTTGGGGTGATATGGATTGAGGTCGACAACATTGAAGGTGTCAGAAACTCCATAATCCTTAGGTGGCTCCAGTTAGTAAGTGTTATCATTGATCTTTTAGAGGATTCTAAATGGTCCTTTAGCTTTCGAAGATACTTTGTTCCTCCTCTTGCTTGGGAATTGCTCTTTGCTAAGGTACAGCCATACCAAGTCTCCTTGTTGGAATTGTTTATCCGTTCTACCCTTGGTCTTCTCTTGCATTCCTTTAGCAGCTTGGTCGATGTGCCAAGTGACTTTATTATAGATGTATTAAAGGGATTATGCTCTAGCCTTTATGTCGAGGTCCTCTTATGCGGGTATGCATACAGGTACAGGGATGTGATCAAGGGGCAACTCAGGATTGAAACCATAGACCACTTCGAAGGGAGTTTGCTTAGTGGTGTCATACACTGTCCGATTGTAAGCGAACTCAACCACTGGTAAGTAGATGTCCTAATTAGCTAAGTTCTTGCCCACTATAGCTTAGAGCAATGACCCTAAAGTGTGATTAACCACCTCTATTTAGCAGTTAGTTTAAGGGTGATAGAAAGTACTGAATGGTAGTTTGGTCCTCATCTGACGCCACAAGGTCCTCCAGAAATAATTTAAGAACTTCGAGTCTCTATTGGAGACTACACTTCTCAATACACCGTGTATCCACACAGTCTTCTGTAAGAAAAGAAAAGCAATAGTCGAAGTGTCGTTAGTTTTGAAGTAGGGTACAAAGTGTACCATTTTACTAAACCAATCTATGATGGCCATTATAGAATCTTTGCCTTGGGTAGTTTGAGAACAAAGTTCATGCTTAATTTAGTCCATGGCTTCGTCGAGGCAAGCAAAGGCATTGCTTTCCCTTACTCAGCTTGACACTTAGCCTTCTTGCACACGATATAGCTTTTAACAACGCAGTATACATCTCTCCTCATTCTTAGCCAAAAGAATTGACTATTCAATAATTCATATGTTCTTTTCTCTCTAAAATGTCCGGATAGTCCTCCACTGTAGACTTCCTTGATCAACAGCTTACTTAGGGAATAAGTCGGCACACATAATTTTCCACCTTGGAACAAGTGGCCATCCTCTACACGATACTCGTCCATTGTCCTTCCATCGATGCATCATATAATTATGGGTCCAAAGTATGGATCCTCAGAATACTATTCTTTGATACTTACAAACCCAAATAGTTTGATCTGTAGTTTAGTTAAAAGTGCATGTCTCTTTGAAAGAGCATTTGCAATTATGTTGCTCTTTCTCTGCTTGTCTTTTATTACAAAATTGAATCCTTTAAGGAATTCAACTCACCTCGCCTGCCGCTTAGACAATTTGGTCTAGTTTCAGAGATACCTCAGTGATTCATGATTAGTATATATGATAAATTCTTTTGACAGTAAATAATGCTGCCATACTTGCAGTGCTCAGATCAGCACCAAGAGTTCCTTATCATACACGGAGTAATTTAACTGTAGTCCTTTAAGCTTTTCATTGTAGAAGGTGATTAATCAACCTTCCTACATTAGGACAACGCCTATTCTAATGCTTGATGCATCACATTCCATCTCAAATATTTTCTTGAAGTCAGGCAAAATTAATATCGAAGCGAAGGTTAATCTTTCTTTTACCTCAGCAAAGCTTCTCTCCTCCCTTTCTCCTCATCAAAAGTTGATGTTCTTCTTCGTAAGTTCGGTAAGTGGCATGGCGAAGGTACTGAAATTCTTGATGAATCATCTATAGAACAAAGCTAGTTCATGGAAACTTCTCACGTCGGTATAAGTAGTAACAGTTAGCCACTCTACAATTACTCAGATCTTTTCATCATCCACTTGTAAGCCTCCTTCACTGACTATATAGCTCAAGAATACCACTTCCTCTTGACAAAAACAACATTACTTGAGATTGCTAAATAATCTCTCAATATGGAGGATATCCAATACAGCTCAGAGATGCTCGTAGTGGCTTGGTATGTTGGCATTGTAGACCAGTATGTCTTCAAAGTATACCACAATACACTTTCCAATTAGATGTCTTAAGGTTCATCAATCACATGAAAGTGCTCGGAGCATTTAACAAGCCAAATGACATGACCATCTACTCATAGAGTCCCTGCCGAGTTTTAAATATAGTCTTCCATTCATCTCCTGGCCTTATGCAGATTTGATGGTAACCGGATTTCAAGTCAATCTTACTGAAGACCTAGGCTCTACTTAACTCATCCAACATGTCTTTTAACCTTAAGATTGGATACCTGTATTTGATTGTGATCTTATTCATGACTTAATTGTCTACACACATCTATTAAGTTCCATCCTTTTTTGACACCAAAAGCGCTGGCATAGCACAAGGGCTAAGACTTTCTTTGACATATCCTCTTTTTAGCAACTCATTGACTTGACATTGAAGCTCAAAAGCCTGTTTAGGATTCATCCAATAGGTTGTCTAATTTGGCAGTACGGCACCGAGTACTAAGTCAATACAATGCTTTATGCCTTGTGTTGGGGGTAGCCCCTTAGGTAACTATTCTAAGAAAAGGTTGGCATACTCATTAAGCAACTCTTTGATTTCCTAAGGTAGTTCACCCTGCTCCGTCATTTCTAATAAACGCTTGACCAACATGAGAGTCGGCTCGTCAACATTAATAGCCTTTTGGAGCTCGGCTCTACTCATTACCAGAGCTTTCTTCGATTCGTGAGTAAGTTTTTTCTACAATTTATTAACTTGTCTCAGCGACATCGGGTTCAATATGATCTTTCAGTCATCTTTCTCAAATATGAACGTATTCTTGTAGCCGTCATGAATAACTTTCCTATCAAACAGCTACGGCCTACTTAGCAATACGTAGGAAGCATACATGGGCAGTACATCACAAAGAATCTGGTCAGAGTAATTCCCTATAGTGATTGGCAATACTATTTGTCGAGTAACATGTAATGCACCTTTCTCATTCAACCTGTACAATTTGTATGGCTTTGGATGTGCAACAGTCGGCAGCTTTAATTTTGAAATAAAATCAGTTGATGTTACATTGGTGCAACTTCCACTATCCATGATGAGGGCATACACTCGATCATTCACCTTACAGGTGGTATGAAATAAATTATCTCTCTATTCCTCCTTTCATGAGGGTTTCGTATTCATGATGCGTCAGACAACCATGATCAGTTGATCTAAATCCTTAACAAATATATCCTCCTCAATTAGTTCTTTCTTAACATTTTCTTTCTCAATAGTGATCTCCTCTTTAAGTTCCTCATTTGTACTATCTATCTCTAGCTTCAGAACTCCTCTTTTAATCACCATAGCTCTTTGGTTTGTGCATTGAGTAACTACATGTCTAAACTCTTGGCATTTGAAGCACTTGATTTGGTTTGTCTTCCTACCAGACCCTTATCCCTTCTCTTAAGTATGGGTCGACACATCACCGTCTAGTCGACTCTTTTGCTCTACTCGGACATCCATCTTTCGACTTAACCCGATGCTTAACTAAGCTCGGTGACTCGCTTGTCCGGGTCAGCTGGTCAGCATCCTCGTCAGTATTTGACTCCTTTTTTTCTTTTTTACTTATTGGGCTATTCTAATGGCCTCATCCATTGTGGTAAAGCATTGAAGTTCCACAATGTCTTGAATGTCACCTCTCGATCCAGTAATGAATATTGAGACTGTTTGAACTAGTGGTTTCTTCGCTTCGCAACAAATCATAAGTATTTGAAATTCTTAAACATACTTGTCAACTGTTTGGCCTCCTTGTCTCAGCTCCTGAAGTCGAGTGAAGGTATCTTGAAGATAAGTTTCCGGTATAAACCTGTTTCTAAGTATTCTCTTTACCTCAAACCAAGTGTTAATTTCTCTGTAGCTTTCATGTCTCCTCATCATCTGAAAATTCTTCCACTATATGGCGGCATATCCAGAGAACTTAATAGCAGCAGTTCTCATTTTCTTGAAATCTTTATATTAGTAATATTCAAAAATACGCTTCATCTTCTCTTCCCGTTCCAAATATTCATCAGCATTCCCAAATCTATTGAAACTCAGAATTTGAAACTTTACACGGTCAAATGCTCTAAGGACTTTAGCTCTGTCTTCTTCGAAGTACTCTTCCTCGTCCTCTTCATCCAGTTCTCTTAAGTCTATCCTTTATCTTACTCGTCCGCCTACTCCTCTACCTCAAACGGGTTAAGTTGGGTTCTGATCTCTAATAGATTGAGCAGCTTGTGAGGTATTTTATGCAGTCTCAGTGGGTCGGCAAGCTAATGTATGAATAGCTTGGGTCAAATCTACCAAGATGTTAGCTACCTCATCATGTCTCTTATCAATGCTACTCGGGGTTTCTTAAGACTGTCGTCCATGGTGGACAGCTCTACTATTATCATCTTCAACACCAACATTTACACTAGAATCTGTCATACTTGCAAACTAGAAACTAGATAGTCAGCAAACACAATAGGTAAGATGAACACAATAACTTGCTTTGTTTCACATATACAAACAAAGTATAAACAAAACTTCAAAAACCAACTACAACTTAAACAAAACCTTCATTCTGATACCAAGAAGATGTGGATCGTGATCAAGAACAAACAAAGCCGATTGCTGGGTGGGTCCAAGCTTGTAGAAAGCTTGAAAGGAAAGCAATAGGGAAGGTATGGAAAGGACTAATGCGAAAGAAAAAGTAAGCAAAAACCCATGAATAGCTTCAGAGGATATGATACATTAATGGAACTTTCGATGACTCATGGCACAATTCGATATAATGCATGAATCGGTTTGATGAGGTTACTTGTCACCTAGTCTTACTCAAGGGTTAGGATAAGAGTGATACTAAAAGTAAATAGATAGTGTTTATGCAAGAAAGAAAAAATACTCAAAAGTGTATTAATGTTCAATTCGTGTTTACAAGTACAAGTACAAGGGTATTTATATCCATAAGTTAGGGCAACTTGCTCAAAAGGGAAAAGACAAAAAAAGGCGTTTCTTAAGTAAATAATGTACAAGATATAAAAGGATAAAAATGAATATTCAAGAAAAATACTCATTAGTGTAACAGATTCTATACATAATTCTGTACATGTGGTGATGTTATATTGGTGAAGTCGTTGGAAGATGTGGACAAAAAGTAAAGTCAATTTACTTATCCATGCATGGGTGATTGAGTCAGTCCTGAGTTTCTCTCTCCTCATCTTAGCAAGGGTGATGCTGAGTAAATAATTGGCTAAGCATGAGTGAGAATGATGGTTGGCTACTATTTCGTCCTTTCGCTTTTTGGCAAACAATTTGCAAGAGATAACCAGTTATACGGCTCGACATGAATAATACTCAGCAAAAAAGTACTCGGCTTTGATAGGAGTCGGTTGAAGTAGAAGAATCTGCCTTACCAAGCCTTCTAGTCCTCGGGCTCGACTATGGGTCAAAAGCCTAGTAGCTTGATTCCTATCAAAATCAACCGGCTGTACGATCGAATCTTTTAAATATCTTGTTGATACTTTTAGGTTTATGAACTGGTATCGTGATATGTCAATTAACAGACTGTCATAACATGTATAATTTCCTAGGATTATCAGATAGTCTTAAGATAATTATATATATATATATATATATATATAACTTAAGGATTTTGGCTTTTTGTGTATTGAGTTAAAATGAGGAGTCGTGGACGCCTTGTGTAAATTATATCTATGATAGGGACTGTGAGGTTAGTTACTATCATAAGTTAGTTTATCTGATAGGAATGTTATAACTCTGTGGTTTTGGGGTGTAACCAACATTGTACCTCTTAGTTCACCAATCTACTTTATTATTTTACCACCTTCACCAATCACTACTATACCATCACTTGATGTGCATTCCCCTACGTAACAATAACCTTTTCCACAATCTAAGGAAACTTAGATCCCTCAACCTGAGCAACATGCTCCTCCTAAACAATCACCAGCTACTCAAATTGTTTAACTACTTATTACTGCTCTATCATCTACTCTACAAGGTCTATCAGCTATTTTTGATGAGCAAATTAAGGATATTATACCTCAAGTTCAACAAACTAGTATTTTGTTGCTATCTTAGAAAGATCCAAATCTATCTTCTTCAACTGCTTCATCTAGTCGATTCAAGAAGAGTTACCTAAAAAGAAGAAGAAGAAATGACATCCTTTTGTTTTTTTTTTTTCAAGTTTGTTTTGTGTTCGCCTAATATCTGTCTAATTCAATCTATCAAGATTCAATTTTGTTATGTACTTGTCAGGTTTTGATGTTTGTTTAGTTAAGTACATGTTAAGTTAGTTCATGTCTACTATATGTTTTTTATGTAATTCTGTCCTATGTCAATAAATGTTCAATGTCAAGTTCCTCATGCAATTAGACTTTATTATGCAATGTCACTTCAATTTGGTTCATTTAAATCAATTTTTCTCTCTTTTTCTTATTGGATCAAATTCCGGGAGAGCTTTATTAAAGGATGATAACAAAAAGGGGTAGAAGAATAAGAAAAATATTGCATCAATATATATCAAATAGTGCCTAACATGAAGAAAATTTGTTGTAAAAATTTGATATAACATTAAATGAATCTAATTTGACTTAGTTCATAAACATGTTAATGAGTGAACTCACCCATATAGTTGATTCTAATTGTTGCACATGAATTTAATATTTTTCTTATAAAGATTGTGTTATCATTAGAAAGCAGAAAATGTTGAGATCTCTCATTATTGTTTTGATAATAACAAAAAAGAGTTCAATATAATTAACAAGTGTGTAGGATATTATGAACTATTAAGTTTTTTATTCAAATCTTGATAAAAGAATTAAGGGATAAATCAAGGAATATATCAAAAGATTTGGGCATAATGATTTTTGATAGAATAGTACAAATCACGTGTTATTTTGAACTTTTGATGAATTGAAGGTCTGACTCCACTCATTGGGTATATTTAGGTAACATGTCCAATGCATTCCAATTAAGAAAGACAAATTTAATTCTTTTAAGTCAAGTTTGTTTTAGAAAAGATTATGACAAGAATTATAGAACATATTAGTAACTATTTGTTTATATCCATGTATGCTTCCTAGAGAATCAGGTTTAAAATTCAAAATAAAAGTTTCAAGATAAGCTCCAAGATTTTAAGACATTCTAGCTTTTTGAATTCAATTTCGAATGGTTCTATTATCAGCTAAATCAAATAAATCATTCCAGAAGTTGTGCAAACTAGTTTTTAACATTATTACCAGGTTATCAATAAAGTTTGAATATAACAGCTACAAGATTTGCTTCCACAAGTCATGAATAACAAACTCCAACTACTACTCGAAGATTTTTCAAGTATCATCAATATATTCTCTACATATTCGACAAAAAGATGTTATTTAAGGAGATAATATAAGCATGGCATTTTAAGATTTCAAAGACACAATTCTACAACTTTCATTTGCAAACTTTATACTCTCGAAAAAGCAGAAGCAAAATCAAAAGATAAATTAGAGAATCTGTTGATCATATGACTTTCTTATTTTTTATTAATTATGTAATTATCTTTTGATGAGCCTTGTATTTAATTTCCAAATTCTTATAAATCTTATCTTTTAACTGTTAGGATTGTACATTGAAGAGATATTACATTTGTTCTATAAATTTGTGTTAGGCAAGAGACAACCTAAGGTGATAGCTTAGCAAGACAAAGCAAAAGTATTATAATTGTATTATCTCTTAATTGAACTTTTAAAGCGAATAGTGGAACAATACTGGTGTGGAATATAGGATCCCCGGCAATGGTGCTGAAAGAGTATAGTAGGCACAAGATCGAAATGCTATAGCTTGTTTACTTGATTTTTTCATCCTTCTCTATTTATTTTTTTGTACTTATTTTTTAATTACGTATTGTTTTATACACCATCATATCTAAGTAATCAAAAGGGCATGCTTTTATAGGGAAAAGGAAAAAAAAAATGTAGGAAAAAAAGAAAAAAATACTAGTCTTAAGAAAATATTCTTAAGAATACGACATTTGAAATTCTCTCTTGACGATGCGATTTCCATTTAAAGAGAAATTGCCTTTAGAGGTGATTTCCATTGAGACTATGTCATGCTTAACTTTGCTTGAATCAGTTTGATGAAATTGAAAACCCATCTCTCTCTCTCTCTCTCAAACCTCTCAAAACACTATCCCAAATCCTTTAATTTGTGCCCTTTTTTTATGAATCAATTGCTTATTGAGTAGTAGCATAACCGTAGAGAATCGTTGTGAGTAGATTTTTCAAAACTAAGGTTTATTCTACGCAATCTCCTCACTTTCTTTCTCTAAACCACAACTTTGAAAAAGTAAGATTTTTTCATGTTTTAATTTGTTTTATGAACATGTAAATTCAATAACTAGTGTTATTGTTTGAAAAATTATGTTATATTATTGTTTACAGCCATTTTTATACGAAAAGAATCATCCATGTCTTTATAATATATATGTAGCTTGATTTTTTTTTAGTCCATTGTTAGTTAAATAATTTTTTTTGTATAGATTTATGTTTGTTAGTATATTTTATATATATGTGTACATGTATAATTAATCATTCTTGAATATATTGGAGATATGAATTATTATTGAAAATGTTATAGTACGTTATGATAATATAAATTTTTTTTTTTAGTTATAAATTTATCTTCATTATTGTATCTTATATACATGTATATTAGGTGATACGTGTACTAGTAATTGTTGTTGAATCATTTAGAGGAGATTGTGTAATTTTTTTTTTCAATTATAGTAAGTAATGAATCTAGTGCTGTTATGGGAATTTGGTAATGAACTCAATTTAGTTGCTGTATTAGTGAAACTAATAGAATGTGCCTATAAGTAGAAGTTAATATTTTTATTTACGGGCTTTGAAGTTTATGAAGTTGATGTGATAAATAGGTATAAATAGACAATATGAGATTAGTTTATTATATTTGTAAAAATATTATGAAAGGAGATGATGGGTTGCGATACGATAGGTGCTAGAGAGCAATAGTTAAAGTTCCAATTAAGCGACTAGTTGGTTGGCTTGATATATGATTGGCTTCGGATTAACATGACGACTTAGTAGGTCAAGTTGATTTACAAATGGCTCCTCGTAAGAAAGAGTAGGGACATGTTTTGTGCTATTTCTATTAGTGACGACTATAACATCTAATGGTTATTGGCTTCCTCATAAGGATGTAGTGGAATCAGTGATTCAGTGGCAATGTATATTGAAATTCATGAAATTGACTCATCACTGATAGCCCCCTTGATGGCTGAGTATGATTTCAAGGGGCATAGCATCGACTTAAGAGTTTAAGTTGAAACTTGGTGTTTGAATCTCAACCGATCCCACCAAGTCATATATCAAGTAGCAGTTACATGCCTTGTTAAATTGATTTGCGTGGAGTTGAACATGATATAGTCCTAATGGAAATAGCCTCTTGAAGAAGCCGTTCTCTTTAAATGGAGGTGATTTTATGCTAAGACTTGAAATCACCTATTGAATAGACGATTTCAATTGAAGAAGAGTGTGGTATTCTTAAAAATATTTTTCTAAGACTTGCATCTTTTATATATATATTTTTTTGCATTTTATTTCCTTTCTCCTGCTTTTATAACTATTTAAGAAAAATTTTAAATTTTCTAAATAACCAATTTACCTCCCTTTTTAATTACTTCCGAGACCAACATAGAGAAACTAGTTCATGAAGATTAGTGGGATACAAATTAGGTAACATTTTGAACTCTTTGGTTTTAAATTGCAAAAACAATTTTAATTTAAGTATGGATTTTAATATTAACCTTCAAGTAGTTAAAAACTAGCACAATGTGAGGGTTTCATTTTAAAATATATATTTACTATGTTAATGAAAATAATGTATTTATGTAGAAAATTATTGTCATCAATACGAAACGTTGTAATAACTAAAAAAAAATAATTACAATCTTTAAGCTACAAGAAGACGACATTATATATCATGAGTTCTATCATTTTATGCTAGTTATTTAAAGGTTATGACAACTTTTCTGCAAATGCAATGTTGCCTATAAAGGGTATGTTTCTTGAAAAATAAAAAGATATAAGCAGTAAAAATGGTACAAAGTATTAGTGAAAAGACATTAATAATAAAAATTTATTGAAAAGGAATGAAAAATGTAAAAGAGAGTGTAAGAAGTGAAGGGTGGTGTTATCATAATTATTAATTACTTTTAACGTGGATAGATTGTTGTTTTTGTTATATTGAAAGGTTACATTAATATGGTTATTTTTCATGATGTGCAAGCTAATAACACACACAAAAGACCCTTATAAAATTATATATTACATTGCTAGTTAAAGCCTATGGTAGCTAGAAAAATAATAAATTCACTTTTTTTCTCATAATTAACATATTGATGACATATGTTTATAAATTATTTTAAATATTAAATAATTATTGTTAACTGTGATCTAATTTAAACTATTAGTTTTATTTATAGTTGAGAATCTTTCTATATTTGTATATACAATGTTTAAAAGACGTTTCTCTTGAATGCATTGTTGGAAAATGAATAATAAAAAAAAATTATATAAACAGTCAAAAGCTATTATAAAATGGTATTATCAATGAAGAGATAAAAAATAAATCATAAAATTATATTTTATAATATATTATAATAAATAATTAAAAAATTCGGTTTTTTTTCCAAAGACAGACAGAATCAAGTTTCTCCCTTTCCTCACCGCACCTCATCGCACTCCATGCGCTTCTTTATTCTAGCGTTGCTCCAGACTTCTCCTTCGATGACGCGTGAAAATCATTGATATAGTGTGTCAAACCCCACCGGTAGAACCCTCCAATCACACCAATCAACCATCTTGATTATGCCACCTCATCAATTTCCTGAAATCAACGGTTCCTACCAATCCAACTCCTCTCTCTCTCTTTCTTCCTCACAAAACCATCATCCAAAACTTAAAGCTATAAACTCTATAAAATCACAGACGTGTAGAACTTACTGTGACGCAAGCATCATACCTTTTTCTCATAAAACCTTCTAGACATACACCACTTACGTAGCATTGTAGACGACGATCGGAGATAGGGTTTTGAGGCCGGAGTTTTTTTAATGTCGGCGATCATCGGAGGCTTCGACGACGGGAATATACATAATCTCCTGGAAAGCAGATACGTCGGTTCACATGATGTCGGTTCTTCATTCTCTCATCTCTCTCTCCCACTCTCTCTTTCTCTGTTTAATTGCCATGCGAATTCTTCATTTCGATTCATTGGATTGGATGTTGAATTTTGAGTTTAGAATGCTTATTGGAGTGAAATTTAAGTGTTGAGATATCGGATTACGGTAAATTTTAGTGTGAATGTTTCTTGTGGATTCCGGATTCATTTCGAGTAGTGTCTATTATGATCTTGTGTTGGATAGGTGTATTTTTTTTACTGTGTAGCTCAGCTTAAATTTCGGATTGAATATTGATGAGAAATGTGGCACTTTAGTTGAATGACGGGAGTTTAGCGTATTTGATGTGAGAAAGTTTATAGTTTTGTTACTTTTTGGTATACACACTTGGAATTGGATGATACAGAGCTGGAACTTTCTTCTATGTTTCATGATGTGATCACTTTCTTATTACGCATGATCATATGTTTATGGTATGGTAATTTAATTTAGTTTGTTTGATTAATTTAGTTCTGAAATGAATTTTCTTAAATTTATCTGAGGCTTCTCTGGATTTCACGTATCATTTCGTTATATGGAGAGAAAAGAATGAGCTTTCAGATTATCTGTATATGGAAGAGAGGTTTTCTGTCTCTGTGTGTCTGTGTGTGTCACTCGCTGTTCATGTGGTTTCATTCTGCTTTCTGCATTAGCAAGAAATCTGCTTTCAGTAGCCATCTTGTTTACATGATCTCATTTTTAGATATGCTACATTAAACATCTCTTTTCTATTTTAGGACTCAAACCGGCGTTTGCAAATGCATTCATCATTGATATGGAGGCTCTCTCAAGAAAAGGAACTGGAGGTTTGTACTATTTGCTGCTCATTTTGTCTCATTGTATTGCTTGATTTTTTGATAGTTGATTATCTTGCTGAAATGTGATCCATGGAACAATGACTTGTGTCTGTATTACTTATGGCTAAGATGAAGTTTGGAATGTCTTTTATGTAAGGTTACGTACAAGAGGGGCTTAAATTTGATGCATTTGCAAAATGCTGAAAAGAGGGCATGAAAATTAGAGAGAGAGAATGCTTTGCCTTCTCTTCAACATTTCCTTGAGAAACCACCTTCTTAGGTGTAAGACTTTAAACATTTTAAACACTTTCTTAGTCCTTGACTATTCTTTGAAGGTTTTCTCTGGTGGCATTTTAAGACTTATGTGTCGTGATGTAAGTTCTTTTCCATTCAAGTTAAGCCTTTTCGTTATAGGTAAAGGTTTCCTCTTCCTGGATGCAATTCTTTTTCACACTGCCTTTTGCTGGTATCAAAACCAATTCTGCCTCAAAACCTAGGCTGCATTGGGACAGGGAATAGTAACTCTGGCTCATCAACTCGGCCTTGGGGAACATGAAAGTCTATTTCCACTAGGCATTGCAAAGTCAATGCTGATTTCAGTAAGCTGCCTCAGGAACATGGAAAAGTAACTCTGGCTGTCCACTCAGCCTAGGGGAACATGAAATGCTATTTCCATTCCTGGCATTGCTGTAGATATGTTAAATACTGGTGGCTTTTCTGAGGTGGGTCCTTAATCTCCTTATGAAACTTCTCCTAAGATTTTGCAAGGTCTATTTAAATCTCAGGAGAATTGACCTTGCAAAAACTGGTTTGCCTAGGAGCTCTCATCTTTTACTCTCTGGAGAAAAGCTTGTCAACTTGGAATTGGATATAGGTGATGCCACTTCATCCATTGCAAAACCAACTTTCCCAGTCCAAGTTTCTGATTCTCTTTCTTCTGGCCATCAATGTCCTTTTGCCCAAGTTTACTTCCATCATGACTTGGCTATGAAGTAGATATGAGCCTTGATTATTATCTCTGGTGAATGATGGACATGAAATATTGGTATTGCAGTTTGTAGGCAAAATCTGGAAAAATACCCTGGTAGGGTGCTTTGTTGGCTGGTTTCTTTCTTTTCTAGTCATCTAGTGGTAGCACTCACTCTTTATGGGATAGAGAAAGGCTAATCAAAGTGTTGAGTAATGATATGGGAACTTGCTTCTGCTTCTTCAAGTTTGCTAATGAACATCAACTGACAAAGGTTCTTAACAGTTCCTTGCTGCTTTGTGCTAGCCGTAATCGCTTCCTTCAATGATGACAAATGGGTGTGTCCTTTTTAAAAGTTGAACAAAGCTCCACCCAGCTTAGGTTAAGGTTTTTAATAGCAATGAAAAATTTCCATGAGCATGAGATAGACATTGTGGTGATTAGATTAGGGAACCTAAGATGGTGGATTAAATTATAGCAAGGAAAAATTAAGTAGGTAGAGCTTATTTGGAAAATGAAGCCTTTATGGAATACATTCAACACATGATAAAATGTTTACATGACTCTAAGATGCCTGTGATAGGTGTGGCTTATGCCAAATTTTTTGACATGAAATAGAATTTTATGACAAGAAGGGTAAAAAGGGGTCAAATGCCTATTTCCGATGTTTAAGCTCTTTAGAATGGTATGGAGTAGTGGCTAATTGTGCCTCCTAGAAATCTAGGAAGCATTTGGGTGGCTCATTAAGTTAACCTAATGCTATTGATAAGGGTGAAGCTCTTACGATTGCTATATACCAAATCTTCTAGGACTCTCCAATCTTCCAGTCCAAGAAATTGATCTTATAAAAGATTGAGGTATTTGCCTTCCTTAAGTTGTTGGAAAATAACGGTGGTTTCTAGGTGTTTAGTAAGAAGGAAGATGCAAGAGATCTCTCTTTAAGTTGTGGTGAGACCTATGTGCTAGAATATGAAAATAAGTTAGATAGGAAAAAGAAGACGATAGTTCCATCCCCTTCAACTGGATATAGAGTGAGTGGTGGTTATTTGTGTGTTTCTTTCCCCATAATATACCATTATGATCATATCTAAGAATATTAGAGGCTTTAGTAACACCCTTAGGCCTAGGGAATCCATAATTTGTTTGGGATATTTAATATATAAGCTTGTCAAAACCAAGTTAGATGGAGCGAGAATCTAGGGTATGAAAGCTGCATTCGACCTAGTTTTCATGTTTATATGGAGCTTAAAGGAAGAATTAGGTTAGGTTGGATGCAACAATCTAGAGAGTAAGAGTTGTAAAATCCTTCAACCAGTTGGTTTACTGTGTTTGTGAGCACATTGTTGTGGATTGCTTTTTTTAAGTGTCTTTGGTTTAGGGCTATAACATGGATACTCAAAGAAGAGATTTGTGGGATGAGTTGAGGAGGGTTAAGTAGTGTTTATAGACCTATTGATGGGGACCATCAATTTTTGTTTGGTGGTGTTGGGAGATTAATAGGAAGCATGATTGACTTCAGAGGCGTGTTTATGGCTTGGAGGTGATGTATTTACCTGCGCGGACAAATGCCCCTTTCATTCCATGTCCATTCCATCCATCTTTCTCTTTGTTTTTCAATTAAATATTCCTAATTTATTTTATTTAAGTTAGTTAGCTTGAAGGCTTTATTTATGGCCCATATTATAAGAGTTAATCAGCAATGTTAAGATATTAATTTCAATAATTTACGATACGAATTTCAATATTTATATTTGTGTAGATCTATTTAATAAAAATTTAAATTAGACACGTAAAATATATTAGCTTTTCTTTAAATCTAAGTTTTAGGTATTTGATTTTGTAAGTGATTTGGTTCTAATAAACAATTATTCATCTATGTAATAATAGAGGGAGGGGCGATTCATACAACCTATTTTATTCCCTTGCTTTTCAATAAATTCTTGAATCTTGCCTATGCGGAAAATAGGGAAATGTTTAATGTATTATCATGGTTCTATTTTAATGATAACTATTTTTTTGAAAAAGATTGATTTGTGATTTGTTAGATTGAAATATTCAATAGAGAATATTCACTCATATCCTCTTTCGGATAAATGTTTTATGATAAATTCCAACGATTATTCTTTAATTTTTTTGATCAATAGAGGAAATTCCTTATTTTAAATGTGCTAGGAGAGAAAAGAAAAAAAAAAGAGACTAGATTGTGTAATACTAAGGCTAGAAAAGAACATTTGCGTAAAATATACGATCCTCTTTTGGATGAGTCTTATTGTGGAAGAATTGAAAAAAAAAAAAAAAATTCATTATCAAAGATGGTTGAAACTTCAATAAAAAACTGTATAGAGACAAGTCTGATAAGGAAGATTCATGGTATACTTTTTCTACCGATTATGATAAATTTGAAGAAAAAATAGATATATTTGATAAAAATGCATCATCATACATTTGATAAAAATGCATTATCAAGAGTTAAAAGAAAGAAAAGTTCTTTCTTTCCAATTTTTAAAAGTGAATAAAGAAAAATTGATTCAGAAGATGAAATGAAAATTGTCAATTTTTTTATTTGATATGATTATGATTGATCTGAAAGCTAAAAGAAAACCAATACGAATCCTAATGAACCTAGAAAAAAGGGTAAAGGTCCAGCAGAAATTATTTATTTTTCGAGACTCCACTATAAGTTCTATCCAAATATGTTCTGATCACTAACTCATACTAGATCTGGTTGTATTTTATTGGAATTGAGAAAAAAGTCCAAATGAATTTGACTTTTCTTTTTTTGAAAAAAACTCCATTGGAATAAAACAAATCGGTATAAGAGTTCCTTGTTGGTCATACAAATTAATCGATGATTTAGAATAGCAAGAGGAAGAAAACAAAGAAAATGTGGCTGGGGATCTTAGGATCTAGAAAAGCCAAATGTATAGTGATCTTTACTGATAACCTACAAGATATTGTTAATCTGACTATAGAAAATATTAATAACCTAGATCAATCAGATGAAGTGACTTTGATACATTATTTGCAACAATCTGATTTTTGTTGAGACATAATCAAAGGATTAATGCTTCCTCAAACACATAAAACAATTATTTATTTGGAAACTCTCTAAAGCAAATGTGTATTCTCCTTTGTTTTTTGGACAAAATAGAGAAATCTCTTTCTCTTGCTGTATTGGGGATGATGAAATTCGTTTTCAAAAACGAAAACAAAAAAACAAGAGAATTTTTAATTTGGAATATACAATGCAAAAGACATGGGAAAATGAGGGGTTAAAAAAGAGGAAGAAAAAGAAGAGAGGAAAAAGCCCGGATGGAACTAGTGGAGGCTTGAGATAGCATTCTATTCACTCAAGTAATGAGGGATTCCGAATTAGTAACTGATACGACTAGAGCTATTGGTCTTATTGCTAAAAGTGTATGCTAAGAGGAGGAGGTGGCCTAAGTAGGCCAAGACTGTTGTTGATACGTGAGGAGTGTGGGTATTGTGTTGTGCGCGTGTTTAATTTATATAAATAGTGGGATTTAATAGTGAAATAAGACTTTCTGATGTTGCAAGTGAGGAAATTAGGTCTTGCTGATGTGCAAGTAAGGCAAATAAAGGCTTGGCTGAGTGGCCTGCTGAGTTGGCATTTTTGTTAGAGAAGTATATAAGGGGGAAGAGTTTGTTGGATATATATATTTGTTTATTTATTTTTTCTCTCTCACGTTGTTACTTTGAGAAGCTTTTGGATTCTGAGCTTTAGTTCAGGTTGATTGATTCTGAGCTCTAAGCTCAGGTGAGTTCCATTGTGTTTCTGCCATCACTAGAGTATTTACATATTTTAGAGTGTTTGTTGTTTGAGTATGTTATTTTGTGTGCTATCAGTAACTTAATCTTTTCTTAGAAAATAAATTATATTACCTTCATTAATGATATTGAAAAGTATAGTTTGTATTTTATTATTTCAATTTCCTGAGTGGTATGAGGACCGAAAGGATTGGAATAGAGAAATGCATATTGAATGTACTTTTAATCGGTTTCAATTATTCGAAATAAAATTTTCAAAGAACTGGTTGACAAATGATATTTGAATAAAGATTTTGTTTCCCTTTGCCTTCAACTTTGGTGTAGATTGAAGATAGGATTCCTTCCTAATCAGAAAGAGATGCCAAAAAAGGGATTTTTTAACAGTTGGGGGGAAGGAAACTGAATTTCCTTTTGGTTCTAGAGATGCAAACTTCATCCATAGGAAGCTTGACCTTGTATTTGTGAACCTAACTTGGCTGGCAAGATTTCTTATATCTAACACCATGTTAGGCTCCAAATGTATCAAAATCGCTCTCTCAGTTGTGGCCATAGCAAAACTCTGCTCAAGTTCTCAACTTTTGGATGGAGTTCTAAGCTTTGGCCTTGTAAATTGTTTGTGTAGTCTTCACCTAGGCGAATTGTAGGGGTGCACACTTGAATGTTAGGAAGCCTGACCTTGTAGTCTTGAACCATACTCAGCCAGCAAGATTTATATCCACATATACTGCTTTTATCCCCCCATGCTCGTTGGACCAAAAGAAGAAAAGTCTTCAAAGGCAGAAAGCTTTTATTTTGGAGATAGGAATACTTATTTTATCTTTGCCTTGGTTAAGCAGTGCAGATCTTGCAACTCTATCTGGAAGTTGCAAAAGAGTGGTTCTATCATTGATAGTCTTGATTGGATAAAATCTTTGATTGTGGAGCATTTCCAACAACTAATGCGAGCTATTGGTAATGTAAGGAGGGACTCTTTGTGTCCATCTAAGCTGGTACAACGGAGATTGAGCGGTGCCCAGATCTCAGGCTTTTTGCATGAGGCTTCAAAAGGCTCTTTCTGAAACAGCTATCCATAAAGCTGATGGTTCTAACGAAGTTGGTGTGGATTTCCTTAAAAAATCATTGATTTACTTGGGGAGGATATACTTGTTGCTATTAAGGACTTCTTTGAGCATGGCTGCATCCTCATAAATAGCCAAGTCACACAACTAGCAGGCTGAAGTGCCAATTCTTTTGAGTGTTGATGAATTTTCACCCATTTCTTTATTGTATTGGCAAATAGAAATGTATAACTTACTCCCTTAGTTAGTGGGATGAGAACAAGCAGCAGTTATTAGGGCCATAAAATTGTGGATAGTATCTTGTCAAATGAGGTGCTTACAAGGAATTTTAGAAATGATAAAGCTCAAAGCCTCGTTGACCTCTAGAAGTCCTATGACATGGTGAATTGGGGTTTTATTAAGAATACTCTTCATGTCATGGAGTTCCACAGTCTCTGTGACCAGATATATTAGTGTGTTCGTTCCCCTAGATTCTCCATCAATATCTATGGTGGATAAGTTGGGTTCTTTCCAAGTGCTTGTGGTATTTTTCAAGAAGAGCCTCAGTCTCCCTATCTCCTTCCTTTGCATGGTTATTTTTGTTCAACAAAGGAAAAGTCCTCCAGTGGGACTTTTAAATTCCCTTGGAGGTGCAAGGAGGAAGGATTCCATATTGTTGCTTCTAGAGGATTTAGTGGTCAGCTTAGATATTATTTGCTTTATTTAATAAGCTCTTATGGAGTTTGAAGGCTTATAGCAAAATTCAAACAAAAGCAAGATTCTTATCTCTAGAGTTTCAGATTCACTGAGGAATGATGTGTTGAGTCTGTTGGAGTTTCAGCTAGGAGAACTCTTTGTACACTATCTTGGAGTTTCTTTAGTCTCTTCCAAGCTATTGAGCTTTGATTGTGTGGACTGTGTGAGAAGAATTGCTAAGGGGGTTGGTTATCGAACAAGCAAGTTATTATCATATGCAGGTAGAATTCAACTCTTTAAATTCATTATTTTCCTTGCAAATATTATTGTTATTCTCCTTTGTTTTCCCAAATGCATCTTAAGGAAATCACAGGTTGACTTGAGTGTTTCCTCTGCAAAGTGATGGGGTGAAGGTCTAGGGAAAAACTTGCTGGACTAGGTATGCTGTCCAGAATTAGAGGATGGGCTTGATTTCATCCATCCATTTCAGTGGAATGAAGCAGATTGGATCGAGCACATTTGCAATTTATTTTGTGATAATTTTGGTGGTCTTTAGGTCACTTGGGTTTGATCATCCTTGCATCAAGGCAAGAGTTTCCAGATGTCCAAGTTCCCTTAGATTGTACTTGAGCTTGGCAAAAACTTCTATAACTACAACCAACCATAGAATCTGTTATTGGCTGGGCGGTAGGAGATGGCAATTTTATTCTCCTTGGTGTGACTTTTCATATTCTATGGGACTGCTGCATGAGAGATTTTCCCATAAAAAATTAATGAATTTTTTTTGTCCCCAAAAAAAAAAGAAAAGGAGAGAATTTATGAATTTTAGGATTTTGCAACATGCTAGGCTTTGCTCCATTATTGGGACTTCTGGCTGGGACTGGCTGCAATGCTCCTGGGAAAATATTGCAACTTCTTGACATCCACTTTTGCAACAGGATAAACTTACTTGGAAAATGGAGGCCTAAACTGAATGCGAGTTTTTCCATTGAGTTGGCTTTTGATGCTCTTAGGGCTCCCACCCAAGAGTTTCATGCAGCAAGTCCCTTGGTTTGCTTTGGTGGGGTTGGTTTTTCGTGAGAGACATGGGTAGACTACTTTGGGGTTTATTTTTTCAAATATTTCTTTTTATGCATTTCTAGTGCAGAGGACAATTCTAATCAAAATGAAGTTTTGGGATTAGTGATTGTGAAAACTGGATGCCCAGGGAATTTTTTTCAATTGGTCAGATGCTATTTCTGTGTTGAAAGGTGGTGCAAGGAGTGTCTACATTTGCAATGGAGATTAGCTCTCTCGGCCTCCGATCATTATATTTGGAGGGAGATGTACAAGCGCAGGGTCAGTAGTGCACACAGCAACCCTGGTCTCTTGCTAGAAAATTCTTAATCTTGTGTTCCTTCTTGGAGTCTGCTGGTGTTTTTTGTTGAGGTGTAAAATTTGTTTGTAGGGATATGAAGGCAACCACCATTGAAGAAAGAAATCTATGGGTGGTGATTATAGTCAAGTGGATGTAATGGGAGGAATGCATAGATGCCTGAAAAAAATGTCTCTTGTCATCATCTTTGCCTGACAGATTCCTTTTGAACAAACCAGTGGAAATACATGTTTGATTGCAGATGTTTAATCATATAATATGAATTCATGGTGTAGGTGATATGGAACTTCCCATATAATCAAGTATATATTTGAAAGGACCTGTTTGTTTATTTTCAAATTTAAGAGCTATTAATAACTAGCATGCAAAGCTTTGGGGATGATGATTCAATACCACTGCTGGATGTTTGGGCATGACAATTTGATCTACTATGCAATTTAGGAGTTATCGATCAATTGTGATCCTCGGCTGATTTTTACATTAAAAAGTGTGTTTGGTACTTTAATAATTAATTACTTAATAAAAAAAAAAGAAAAAATCTTTTGAAAAGACCTCAGGTAGATAGAGAAATCTAATAAGCAAACCGGTGACTTACTAGCGATCAGAAGAAAGCACAAACATATCCTTCTTAATATAGAAAAGCAGAAGACCATATATATGTTTCTGTGTGTGCGCGTGCATGTACTTAGCTAGAATGGTTTTAACTGGTGTGTCAATGGAACTCTTTAAGAAATTACATTTTATAGCTCCTTGGCACTCTATGATGCCTGGTTTTTGATGTGGCTTTTGTTCATATTGAATGCTTTATTATTAAATTTGGAAGTTGGCTAACTCATGGGATTTCTTTGAAATGTCAAAAGTAAATTTTTAAAAAAATCATGCACAAACACAGGGCACTCTTTAAAAGAAATAAAAGAATGCAGACACACTGATATCCAACCTTTTTGAAAGTTTCAATTGCATACTTAGTGAGATCCTTAAGATAGAAATTAAAATCCGTCTGTTCCTTAGAGTTTCTCCTGTGAACTTGCTGATTTATTTGACCTTGTTGATCCATCTATGTGGCAGTCTCCTTATTTTTTTAGTTGCTTTGTCTTTGGATAAAAGAATTTTTTGGTAATTATTGAATAAAAAGGTTTACCATGAAAGGATAATGGCTCTAGATAGGAGATAAAAAATTTAAATGCGCTTCTCACACATCTCTGAAGATACAGGATGGTTTCATGGGCAGTTTTCACCCTTGATTTTGTTGGTTTCTGAGCTTGCTTACACATGTTTCAAAATAATTACAATTGGCTGAATATTGAATGAAATGTAATTACCTTAATTATCCTTCCTTGCATTATTATAATGCATGCATCAATGTTGCTGCCAGTTTAGTGTGATGCACAAGATCTATGCGAAGTCTGCATGTATTTCTACTTTTTATAGCAGGGAATCTATAATTAGTCTTAACTGCTTAGAATTAAGCAATGCGGTAGTCATGTCACCTTGATCTCTCCTTCCCGCAGCTTTGTTGAGGTTTGAGTCCTTATATTACTTGGTAGAATTGACACCTCTTATCTCACAGGGGCACCAGGGCTGTGTGAATGCTATTGCTTGGAATTCAAAAGGTTCGCTTTTGATATCAGGTTCTGATGATACACGGGTATGGTAGTTTGACTTGCTTTGGCCCTCAGAATATCTTTAACTTAACCTGCATTTTCTGAGTCATTACCATGCATATGTTTTTACTAGTTTTGGATTTTGCACCCAAAAAAAAAAAAGCAAAATTAAAAATGGCTCTCTCAAATCTTGTATGTGCTGTAGTTTTTTCCTCTATAATGGACCATGTAAAGCTAGATATGTTGATTCTAATACTGGGAGTGACTCTTTCATTTGTGCAGATTAATATTTGGAGTTACTCCTGTAGAAAGCTCTTGCATTCTATTGAGACTGGGCACTCTGCGAACATTTTCTGCACAAAATTTGTCCCTGAAACATCTGATGAACTTGTAGTTTCAGGAGCTGGAGATGCAGAAGTAATATATGATCATCCACATCTTACAATTGATGCTACTCAGGGTAGTTCTCAGTCCTTTGTCTAATAATTTCACAGGTACGATTATTCAACATGTCTCGCTTAAGTGGGAGAGGATCTGATGAAAATGTCGTAACTCCATCAGCACTTTTTCAGTGCCATACTAGAAGAGTGAAAAAATTAGCTGTGAGTCATCTTTAGAACATTTAGTAGCATTTGTTATGAGGTTTTGTGAAGGTTGAAAAGGAAAGTATTTGTGGTTTTCCTTTCTGGATGTCTAACCATCATGTCTGACCTGCTATTGCAGGTCGAGATTGGTAATCCAAATGTTGTGTGGAGTGCAAGTGAAGATGGAACTTTGAGGCAACATGATTTCCGGGAAGGCACTTCTTGTCCTCCTGCTGGATCATCTAACCAGGAATGCCGCAATATTCTGGTAAGAGGATTGATCGAGAAAGATCTCTTGTTCTTATTATAAGATTGTGATTATTGGGTGTTCTTTTAATGGTTTCAGTACCTGCAGGATTTTCCTTCTCATGGTGTTTTCACCTGCATGTTTTGATTTATGTGTCCTAATGCCAGTCACTTCGTTATAATCTGGAATTGTTTAAATCAGTTGGTTAGCTGTTGTAAAAATGTCGTGGCGTTCACTCTCTGTAGGCCTTGTGGTAGAGCTATTTTGTTTTTGCTCACAAGTCAGGGTCGTAACTCTAGATGGCAAAGCTGTAGACACAACTTAAACAAGGGGGAAAAAGGGAATCTTTTGGATCTTAATTTAGCAGTAAATTATGTGCAGCTGCTTGGACAAATTTGCCATAACGGCATTGATTTGAGATATTGCATGCATCATCCCTTAAGATTGTTTCCTGAAAATCTATCTTTTTTATTATTCTACTATATCTTTATCTCTCGCGGAATGTTAGATGGGTGTCAACTCTTGATTTGTTGCTAATATTTGTGAAAATGGAGAAACTGCAGCAGTAGAAGCCAAAAGATGCTGCTCATTATTACTTTGGTAATAGTTTGAGCCAATTCATCAATTATGATGAGTTGTGCACAACAAGGTTCACCCATGCTTGGGCAGGAGATAGGTTGGTTCACATTGGGGGACAACTCTGCATTGGCTGCTGAAATGATTCAATTTTACATATGCATTCTATGCAGAATCATTTTTGTGCATTCTTTCGCATTCGGTTCATTTATAATCAGTTGAGCTAAACTTTGAAAATAATTGGAAGGAAAGGTTACATTTGACAATTTGGAATGGAAAGGAAATGTGGCCTCTGTCATATTTTATTTTGCAGGTTTTATGTGTCTCTTTCGTTGTGACATTCATTATGTTATATAGTTCTCATTCAATTGGTCAGTTGTGGAGTTGTATTTGTACACTAATGAAGCAAAGAGACAACTCATACATGGTCTTTGGATTAAGATTTTATGTTGGAAAAATTATGGGTTTGAAAGATATTCTCCTGGGCTTTGTAATGCTTGATTGTTGATATCAGTAACAATTGGCACTTATGGCAGCTGGACTTGCGTTCTGGATCCAAGAGGTCACTGAATGACCCTCCTAATGGAACCCTTGCCTTAAAATCTTGTGACATTAGTTTCACCAGGCCTCACTTGATCCTAGTTGGTGGGAGGTATATATATTTTGATTTGGAAAATGTTAATGAGTGTCCCGGGGGCATTTGTTAAGAAGGCAAATAAAGAAACTTCACATCTCTTCATGCACTTGCCTTGTGTAAAGCTTGTAATTAATGTCAAGAAGTGTGAAAAATTTCCTTTTAGGGCACTTAACAAGTGCCCTGGTGGCACCCATTAACAGGACCTTTCTAATTTTCTTATGCAATATATATATTTTGAATTTTATCTTTGTTCCAATATTTGCAGTGATGCATTTGCTCGTCTGTACGATCGGAGGATGCTACCACCATTGACGTCCTGCCGAGCCAGGACAGCACCACCTCCTTGTGTCAACTATTTCTGCCCAATGCATCTTTCAGACCGTGTTAGTTTCACATTTCATTACGAGTACTATACCACTTCTTTGTAGCTGCTTGAACAAAATCTCTCTTTTCTATATGCATATATTCCTTTAGAAATCATGTTAGAATCATTTAGTTGAATTGATTACAATCTCATTTTCACTCCCCTAAATGGAACGACTTATTGAGTATTAGCCTCTGAAGTTTGAAGCCCAGGTTAACTCTTCAAGGTGTGAAAAAGAAATATAAGGGTCATAATAATCTTTTGAACCTAAAGGAAAGAAATACTTTAGAACAATGTTTTGATGATAATGTGTTCCCGATCTTTGTTTCAAAGGGAAATTTTTTTCTAATAAATGCCATGAAGATGATTCTATAGCCCAAACTTCTATAGAGGTACTTAGACTTGGTATCTTCAGGCCACCTAATGCGCCAGTTTTGAATTTGGCTAGAATATTGTTAGAAAGATGCCTGATTAGTTGTACTCTTTTTCCCTCATTACAGTAATTGTGTATATGAGCTCCATTTGTATAGCAGCTAAGATGTAACAGGTTTTCTTAACTTTAGCATCCTTTATCAACACAGAGTATTGAACATTTTCCCTGTGTCTTGCAGGGACGCTCAAGCTTGCACTTAACACATGTTACATTTAGTCCAGATGGAGAAGAGGTTCTGCTTAGCTATAGTGGAGAGCATGTCTACTTGATGAATATGAATTCTGGTATGCTTGTTGTTTTGTCACATTCAGTTGTCTTATTGGAGGAAACTGTGGTCAATACCGTCAGTGTCTAAAACTCATTGTAGTTTATCGATTGATCCTATGGGAATAATTGATTTTCAGTGACTTCATGTTTTTTCTAATTTGTGCACGGACAGATTGTTGACTAAATTTATTGAAATAGAATTGATATGAGCACTTACCTCACCCCTCTTCCTCCCCTCTTCTCCTCCATTCTCTCCCACCATCCCCAAAAAAAAAAAAAGAAAAAAGAAAAAAGAAAAAAGAAGAAGAAGAAGAAGAAGAAAAGGGAACTGACAAGAGCAATTCTTTGCAGTCACTCACAAGCCTGGTTGTTGTCCCTTGATACAATCAAAACATATTTTATTTAGCTCACAGGTGGTCTCCCTGAGCAGAAGATCTTTTGCTATATTTACCACTAAAAGGAATATTGGTTCCCTAGCATAATTTTTTCTGAAAATAAGAAATGTTCTGCTAGTGCCATTTTATTTGTTTGGGTGTAGCAGTTTGTGTAGCACATTCATTTAGTTCTTAGTGACATTAGAAGTGGTGAGTTACTGCATGCCTTAGCTTGAAGATGAAAGCCCAATATCAAAAGCTCAAATCTGAGGCAGTTAGCTTTCTGCCTTGACAATTGCAGTAGGTGGAAGAGGCATCCGATATACTTCAGCAGATGTTTCAAAGTTAATGACGTTCTCTCCAATTCTCAATGGGTTAGAATTGCAGCCAACAATGTCAAGTATCTACCCATATCCTGTCAAGGTTCATGTCTATCCGGTGTCCAGTTTAGTTTTAATGTGCTTCGGGTGCCACACAATTCTTCTTTGGTTGATTATGAGGCTTGTTTTACAGTGTTCAAAGCTTGACAAGTGGAGAAAATTACTTCGGTTTGCGGAAACATCCTTGAGAGAGGATACAAATTACTATTATGGAATAGAGGCATGCAATGAAGTTTTGGATGGACATAGTCATGAAATAGAGCCTGCCCTAATACATGAATTTCTTTGTACACGTGCAGCTCTGTTGCTCAAGGTTTCCATTACAACCATTATTATCTACAAATCACAATTTGACCCTCTCTGGGTATCCCCACTCAATGAACTTTTATTTTTGCCAGCGAAAATGGAAAAATGACGCGCATATGGCTATTAGAGATTGCTATAGTGCCAGAAGGATCAACAATTCTTCCATCAGACCACTTTACCACATGTCTGAAGCTTTATCTCAGGTATTTTTTTCCCCCCTCTACTGTCATTTGCACACAAAAAGATTCTGCTCACAGATCCTGAGGCTTGGTGAATTTATGTGCTATTGGTTGTAGGTATTTTTGGATCAGTAGATTATCTGCTGAAAAATCATGATCATAGTTGGTTCACCAACATGAGTTGTTTGCTGCATCTCTTATTTGATCTTGGAGCTAATTCTTTTAGTCAGTAATTTTGAAGTCTGTATTGACTTGAACATAGTGCAAAATTGCTGTTTTTATGTCTTTTACATGATTGTAGCATTGTTTAGTGGAATCTATATTATCTTTGGAGAAACATGGACTCAATGAAAAGGCATTTATAATGATTGGATTACATTGGAAGTTTTGGACGATATACTAATTTGCAATTCAGCAATACACCCTTTGAAAGTATTATTAGCGTCTTAAACTTTTTAAAATATGCAATTCCTTCCATTATGAGTGATATGGTTTTCTAAGCACTACATTTGACATAGTGCTCTAATAAAATAGACCTATGACTTGATGATTCATGGGAAATTCCCTACCCCCTAACCATGTGATAGCTAGTCAAGTCTTGAATTTCTAAGAAATTCTTGTAACCTGATGAGTTTGGTTTACCATAATTTCCATTTTTTGTACATTGGTACCTCTTTGGTTTTTTGAATCTATTTACTCAGTTCCCACTCTTAAGCTGTTTAATTACTTTATTTTGCGATAAAGTCATTTACTTACCCAAAAAAATTGGACTGACGACTCAATTTACAGAAAATTAAGGCTAAAATCTGTGTTGGCATAAAGGATTAGGACATCTAGTGCATATGTCCCTGTTCATTTTTGTTGTGTAATTGCAATCTATACCAATGTTAGAGTTGGCATGGGGAAAGAAAATGAAGGGAATGTGTGCAAAGAGAGGAAGAAAAGTCAATTGTCTTTTCTACAATATTGAATTACACAGAAGTTAAACTTCTTTCCTTTTTGAATTAGAAAAAACTGTTAAAAATGTATGGAGTAAAGAAATTTCCTATTACCATTTTTGGTAATGAGATCCTACTTGTTTCTATTGCTAGATAGTACCTTATTGATTGATCTATATGTAATCATCTCGTAGACATTATACCTGATAAGAAGAAATCTGTAAAATGTTATCTCTTGAGCAATATTGCCAAGATATCTTTGAAATTCAAATTGAGAAGTTGAAGCTATTTGCCAGTGGTTGAAAAAGATCAGCCAGAATGTCTGACTAGTGAAGATATGTTTCCTTGCCTTTCAATCTAGAGACATAAGTTATAGACTATGGCCAGCAGTGACCCATTTTCTTTGAAATTAAAGATTCTCTTTCTAGTTGTTCTTCAAAAAAAAAAAAAAAAAAAAAATAGATGTATGCTAGGATTTATCTTAGTTTTCGCTTCTTTTGGTTTTTTTCCCCCTTCTTTCCTGAGCAAATAAATAATTGCTCAACTTTTTGTTGCAAACCGACAATGAAGAAATCAATTTCTTAAATCAGAACTGAAATTGGAATAAGGAAATTACATCTGAGCAGTTGTCTTCTTCATTACTGTTTTTGGGCTACTTAGGTCCAAATATTGTGGGATGGCTAAAAATTTGAGTTCTCAGAACAAATATAAGTAAATGGATTCTTTTTTAGTAATTAAATATATATTTAATTTTCAGTTGAAAGGTTAGTCACACATCTTTTGAATAAAAAAATTGAATCAGACCTTTTGTGCATTTATTGATACTAAAGGTTGGCCTCTATTCCCCCTAAGCCTATCCCAACCTTAAAAATTATGAGGGTTATTTGTCCTGCATTTATTGATACTAAAGTTTGGCCTCTCTTCCCCCTAAGCCTATCCCAACCTTTAAAAGTATGAGGGTTATTTGTCCCTAACTTTACTTGCATTTTGATTGCACTGTTTATTAGCTATTTGTTAATGGTTCTCATGGATATGTGCCAGCATTTGATTGGTTCTAATAATTAATTTTAATAAAATAATACTATTTAATAGATATTAATTAAATAATTTTATAAAAAATAAAAAAAGCCGAAAATTAAAATAAAAAAGAACAAATGTAGAAATTTGAAGAAAAACAAGAGTTGAAATTCTTAAAGTTGTTGCCAGCCATCTAGCTATCTCAAGGCCTAAGGGTGGCTAACCCTGAAGGTGGTTGCCAGCCATCAACTATCTTTTGGTGGTTGATAACAACCTAATATATCTAATGGGTAATATGACCTACCCATGGTGATAGGTAGCCACACACTATCCAAAGTCGTTGACCCTTAGGCCATTCACACGATATAACGAGCTTTGGTTCCCCTTTTCTTTCCCTTAATTTTAAATATATAAATATTTGGTGGTGGAAGGTGGTCAGTCACCATTCTTTTGGGACCCTTGTTGGCCACTCCAAGTGCAGGAAGTGGCCAGCGACTAGACCTTCCTTGAGGTGGGGTGGCTAGAAGTAGCCCATGTAACTTCTGCATCTTTTAAAATTTTATTTAAATTATCTAATTAAATATTTTTTATAATATTATTTTATTGAATTAACTATTATGGGCCAATCTGATTTTATCACATGACCCATTACTAAAATCAACAAATGGTTATAAAACACAGTTCACAAGCTAGTCAAAATGAAAAACATAGTCACTTGTTTATAGAAGTCCCATAACACAGGTCAGATCTATATAATTTTCTGTTAACTTTCAATTTCATTTTGCAGTTACTAACTGGGTACCTGGATCTAATGTCAGTAGCTGATTTGACAAATATAATTATGAAATATAAAATTCTCTATTAACTTTGTTAGAGTTGCGTTTACACGCTCTTCACAGATTCAGCAATTGATTCACGAGGTTAAGAACCAGAAAAATTGGCTACATTCCCATCTTAAGGAGAATTAAAGAATATTGAAGTAGATTATTTTATTAACACAAATTTGCAAATATCTGCAAAGAAAAACCCCACTCCCCCTGATAATGCACATGTAGTCCAAAAAATTTAGATCTATCTAATCGGCTGAGAAATCTTTGTAGTGTTCTTTTGTCGCTCTAGTTGGATTTTGTGCCATTTGTCAGTGATGGTAGTTATGACAATCAAAATGTCATGAGTTAATGCATTCATATAGCTGCTTTCTGGATGAATTGTTTTGTTTTGAGATAATATGGAAGCATATAATAATCAATTAGAAACAAAAGAAATAAAAATAGAAGGCCAAGGGATTAATCGTATGTTAAATGCATACGCTTATATGAGATATTGCATGTGTTGTGAACTCAGCCACGGTATACACAATCAGGCTTAACTGGTGCTTGAATCTTGTATGCTGTCCCAATAGTCTGCAGTTTGTTAGACTCTATCCATCTGTCAAAAAATAGAAATGTAGAAATTGAGCAGCTTTCTAATTGCCCTCTTAGTTGCCACAGCTTATTCACAAACAATTGATGCAACTCTCCAATTTCCACACTGCTTGAGCAGGCTTTCTAATTGTCCTCTGATTGCCAGAGCTTATTCACAAAAAGATATCAAGCATGCTTTCAAATTTCAACACCTCTCTGCATTTTTGTTTAATTCTTTGGAATCAGAGTAGGACAATATTTGATGGTCTAGAGACGGATCTCTTTATTTTGAAGAATAGGGTGTTTTACTTTTATACCTTTGGTTTAGTGGTGCTATCAAATATTTGTACTGATTGTTTCGTGAATTCAGAGCCATCATGAAGTTGATAGATGATAGAACTTGTATATATGATCTTGTGTGGAGGTAGATTCCCATTTGTAACATTGATGAATTATTGCAGTCGGGTAAACATAAAGAAGCTCTAGATTTTGCTGTTGCTGCACAATGCTTGGCCCCATCAGATTCTACTGTAGTAGAAAGAGTAAAGGAAATAAAGCAGAAGCTTGCTGCAGGTTTGTCACTATGCTGGATGGGTTTCTTTATGTCCCCTTTAAGGTTGTTTTATCACCCTTTGAGTTTCTCCTTTTCACAATGGCAACTGCAAAAAGACCATAAAGAACTTGAATCCACTACTTTTGGTGGACCAGAAATATCGTCAACTGGTGGGGAGGAAAATAGATCCCTGTACATCTCGTGTTGTACTTTTTTTTCCCCCTCATTTTAGTTGAGCACCTTGTCAACTTTCTTTCCCTTTTTGTCCTTAACTTTGTTGGGAACTTTTGTGGCTGAAAAGTAGGGTGCTTGTTTTTGGGATTTTTCTTGTTTAGCAAGCTACTTAGGAGGTTGGAGACGTCTCACTGTTTAGACAAGTGTTACATCTTGATATTAGGGAAAATTGTATTTTTGTTGTTTGTAAAGATTTTTCTCTTGCCTTGAATCATTTCATATCTGAGAGTATGATCACATATATGTAGCTGAAGCTGAAAAAAATAGCAAGACAACTAATGGAGCACCGAGTTCAGAATCTCGAGGACCAAGAGTGTTGAGATTTAGTGAGTTTCTGTATCGTTCAGAGGCTAATAGTGAGGCTTCTCAAGATGGTCCAAGATCTGAAAGGGAGGAATCAGATTATGAAGAGGAAATGGAAGTTGACTTTGAAACATCTATCTCTGGTGATGAAGGACGTGATACAGATTCCAATGTTATACATGGTCTAAATGTGAGGATTCAACGAAGAGGGGATTCTTCTAGAGAATCTGGCAGTGCGAATGGCTCAAGTGGATCACCTTCATCATCGTCACAAAACGATAAGATATCATATCAGGTTATTACCAATATTATGATGATTCTTAATATTTGTTGATTGATGTAGACTCATCTTGTTTGCTTGCACTTTGGTTTTGTTTATTAACTTTCTTTTTCTCAGAGGTTTTATTCTCTATATAAAGGCTACTTAAATGTTGGTAACGTATTGCAATATTAGGTGCATATCAGTTGGACTCCTTACTACTGAGAATACAAATACACTGTAAGAGCTGGGGAGGAAAGGGAGGTGCTACTTATTCCTCTAAACTAGTTGGAATGGTTTTTGAGGAGGCCAATGTTTATGGTCGTGTCATATCCTTCTAGACACTTGGTTGGCTATTGGTGAAAAGATTACGCTGTTAAAATTCTTTTGGCTAATTTATCTGTACATAGAAAAATAAAAAGTTAAACATGTTGAATGATTAATTTATGTGCACAGAGAAATTCTTTGATCTATGTGCTATATCTGCTATTTACTTGATTTCTGCCTCTGTTACAGCCCGAGCCAATTATTGATATGAAGCAGAGGTTTGTTGGTCACTGCAATGTTGGAACTGATATCAAACAGGCCAGTTTTCTTGGTCAGAAAGGTATATAGAATATTTTCAACGCATGCCAACAGACTTTTGTCGTGCCTTTGCCTTCCTTTATGCCAGTCAATGCTTGTACTACATTGAATCTCCTCATCGCAGTGCATTGGGTTTGTAGCTGGCTGTCTGATTTGGTGATAATGATGATTTCTCGGTGTCAACCTTCAGGTGAATATGTTGCCAGTGGGAGTGATGATGGGAGATGGTTTATTTGGGAAAAGCGAACAGGTCGACTGATTAAAATGCTCCTTGGAGATGAAGCTGGTAAGGTATTAGGGAACAAGTGCTTTGCCTTAAGTTGCATGTTGTGCAAACAGTCTCTTACAGTCTTTATCATCCTTTGCAGTTGTAAATTGTGTGCAGAGTCATCCTTTTGATTGTGTTGTTGCAACTAGTGGAATTGATAATACAATAAAGGTGAGGGCAGCTAATATTAATGTAAATCAAGTTTAAATTTTAATTTGGAGTTGCTTTGTGATGGTAGATATGGACACCTAGTGCTGCTGCCCCATTGATCGTGGCTGGTGGAGCTGCTGGACCAGAAACTGCTAATGTTTTGGACGCAATGGAAAGCAATGAACGCAGATTAAGCCACAATCGTGAAATTATCCTGTGAGAATCTTCTCTCTTATATATGCCGATGTCCTTTGCTACATAAAAAAGAGTACTTATGGTCAGTGTTGTTAAAAGCAAGCGCTATTGCGCCTAGGTGAGGGGGGTGAAGCGAGGTGCACAGATGTGCCTTGTCAACACAAAGGTGAGGTGCGTTCAACAAAATGCACGCCTTGATCTTTGAAGTGCAAGGCACTCAGGTTCACGCTTCTATAATTAAATGACTGAAAAAAAGAAACTGTAACGAACCTTAGGGGAGAGAGAGAGAGAGAGAGAGAGAGAGAGAGAGTTCTGCTACGAAGCAAAGAAGACAGGAGAGGGGCGGCTTTGGAGAGATCGATGTAAGCAATGTCATCACATTAAAAATAATTTGAATTTTAATGAGCTGAAGTTGGGGGTAAATTGGTAATTATGCTTGCTAAAAACAAAAAGTCTTATAAAGAGTAAACATCAAAAAGGATATTGATGACCGTATAGGTTGCTCTTTTTCATTTTCTTAATCTCTTTTTATCTGAGAGCCTTTTTTTTTTTTTCAGTTTCTTTTTAACAGTAAAACAAAAGCTATAAAGATAAAAATAATAGTACCATTAATAAGTAATGACTTCTGGTTGGCCAAGTATGTTATACCGTTCTCTTTCTTTTACATTTCTATTTTCTGACTTTTTTTTTAATTTATCTTTCAACAGTAAAAAAAAAAAAACTGTATAAAGAAAAATACTTTATTAATCAGTAATGACTAGTAAAAACAGACAACTATAATTTTTTAGTTATATTATAATAGTGATATGACTTATTTAAATAGTTTTGTTAGTCTAAGATGAATATGGTTGTTGAATATTGATAAAATTATACATTAAAATTTAATAAATTTGTTAATATTTGCGCTTCACTTTGCTCAGGCATGTACTTTTTTTGTGCTTCTTGCCTCAGGTGATTTTGGAGCATTGTGCCTTGAGTGCGCTTTTTGCCTTTAACAACAGTGCTTTTGGTTGAATTTTTTTTTGTTGAGGTGGGACTGATAAGTCTCAATGTGAAAAAGTTCTACAAGATAAATATTGCTGATGAAGTGAAAATGGGGAATTGTAGCATGACTGGCTATATTTTCACTGCTTTTATTTTCTTGTAGTTGTGATGTGCACATAAAAATGTCTATACTAGTAATGAAGTGGTTTAACATAATTACTGCTGTCAAAGAGGGAAGAAGTGAATGAGAGGACTATTAAACTGCAGTAGTTTCCTTTTCAATTTATACACCAAAACCCTGCAGGGAATTGATGCTTATATAATCCCATATTCCTTCAATTTTCTTTATCAAACAATTTTCTCTATAATCTGAATGTCTATTGTCCATTGCATTGATATGCATATTTCAGATTTTATAGAAAGCAATTTCATAAAGATTGAATCACTGGGACATGCTTGTTACCCATTTACAGGCCCTTTGAACTCCTTGAGCAGTTTAGGATGCATGAGTTTGCAGAGGGAAACATACATCCATTTGAATGTGCTCCGAGCTAGCAGTGTTCACCATAAACCAAGGCAAGCTACTGCTTTTCTATTTCAGTTTTGATGGCTGCCAGTTCATCTCACCTGTAAACCACAGAGCATAACTTGGGTCCATTCTGAATAACTGAACTGAAGAGGATCCATTAGTTTCATCAGTACATTACTGGAAGTTTGGGAGACCCAATTTAATTTTATGTGGTCTGCTTAGTTGTCTGATGTGAGATAACTGGCATCACCACATAAAAGACGGTGATATACAATATAATTTTAGTTGCGCTATAATTTTGATTAGTTTATGTGAAATTAAAAATAAAAAAAAAAAAATCCTCGACCAAGCTTTTGGACTGCAATTTTACCATTTTACACTTTCAAAAACAAATAATATATTTGAAAAATTGGGAAAAAATAAAATCAAAATTTAAAAGAATGGAAAACAATTTCAGTCTTTGTCTTCTACCGAGTTCCAGGAACATCATTCATGGTGAAACCACCATGCTATTTCCTCCCTCTCCAGGCTACACAATGGTCAACCACTACTATGAGTTATCCTTCAATTGCCACTTGACTTTGCTGACTGAAACACAATCAAAAAACTCAAATTCGGTTTGGCTCTTTTCCACCAGACATTCAAATCAAACAATTTCCCTTTCTCTACGTATAGAAGCTACAGATTAATAATATGATATTATAAAGACTAATAATGTTCAGGAAAAGAATATAATTGCTATTTCTTATATCTCAAATGTACATGAGGATAACCTATTGTAGGCTTGATTACAAATATTAGCAAAGGAAATAAATCAATTTTAGTTAAGCAAATAAAAACTAGGAGCTGACTAATGAAAGAAACAATTACATAGAGTACACTGAGATATAAAATAAATTAAAAGATTATAGATGATCAATCTGAATTAAATCCAGTCAAACTTTAACACTCCCCCTTGTGTTGGTGCATAGATATTTGTAATGCCTGACTTGCTATTGAACTTCTCAAAGCAAGGATAGGCCAATCCCTTTATCAGGATATCAGCCACCGATTTTATCCATGCTAGTCAAGGCATGCATGCTGTTCTAGTTTTAAGCCTTTTTATTGGTGGAGTGTTAATCAATCTAAATATGTTTGGTTTGGTCATATTGTACTGGACTAATAGCAATTTTTATAGCAGCTTTATTGTCATAGTGTAGCTTCATAGGCATGCTTAGTAGTCATATCAGAACTTGAAGAATCTACTTCAACCATAATATTTTACATACTTCATTCGCCATTGCATGAAATTCTGCTTTAGTGTTACTTTTTTCTACAACACTCCGCTTTGTACTTCTCTAGGTAATAGATTTTCTCAAATATTTGAATAATAACCGGATTGAGAGCTCCTATCAAATGTAAACTTGCCTAATAAGCATTAGTGGAGACTTGAATGTTAAGACTTAGATTTTTCAAGTAACAATTTTTTCCCTAGAGGTTAGTTTATTATTATTATTACTATTATATATTTTCTTGTTTGTACAGAACATCAAGATATATATATATAGTGGATAAGGTGAGAAAATTTCATTCAATAACTGTACATGGGATGTGTATAAAATAGCATGTTGAAAAACCTATAAAATCAAGCTAAGCATTTAGAACATCAAAAGGATATTTAGTTCTATTTTTTTCATTTTTTTGGATAAGGTCAGTAATTGTATTATATATAAAGAGATATACAACTAGGATGTACAAAAAGAGCTAAGTTTACAATCCACAAACTATAAGACAAAAGGCTTGTGGATGATAAATTTGGGAATTCAAGGAAGCACATGTGTTTCTATACGTCAAAATTAGACAAAATAATCTTAGCTAGAGATAAAGTTGAAATTGGTTGAGCCCCTATTTGTTTAAAATTCTTTTTTTTCCAAACATGATAAATCACTACCGATGGAATCTTTTTCCATTTAGCAAATTGTAACCCCTTGAACTGCTCCACAAACAAGGAAATTGAGGAAGGAGAAATGAATGAGGACAATGTTGGCAATAGACGTTGAATCTCTGACCAAATTACTCTTGTAAAATCACAAGATATGAAAATATGTTTATGGTCTTCTTCTTTGTTGGTGCCTAGATAACAACGATTGCTATTGATGATTCCTCATTGTAACAATTTATCTTGGGTTAGGAGTTTCTCTTTTGAAACCAATCACAAAATAAAAGAGTAGTGTAGTATGTTGGCTTTATGTCAAATGATTTTGTGGCAAGAAGAATTTTGTTGCTTTAACCTTAGAAGATCATATGCAAATCTAATGGAAAATTCCTTTGTTAGCTCTATTAGCCACACAAACAAGTCTATATCTTCTGACCAAGGTGTAATGCTTCGAGGGAGATTAGCTTTGATAGAGTCCCACACTGTTCTAATGGGCCATGACAAACCATTTCCATCGATGATATTACTAAGCTTCGCATCTTTGTTCTAATTCATTGAATAAATGGTTCTTTCACCTATCCAATTAGCAGTGGGTCCATTTGGATGCCATGGATCATACCAAAGGGAAATGTTACTTCCATCATTGATTTTCCAAGCAAACAAAGGCAATGCTCAACTCCTTGCTTGTAAGATCTCGCGCCATAACCACAAACCTTGCAAGGGATTTGGAATAATCCAAAAATTTCTTTCTTTTAGAATCTCACTCCTCACTTAATTTGACCATAGGCTATCCTTATCTGCACATAAGTGCCACGCGTGCTTCAATTGCGCTACTTTATCCCATAAGGTGATATCCTCAATGCTTAGACCACCTTCCTCCTTATGAAACAAATATCTTCTTATGAAACTTTAGCTTTAGCTTTGGCTTTTGCTTCGTCAGATCTGTTCCAAAGAAATCTACACATCTTACCTTTAAACTCCTTTAGAATGCTCTTGGGGAGAATAAAGATGAATGCCCAATAGACTTGCAATGAGAAAAAAACACTCCTTATTAATTGAACTCGTCCATCATAGGATAAGTGCTTGGTGGTCCAACTGTTAATTCTGGAAGTGAATCTCTCTATAAGGATATGGCAATGAACTCTAGAAAGTTGAGAAGAGATGAGAGGAATACCAAGATACTTGATAGGCAGCTCTCCTTCATAAAAGCCAATGATTTCAGGATGTTGTTCCTTGGCCAAGTTGCTAACCACACTATAGAAAATTTGACTTAGAGTTTCTCTTTGAGAGAGAGAAGAACTTGCTAAGGCACTCTTTAAGGAGAGTAATTGATGCAACATCTCCTTTAGCAAAAATAAAGTGGTCATTAGCATAGATGGTTGAGCTTTACTTTCTGGCAGCACTAATAGTGCTTGAAGGCTCAGTTAGAGCTTAATCTACTAAGAAAACTAGACAATGCTTCATGAGAAAAACAAAAAGATAAGAGGAAATTGGATCTCCTTGCCTTAATCAATGAGAACTTGTAAAGAAACTCACTAACTCACCACTTAAGCTTAGGGAGAACTTAGGAGTGGTTACACATTCCATGATTTGAGTAAAAATAGGGGGGAAATTTAGAGCTACAAGGAGTTGCTCTAAAAAATTCTAATTAACATGGTCATAAGCTTTCATAATATCAATCTTTGACATCTTGCCTCATGAGTTCCCTTATGATACCCCTACATGAGCTGTTGGGCCATAAAGATATCATCAACTATCCTCATACCTTTGATGAAAGCGGTTTGCTCTCTCCCTAGAAGCCTTAGTAAGACACTTTGAATGTGATTAGTGATAATTTTAGAAATGCATTAATAGAGGTTATTACAACATGATATGGGCCTAAAATTTGCAAAAAATGCTGAAGTGCTAACCTTAGGGACAAGTGCAAGATAGGTAGAATCGATGGATCTCAAGAGCTTCTTGAGGCGAAGAAGTCCTTGATGGCTAAGCTCACTTCTTCTCTAATAATATGCCAAGTTAACCTAAAGAAATTTGCACTATAGCCATTCAGCCCTAGGGCTTTGTCTTTTGCTAGAGACCACATAGCACACTTAACTTCTTCATTGTCCACTGGTTTAATGAGGGGTGGCCACTCTTCTGCTTAAACCCTTTGTTCAACAAGGGATGAAATGTTATCTAGCTGAGCAGATTGAGAAGAGGGTGCATTTAGAAGGTTCTCAAAATAAGTAATAGTTGTTGCTTGAACTCTCTTCTTGTTCAAAGTCCTAGACTCATCCTCAAGGCCGATAGCATGAATGCTATCTCTAGCGAATTTTTGCTTCAAAGATCAAAAGAAAGAGGAGGAATTCCTGTCCCCCAACTTTAGCCATGTTTGTCTTAATTTCTATCTTAAATAAAACTCCTTTGTAGTTGAAATGTAGTAGAGCTCTGTGAACTTCTTCTTTTCCAACTCCCAATTTACATTTAGTGGATCAAAACGGTTAGACTTTTGAGTGCTCTCCAAAGATTCTCGTGCCAAGGCGACCTTCTTTGATAGATTCGAAAATTGCTTCTTATTGAGGTTTCATAGCTCCTTTTTTAACAACTTTAGTTTAGATGCTACCCTAAACATAGGAGTACCTACAATTCTCTTTCTCTAAGTCCTTTCCAAAATGGGAAGAAACTCTAGATCCTTACTTTGGAAATCAAAATATTTAAACGGTACATTTCTTTTAGACGAACCAAGATTTAGATTCATAATGAGTGGATTGTGGTTTGAAACTCCTGGAGGTTTAACCAATACTTCAGACTGAGAAAAAAATTGCATCCACTTAATATTAACCAGAAATCTATCCAACCTTCACATAAAAAGGTTAGAGGTACACTTGTTAGACCAATTGTGGAGAGGGCTGTTGGTTTTAACTTCCTTAACCTCTACCTCTAGATAAAAATTGTTAAATTGGGCCACTCTGATAGTAAAGGAAAGGACTCATTACCCCTTAATTTCTTCTTAATGCTTTAGCATTCAGTGAAATCTCTCTCTAATAACCAAGGGCCTTGAATAGAAGCTTTGATTTGCAATAGCTAAGACCATAAGGCCAACCTTTTTGATTTTGAATTCGCTCCATAAATGCAAGTAAACTAGAACCAACCATCTTCACCATTCCGTTAGCAACGGTAGTGTATGTACTATCTACCAATAGAAATAATGTTTAATTGCCATTGTAATGGACTCCAAGCAACCCAAACTTGACCGCTTTGGTGGAATTCCAAGTTTTAAGAAGAAAGAATTCTAGACCATACCATAAGAGCTTTATTTGCTTTGACTTTTGTTTCAACCAAACCTAACAAGGAAAGATGATTTTCTTCACAAAAACTTCTCACTACCCTAGCTTTTTGAGAGTCGTTAAGCCCCCTAATATTCTAAACTGCTAAATTAATTGATAAGATAGGAGAGATGAAAAGGAACCAAAAGCGAAAAGCCCAACTATGTGGAGGAAATGCTGGAGTTAGCTCCAGCCTAGTCTTTCTTCTTCTTCCTAGACTTCTTTTTCTTCATTGTATTCCATGAGAAGTTTTTTGAGGATTGAATTGCCTCTTGAGTTTCAAGAACAAAAGATTTAGAAGAATCTACCATGGGTTGGACATTTATTGGGGTTGCACCCTTTTCACTTGAATTATTGGGGGTAGGGTTTAGAGAATCTGTGGAAGAGCTATCAGAGGATGACTACTCTAAAGCGGTATGCTTATCCTTAGCTTCATTAGGTGTAGTAGGCTTAATTGTACTTGCTTGAAGCCCTTCTCTTATAACACCACCTTTGTACAACCCTTGTTAGATTCCCTTCAACAGCATCTTCTCCTTTCTTCAAACTAGTCTCAACTTGAGTAGTGGCAACCTCACGTTCGCTACACTTCTTTGCTACACATTGATTTGCAACATGACCAAACACTTTACAAACAGAGCAACAAGAGGGAATGTACTAGTATTGGACATCAAACATGGCCAACTTCCCATTCAATCTCCTTACGGCGAAAGAGTGAGGTAAACTAGTGTCCTTAGTGATCTCCACTAATGCTTGCGCATACTTAATACATTCATTCCTTGCCGACACCAAGTTCACTTGCAAAGGTTAGCCTATAGCACTAACTACATACCCAATGCCTTCACTATGAAGGAATTCCATAAGAATGCCCCACATTTTAATCCATATAGGGAGTTCTTTTGATATAACTTTGTTATAGTCTGTCGTAATAGATCATCTTTCCAAAATAATATGTTGGTTGCCAAACAACCAAGATTGTCCCAGAATATTTGTTAGAGATGGCTCATCTTTAAACTTGAAAAAAAAGGAATGATAACAGTTTGCAAGAACCTCCACTAACCCTTCATCTTTCCAAAAATTGTTTCCAATCTTTTGAATAGAGAGGAAAGAAAGTCCACAACCAAGAAAAAAACCTACCAAAGTGTTCCTCCTTATCAGTTTGCCAAAGCTAGAAACTAAGAGTGAAGGTTCCATGCAAATGAGATCACTAAGTTTCGTTGGAGGGTTGAAGTCCAAAGAGATGTGCATTGGAGGGAAGGAGGGAGGAGAGGAAATTTGAGAAACCATCTCAACAAAGGATTGTGGTTTAGGTGATTTTGGTAAATCTTTTATGTCAAACAACTTTTTGCATTGGACGATCGAGTTTTCGATGTCGTCAGCAAATTTAGTCATGGCTCTTAGAGTGGATTCATTGGTGGAGCTTCGACCTTCTTCCAAAGGAGGAAAGTTTCCAGTTTGCCTTTTCTCTTGGGAACTGTAACCCTTACTCTATAAGGTAACTTGAGCATGGCCTCCAGTTAGCTTTTCTGACACATGTCTACCTTAGATGTAGACTTTTCAGTAAGGGCATTTAAAGGCTTTTCAGGAGCACATTGCTCAAGCCTTGAAAGCACCTTGGATTTCTTACTTATCTTTCCAAGAGCTGCTCTTGTCTTTGCACCAGAGGTACCATCGAAGGACGGTGGAGAAGGAGCCTTCTTTTTGTTCCTCTTACCTTGTGACAGACTCGTAATTGAGTTCAGTGCTATGATCATTGCTGCAGCAACACCAAAGGACACTTTTTGTTCCTTTAGACAAAACTCTTCATGCGAAGAGAGAGAGAAAGTACAATTGATGGATATTTAGCTCGATTAATTAGCTAAACAACTCTAAAGTGCTCTAACATTAATGAAAACTACAATAAACTGATCTAAAGATTATCTATAGGAGATGTTAAAGCTTCTATCGTCCTCTTGTTCCTCTCCTTGTAAAGGTGATAACATCCTATAGCAAAAACTTTGCTTTGGGAGCTATTCAACAAACTTAACTTGTCTAGTTTCAGAAAATCCTCAATCATTGAGGTTGTGTCCCTATTCCAAATGGCAACATCCTCAATGAGTCTCTACAGTTGCTTCGCATAAGAGCACTCAAAAAATAGGTGGTTATGTGTTTCTCCTCCACTTTGGCAAAGGAAGCACCTGTTTACTTTAATAACTCTCCAGTTAACCATGCATGGTCATCTACAAAATAAGCACATGTCTAGGGATCACTTCTTTGTACCACACCAAAGGGTACCACTCCACCTCCAACTCCTCAGTCCTAGCCAATTAGTAGGCGGATTTGATGGATAATTTTGGAGTTCCTCTTACCGTCCAAATCATCTTGTTGAACTTAATGCATCCGGCCTCAAAAGGACCCTGGGTTATTTATTAATGCAGATTGCTTATCTCCATTTGGTCAAGTCTACTTGTTCCCTTCAATGAAGTTTTTCAGCATAGTTTCCTTAGGACATCCTAATGTGATGCTCACATGATCTCCTATCCATTCAAAGAGTGGCCTGCATTGGTGCCATCATCATACCAAAATGAGATGAGTTCCATTTCCAATTTTTAAATTTAGTAGTTGTTTAGCTAACTATCTAGATTGAAGAATCTTCCTCCATATTCATAAAGTGTCATTAGGAATTTGGATACTTTAAAAGTTTCTTCCCCTTAGAAACTCTTTTTTGACTCAATTGGCCCAAAAGTGGATCATCTTCATCCATACATGAGCGACTATTCCATAACATGATATCAATGACTTCCAAGCCCTTCTCCTTTTATGTTTTGCACACATCACATCTTTTCACTTTACTCTAGCTTTGGCCCTTGACTTGCCATTTCAACAAAATCTTTTCATCTTTGATTTTAAGAGGTAAGGAACATTTCTTGAAAGGATGAAAATCATAGATCAATATACTTCGAGCGAGAAGAGAATATTCTTTTTAAGTTGCAACCAACTTGCATGAGAGAGGAATGGTTTATTCTATTTGAGAACTTCCTTCACAAAGTTAACATGGTCATTCTTGGAAATGCTTGTTGATGATAAAGGAACTCCTAGGTATTTTACAAGAAGTGAACCAACCTCAAATTTACCCCACTAAAGAAAATAAGACTCTTTTGAGGGGTTCAACTTGAGATCAGATAGAAGGTGGTAATCATGTAGACCTTCTTTAAATGCAAAGATCACAATATTATTTGCAAAATATAAGTGATTTTAGCTTTTCATTTATGCATCTCCAAGGGAATTGAAAATCTTCCATCTCTCCTTTCTCCTTCATCATATTGGTAAAAACTTCCATAGCCAATGTGAAAAGGTAAGGAGAGATAGGGTTGTCTTGTCTCAACACTTTTGAAGCTAAGAAGTATCTTATAAGTTCCCATTTATGTTAATGGAGAACATTGCATTAGTGACACAAGTATAATCCATTATATAAATTGATTAGGAAAAACAAATATTCTCAAAAGATGTTTAAAAGAACTCCACTTCACTTTATCATACATCTTCATAAAATCGATTTTAATGGTGCATCTTAGTCCTTTATTGTCATTATGATAGCCTTTTAGAAGCTCTTGAGCTATAAGTATTTCATCCACTATTCTCTTCCTTTTTATAGAAGTCATTTGTTCTTGATTTGGAGAGTTCATGAACTGATAAAAAAAAACTTACTCAAAATGAGTATGAAATTGGCGAATGAGTCTTCCTACCAATTATTGATGTCAAGTCTTCGCCATAGGTATACTTTCTTTAGTGTCACCTAACTTATGGTTAATATCTATTGGTGTATTTGACTTGCATCCACTCATACGTGTCTTCTTTAAGAGATCTATTACATATCTCCTCTAAGATATGAAGATTCCTGTCTTTGATGGGTCACCTCTATTCCTAAAACATATCTCAAGAGTCCGAGATCTTTGATTTTAAATTTAGATGCCAATCTTTTTTTTAGCTTGTTTGTTCTAGTTGCATCATCTCTTGTGAGTATAATATCATTGATATATACTATTACTAGCAAACCTATGTATTTGCAATACGTGTATTTAAAAAAAAAGATATATATAGATGACATAATAAGAATATGATGGCATTTATAATAAAAAAATAAAAGTGTATTTTTATAAAGTTAAATTAGTGAAAATAAGAATATGATGGCATTTTTAAAAGCTGCTTAATAAATAATATAGATGATAACCAATTATAATTGATAACTTCCATTATGTAGTGGATCATATTTGATTATTAAGTTTAAGATATCAAATTTGATAGTTATTGGTAGTTATTGAAGCCTCTTGACTTTAATAATATAGATAATTTAATATTATGCCTTCTATTGAGAACTTCATGGAAAGTGTGTAATCACTTTAGGCTTGAATCTTACTGAGTCATTTAAACCACAATCATAAGGACTACGAGCTTATGTAGAGATTTCCTTAACTTGCAAATTTTTTACCTAAATGAGTCGCTAAATCTATAGGTGGTGGATCCATATGGACTACTTCTAACTCTATTTGGGAAGGCATTTTTACATCCAACCGATACAATAACCAATTGGGATTCATTGCAAGAGAGAAGAACCATTATAGTATTCAGCTTAGCCACTGGTGAAAACGTCTCCAAATAGTCAATGTCATTACTTTGTGTGAACCCTTTAGCCATGAGTTGAGCTACATCTTTTAAGTGTACCATTGGAGTTGTATTTCAAACTAGATAGCCAATGGCCACCTGTCGTTTTCTTTTTCTCAAGGTATATCCAATAATTCTAACGTTCGGTTCTTTTAAGGGCCCACATCTCTTTATAAATAGCTACTTACTCAGGTATCATCAAAGCCTCCAATACGTACTTCGGAATCTCAATTGATAAAATGAGAGAAGGAAATGCAAGAAATGGAGATGACAAGTTTTTATAGCACAGGCAAACTTAGACATGGATGTTAACACCTTTGCGCAATGCAATTGGAAGATCAATCCAATTAGTCTACCATTGGAGTAAGGATCACATCATTATCTGAGGGAACTCTACTAGTTTCTCCCTTCGAATTTGATTCTCGGTATCTTAACCACTTACTTTGTCCATCCTTTAGAGTGGAACTTATTTCTTATGTATACTTTGATCAAGTCAGTCTTTGGATTGATCTCATTTCCAACGTTATTAGTTATTAAATCCTGAGATGGCTCACAGATTTGTTCATCTGCATTTTCTTGACTTAAACTAACTTTTGTTATCTACTAGTTGTTTTGTATTTGAAGTTGCACTTTACCTCATTTCCATGCACGTTAAGGTTTTCGTCATTTGGAAGATCTAGGTTAGGAATTAGATCTGTTTGTCCTATTTCAAGTATATTAGTTACATTTATCTGTTCTTCATTCTCATACTCTTGAAGATGAGACTTGAAAAAGGATTCATATTCAAAAAAATGTCACATCCGTAGTAGCAAGAATTTTTTGGAATTAACATCAAAACTCTTATAACACTTTTTGTGATGGAGAATATCCCACAATGCACATTTTTAGCTTTAGCATCTAGCTGGCCATTATGTTAATTTGTGGACAAAAGCTACATGGCCCCTTTTTTTTTTTTTTTTTGAGGGGATATTAGAAATTAACTTGGAGTTATAACAATAACCTGAAAACACTAATAGTTGTGATTTAAAGTTTAAGACTCTTGATGGCATCTTATTAATAGGATAGATTATAGTCGAAATTGCTTCCCCCCCAAAGAAATTTTGGTATATTATTTGTCAAAAATAGTGCTCGAGCTTCTTTTAGGAGGAGTCTCTTTTTTTCCTCTTAATCACACAATTTTATCATGGGATTTCCTCACAAGAACTTTAATGACTGATCCTTCTTATTGTAAAAAGTTCTCAATCATTACCATTGTCTCTACTAACAATTTGTATTTGTGTGTGAACTGAGTTAAAATTGTTTGATAAAAGTTTTTGAATGCTCCAGTGGCTTCCAATTTCTCTTTAAGCAAATAAACTCAATTCATATGTAAGTGATACAGATAAATGTGGCAAATCAACCAATTTCTCTTTAAGCAAATAAACTCAATTCATATGTAAGTGATACAGATAAATGTGGCAAATCAACGCTTTTGAGATGGTGTAGGATACCTTAAGGGACCCTAAACATTACTGTTAATTAAAGGAAAAGGTTTTGCGGGTTTATATGTTTGAGAAGGAAAGGGTGAGTAGTGATGTGTAGCAAGTTCACAAAATTCAAATTAAAAAGGAGGTGCTTTTTCATTACCAATTTTTATGGAAACAAAAGTTACATGCAACAAAATTTTGGGTGACCTAATCCACAGTGCCATCTCATTATTTCTTCATTACTAACAAGGGAACAAAATTCAAACCAAGTACTCGATTTTTTTTAATTTCAAGTTTGGTGTCTCTTCCAGGATATAGCATCCACCACCAATAGCTTTAGCAATGCTGATCGTTGTCTCCAAGTTCGGATCCTGAAACTCACAATGTGAAGCACAGAAGTTAGCTCACATTTCAGATCATGTGTGAGTTTACTTATTGACACAATATGTTACAAGATAAATTAGGGGCATGGAGAACATTGTGGAGATGAGGGAGGGAGAGATCTGGACATATTCTTCTCCAGCTATTGAGGAGAGAAAACCATCAGCTATTTTAATTTTCTTGTTCCATGCACAAGGACTATACATAGAGAACATGGTAGGTGACCTGGTCATGTGATCAGTAGCTTAAGAATCAATGATCCATGGACATGAAGTTGAAGAAATAGCAGCTAGATGGTAGTCGCCTTTTTGAGCTATAAAACATAAAGTATTTAGGAATTGTTGAGGTTGGAAAAGTTTGTACAGTTGCTCCAATCGATCCTTTGTGAATTGTGGCTTTTTTGGAGCGATTGGTGGCCCTTGAGCTTCTTCATTCATGGTCTCTAATGCGAGACCCTCCTATTATAGGCTGGTTTTATGGATTGCACCCATTCCAAGTAATTTCTTCCATTTAGCTTTTGATTTATGAGCTGTAAGGAATATGAACCCGCCATGCTTAAGTCTATAGTGGTGGAAACACTTGGATCTCAGGCTCTTCCCAATCTTTTAGACATTGCTTGGGTTGGGACCTCCCTTTAATGTGCTGGTCGTCGCTATTTTCACCATAGGTATATCACATAGTTAAATCACCTAGGCTCCAACACCCTATAGACCAATAAAATAATATCATACGGACTAATAATGTTTAGGAGAAGAATGCAATTGTTATTTCTTATATCTCAAATGTAGGCAGCCATTTATAGGCTTGATTACAAACATTAGCAGAGAAAATGAATGAATTTTAGGTAAGCAAATAAAAACTAGGAGTTAATTAAGGAAAGAAACAATTACATGGAGAACATTAAAGTCTGATAAAATGAAAGGATTCTATATGATCAATCTGAAATAAATCTAATCAATCTGGATTAAATCTGTTCAAACTTTCAACGGAAGCATATGCTTTGGTTGCTTTTCTTTCAAGCACCTACATACTAAAAACTTGAAGGTAATGAAGTCATAGACCACTTTATCTACTTTAAAGACTGGTCTTATTGATCTGTTTACATGAAGTTCAGATTTTAAATCAAGTGCATAGGTTGTCTTTGATAGTATTACTAGAAGAGATGTTTTGTTGTGGAATGCATTGGTCCGTGTGTGTGG